>VZSE01003876.1:1717776-1912083 GCA_013398275.1 Promerops cafer
AAAAAAAAAAAAAAAAAAAAAAAAAAAAAGACCCCCTAACCTCCAACCTAGAAGAAAAAAGGCACTTTTATTTATTTCTTTCACTATAATAGGCCATCTAAACTTCTGTCACTGTATGTAGACTGATAGTTGAAGGTATCTTTCTATTTAAATATCATTTTACTTTTTGTTCTGTCTACACATATGGGATCCCTCAGGTCTTTGCTCAGTTTATTTCAATGCACTCATAAATACAAAGTCAAGCCTCAACCACATTTTTTAAGAAAAAGGTGTTTGTCAAATGTAATGGACCCCACATTAATGGAAATATACCAGAAAAGCCTGTTGGATTTAAAACTTTCTCTAATTTTAGATTATCAGTGCTATATAGTTCTGTTGAATGCTTTTACAGAATCACTGGGTTGGAAGAGACCTCCAAGACCATCGAGTCCAACCCAGCCCCAACACCTCAACTAAACCACGGCACCAGTGCCACACCCAGTCTGTTCTTAAACACACCCAGGGATGGTGACTCCACCACCCCCCCTGGGCAGAGCATTCCATGACTTTATCACTCCATAAAAACCTTCTCCCAATATCCAGCCTGTATTTCCCTTGGGGCAGCTCAAGGCTGTGTCCTCTGGTTCTGTCTGTGCTGCCTGGAGACAGAGACCAACCCCCCTGAGCACAGCCACCTTTCAGGGAGCTGCAGAGAGTGATGGGGTCACCTCTGAGTCTCCTTTTCTCCAGCTCCCTCAGCCCTTCCTCACAGGGCTTGTCCTCCAAGCCCCTCACCAGCCTCGTTGCCTCCTCTGGACACCCTCAAACATTCATTACTATAAAATCATTTTAAAAACATTAATGGCATATTTCTGAGGCAAAAAGATTTATTTTTTGCTATTTCTAGGCACAATAATAGTAAATAATGAGTATGGCTGAATTTTACCTTTTAGTTTTATTTTTGCTGCTTAAATTTGTGTGAAGAAATCTGAGTCATTGTCCTAGTGCTAAAATAAGCATAATCCTTGATCTCCCATAAGGAGACTTTGATTCAGAGTAATCTATTATACTTTGTTTGCAATTAACTAATCCTCCATGAAATAGTTTATTCTGTTCTTCTACTTCAAATGACATTTTATTGTGCTGGATATGAATTCAGATTAGCTGCAATTTTCCAATATACAAACCTTTACAAGAGACAGTTGTAATTAATTTGACCTCCCAGGTTGGCCTTGCACTTGGACTGTCTTTGGAAGTTGCAAATATGGAAACCGAGCTCATTGCCCATGTAAATAGAATTTATTTTCTTTTAATGCAATTGTAGAAAGACATTGCCAAGTTGGAGGGTTACTGAAAGCATGAACTTGCAATTTCTGACAATTTTTTATAGCCTCTAGTGTTTTATCTGGTTTGGGCAGTGTTTTGAAAGCTATTTCATAGCAAATTGTTTACAGCACTTTGTCTCTTTTCCCCTGAATAGCTGTGAATCTTTAGCTGTATGTGCTGTTAGCCATCTTGTGCACTGAGTTACATTACCTTGTAAACATTTTGCTTTATCCTGTGAATTTTGGCAGATTGGTCTCAAACAGCTATAATTCAGTTGGCATAGTTTCAAGCAAACTGAATCATAAATGGCTGCAGCGAGTTTATGTAAGAATGTGTGGAATTTGTCCACATAATCCCCAATAACCTAATCTCCTCGTGCCATGGTTCTCCTGCTCCCTTGTCTCAAATGGAGCTCATATGCTGAAAAAGGCAACAAAAAAGGACAGTTGTTCTAGGCAATCATGGTGGAGGGGGAGTTCTCCGTGTCTTTCAGTTTGACAATTCTTTTCCTGTGATTAATTTTGAGATTGTTGTGTTTTGGTCATATTCAGAAACTAGTTTAGATTGGGGATTTATTTATGCTCTTTCAGAGTAAGAACAGCCAAATGCTGGACTTCCAGTTTGTACCCAGCATTCCTCCGGGTAAGAAACTGCACTTCATGTGAGTTTACAGATCAAACACAAGCATCAGAATGTTGGTTAATTTAAAAGTAGCAGCAGCAGCATCAAGCCTGAAGGAATAAACTCAACCCATCATAGAGCTACATTTCTGGTTTTCTCACTGGCTATTTGCTGTAAAATGGAACTGTCTGTAAGTTTCCTAACCTGTAAAATGGCACGGGGTACTTTAAGCCTGTGTTTTCTAGCACAATATTTGACCTTGATCTGTTCAGTCTGAGCAGCAGCATTTGAAGTCTTTGCAGGTTGCAGTTCAGGGGACGGGAGGAAGCATTGTAGAATTCAGTGGCTGATGCAAGAGCTGTCTCTGATTTAAACCCCTAAATGACACAGGAGATGCTTGAGAAATTCTTTATTGTAAATGGAACATAAAATGAGCTTTCTTCCTACATAGGGCAAATCCCAAATCTCTCTGGAACTGTAATTGACTCGGAATGTGATTAATGTAACTTAATTGTCTTGACTGTACATACATCAAGCACATCACCACCATCTGAGTCCAGGGTGCATTGAATCGCTGTCTAATTTCCAAAGGCACTTTAAAGGATGTCATCCTCTTTGTCTAGACACTGACACCTTTTAAGATGAGGAATACCATGTTCTGAAGTCCGTGTTGCACCTTGTTTATACCAAAGATCTGATTGCTGCCTACAATACATTAGGCACATCCGAATGGCATTTTCATTCATCAGCTCCTATCTGAACTGTCACTTGCAGAAAAATTGAGGAGACTGACAATACCTTCTTCCTTTTCAACCTGAAATGAAAAAATATATTAAAAATATTGTCTATTAATGGACAGCAGCACATGACAATAAATTGCAAAGCTGCTCTCTGATACAATCTCAAAGAATAAGGCAGAAGTGCAGTCGATTCACTTAGTATTTCTGTGTGTAAGCTCAGCCAGAAAGTTTGAAACTAAAAAGCCATTTTTATATAACTGGTGATTTAGCTGCCTGTCCTTCCCTCTTCCAGGTCATTAAGTAGGTGGTGCTGTGTTTTTGTTTGGTTTTAATATGTCTGTGCAACAAAAATATAATAGATTTCAATTTTTTTTATACATTTGCTCCTGAAATGGAGTATAAATGAATTGCACCATGAGGTGCAGAACAGTATAGGGATTCAAAGAGGTGACCATATCAGCATATGAATTCAAATGTATACACATGTATACATTTAAAAGGAAACCTCAATTTTGACAGAAAGCATTAAAGACACGAAATTCATGGCTACAACTGAAATGTACCATATGTCCTCCAGCACTTAGACACAAAGAGCACATTAGCAGAGTAATTAAAGGGCACCCTGTTGTGGCTAGGTGGTGGAAGACATATGGTGTAGCATGAGTAACCATGAATTTTTAAGTTCATATTGTTTTTGACCATAACCTTGTTCTCTGTATTTAATATACTGTAGTTTCTATGCATTACTATATGTTTCGCTTGTGTTGGAGGTCTCCATTTCAGCACAGAGGTCTAAATCTGCCAGCCTAACTAATGCATGTTTTTTTGTGAATTTCTTATTTTAATATAAAATTACTTACAATATTGAAGTCACAGAACACCGACTTTATGATAAAGGGGACAGCACATGCGTTCATATCTTTCTTCTCTTTCACACCTGCACTTCCTTCTCACAAGTGCAAAAGACCCCACAAGATGTGGAGACACTTGGAAAACATGGATTGTTGCAGCCAGATTCTGCAGATTCCATGTCCTCTTGAAAACAGAGCAATTCTTTTGCCTCTTCCTCTTTGTCACTCATAGCAAATATGATGCTCCCGAAATTCAGCTGAGAGTTTTTGCTGATGATGTACAAAGTAAGATAGGATCCACTTTGCATGGCTTCAGGTGAAAGATTTCCAGCTGGAACAGAGCAAACCCATTGATTTATTTGTAAATGTGTTATTCAGGGACCCAGAGCTGTGTAAGTCTCTTTATTTACATAGATGAATTTCTAAACATAGCCATCCTCTGGAAATGCAAGTATCTGGTAGGGATATAAAACCAGAGTATAAATAAGCCTTTTGTCTTTAAGCAAACAGAACATCTCTTAAAGTTTTGTTCTAAGACAGCAAAATTAAATAGCTGCCTCAGCATGAGCTGTTAGTTGAAACCAGGCTTTGGCCGTGTTTTTTCACCAGGGTGTAGCTGATCAGTGTGAAACTAGAGGCTGACCTTGGGGAAACAGCAATGAGGTGATGAGTTCCTGTCTGGATTTGGGTCTGCCAAGATGCAAATCTAAGGATGCTCTTTGCAGCTGAGATCCTTGAAACTCCAAGGTGTGGTGGGGGCACTAATCCCGTTCAATACCGGCATTCCCTGGCAACCCAAGTTGTTGATGTATGTGCATGAGCACTGAGCCAGATCTGTGCCAATTGCACATCACTTTTGGCAGATATCCTCAAACCACTTCTAGCACTATTTTTCTCCCTCTTATTCTCAGGAATTGAAGTTTTTACTTGGAATGCAGGGTTCTTCACAGATCTTTGAAGTCCAAGAAAGTAATATACTTTTAAAACAGTTCAACTTTTCATCAAATTCTTAAAGATTCATAGTACCATTTACATCAGGTGACCCACAATATTTCTTTTTATCCAGTGAAGATCTCTTGTAAAATATATGTACATTGCAGGGAGCGGAGCGTGGAAACTCACTTAGAGTCATCAGGCTGGAGGCAGGGATTTAGTCATTCTCCCAGGACATGGAAAATACAAATTTGTTTCCATCAGACTGTTCAGAGATTTGAATCCACTGCCTCCTACTCCCAGTGTGAGTAATCCAACTATCACGCTGCTACGAAAAAGTGAGGCATCAGCACCAAAGAGTATAGTCCTGACCAAATTTGACTGCTCAAGCGCCTCTGGGAGGCTTTAGAGAGGTTGTTGTATGCTAAAATCAGATTGTGCAGGCCCAGCTCAGGAAATTTAGGCCTAACTCCAGAGCTTTTGAGTTCTTACAAAGTTTTTTGTGTCTTCAAGGTTAGGTTGCCCAAGAAAATCAGTGGGTTGGTGGGCTTCAGATGCATCAGTGGAACAGGTTCAAGTTTCATGGCTCATTTTATTCCTGCTCCATTTGGACAGAGCTCTTAGTATTCACTGCAGCGGGGAATGAGAGCAGCTCACCCAAAAAAAAGATAGCCTGCATCTTGAGAGGTGGGCAATTTATCTGAGATGCACTTGGGCAAAGGAGCTAATTGAACAAGTGTTTGGCACTCCACAGTAGTGCTCAGCCCTACATGCCAGTGAAGGTGGAACTTTGTTCTTAACTTTAATTTCATTTCAGTCCTGACTGTTATTATGTCAGGTGCCCAATTCCAAACTGTGCCTTACCAGCGCTGCATTAACTGTTCAGAAACAAAAGAGGAGAGAGATTTCCTGTATTTCTCAGACAATAAACCAATGTTCTCTATGCAACATCCTTCTGCATGTGGTAGTGCTGTGAGCTTCATGCTGAGTGTTGTAATGGAAGTTGAACTAGCAAAAGTTTTCTGTTATGTTGCTACTCATTCTGTTACCTTTTCTGATTTTTTTTTTCTTTTCTTTTGAGTGGGTGTTTATCTCACTATCTCAAATAGAGACATGTTTAATTTAACTGTGAGGTATTTTTTTGTAGAAATTAAACACTCACATGGTCCTAGAACAATTATAGTCTGTAATGTCTGGGTAATGCAATGTAGCCAACTGTAACCTTTAATTAGGTTTGCTTTCAGAACATTGCCAAGTGAGAATCTGAATTCAGACAAATGTCCAGATCTCCTTCTTGGCATCTACTTTTAATATCTGTGAGAGCTTATTTTTAGCTTGTTATGCTGTTAGCCCTACACGCTCCATTACTGTTAGAAGAAGTTGTACAGGAAGAGTTTCATTTCTAAAGGGTTGTTTTACAAACTGACTTGTCTGGAATCAGAATTCCCTCAGTTGTCAATTTCTATTCATTTAATCTTCAATGCTAATAAAAAAGAAATGTGTACATTAACAAAAAAAGTCATAATCATTTAGCCTTCTAAATGAGAAGAGACTTTTCTTGGGGTTTTTTTTTTGTCTCATTCTTCTTGGATTCTCATATACAAAACTTTAAATGTAAGCTCTTCTGGACTTGGAGTCTTATTTTTCTCTGTGCAGCACTTCACTGTGTTTGTCTGGTCAGAGCATGTCTTGAAGGAAAAAGAACTATCATGAAGTGTTTTAACTAAATGAAGTGTTTGAAAAATGGAAGACAAAAGAATGGACTTTTTTTTTTTTTTTTTTTTTTTTTTTTTTTAATAACAAATATTTCTTCATGTTTCACTGGCTCACAATTTCCTAGGTTCAGGGTGGAGTTTTGAGGAGATTCATGATGTTGTTGAAGATATATAAGACAGTGGCTCAAATACTTTTTTGGCTTTGCCACAGCTGAAACTTTGAATCAGAGCCTGTTTTACCACATGCAGGAGCACCCATTGCCAGGCTCTTGGCTCCTAAGAGAATGCCTTGTGCTCATTTCCTGGACTGGATTTGTTTAAATAAGTATTAATTTGGTGAAAGTGTCACTTTAGTCCCTCTGCATTTTCTAGCCATTGAGCAATGATCTTCTCTTGTGTGTTTGTTGATTACCCCACCACACCTTTATTTTCTGTAAAAAGCAGTTTTGAAATATTTTGTCCCATGCGTAGGTGTAATGGAAAGTGCAGCATTTCAAGTCAAAGAAACAGTTTTTCATAATTCATCATAGGAAACAACCTTTTAAGATGTTTGTCTTTATGTCAAACTACCTGCCTTTTATTCCTTATGGCATTTTATGTGATTCATAGCTCTCCTCAGCAGTGAATTTTCTTTTTCCTACTATTTTTATATTACATTGAGCTTGATTTGTGGACAGGAATATATTCTTTATAATCAATATTCTTCTGATCCAGGAATTGCCTGGGATGTATCTCTGTTTTGTACTTTCCATAATAAGCTGCTCTTGAACAGAAACCCTCTGGCTTCAGGTGTTGTCCTGTTCTCTTGCTCCTTCTGGTTTTTTGTTCTTCTGGTTTTTTGTTCCCCATCTCCTGCTTACTCAAGACTGTACTGAGTTTTTTGAAAGATCTTTTTGTTGATTTTCTTTTTTTTTTTTTAAATTAGTCACTCCAAACCAGCAGTTTGTAAATAATTTGTGTCTAAACACATAAAAATAGAAAAACTAAAATAGATAACTCCAGGGATAATGCTATGTAAAACCCAGGTCCCTGTTGAATGTGTGAGGCAGTGGTCAAGGTTATGTTAGTTGTGTATTTTGCTGATCCCATGGTATAGCCAGGCAGAAATAAAGCACAAGGATATCTTCAGAATGTCCCTCTGGTTTAATGAAGAAATATGCTGATGCTCTGCAATGTTTCATCTTTAATATTTAATCAAGGACATGAAATCTGAAAAACAAGAAATGTTTTGTTCAGGGAAGTTTATTTTAGATGCTACATTTTTGCTTTAAAAAGCCCATTTTTTCTCCTTCTACTTTTTTTTTTTGTTGAAAATGATTGTGGGGGTGAGTCAGAATCTTATGGAAAAAATAATCATGCTGAAATGACAACAAAGCCTACTTTGTCTTGTAGTGGTGGCAAATTTCAGCACTGCTGAATTCCAATGCTGACTTTGCCGTTTTCCTGATCTCCATTTAAAGAAGTATAAAAGACTACTTCCATTTAGTAATGAGATGTGATTGAAAAACATATCCTTGATAGATTATCATCACTGGGATATTCCAAAAAAATTAGTTCAAGTATTCATATCTTTCATTTCTTTCAATGCAGTTATTCAATTGCAGTATTCAACCTACTTGCAAATGTGAGGAAATGTATGTCAGAAGATTCAAACCTTTCACACACAAGTTCATTTTCCTCCACTGCTGTTTGATTTAAATCAATGCCTGAAAGGTACTTTTAAGTCCTTTGTATCCTTTGGAGTAATGATGTAAGCTGTCAGGGAGCCACCAACATTAAAGAAGCAAAATAACTCCTGCTTTAAACAGAATCCTAGAAATCCAACAGGAAATTTACAATTGGCATTGAGGATTCAAATGCAATTGTTTAATGAAGATGTTAGCAGGTGATGTTTTTTAAGCAACATGTCACTTTAACGTTCTTCTTAGAGCAGCTATTTTTACAAAAAAAAGGAGGGAAAAGAGCACTGTAAATCAAGTCTATTTGGTAATTTATGGGAATTGAGGACACACAGGTCCAAAGTTTGCAGCTCAGGTGCCGGAACTCTTTCTTAGTGCTGTATTCTTTAAAAAGGATGGATCTATTCCCAAACATACAGAAGTTGCATCAGGAGTGCTCTGGAAGGTGTCCAGTCTCATCTGCTGTCCAGTGTTCACCATATTTGCCTTCTTTTTTCACAGTTCTGGGAGTTCCCAGAGAGGAAGAACAGCTGAACACAGTTATAATTTTACTTTAGTCTTCTGGTTTTTTCTGCCTTTTTGAAAACGCAAGGGGGAGAAATGGTGATGAACACATAGTTTTAGTTATCCTGTAGAACAGCGCTGTGGTCCTGTGATGTGTATTTCATACATTTATCTTTAATATTTATAGACATCAAAATATGAAGCATTGTTGAGGGGATGCATGTGGGCATATATTTAACACTGGAGTGGATATAGAAACCTCTGCTGGGCTTACACTAATGCAGGGTGGTGTGCCCAAATCTGGGTTTGTGTTTGCTCTTTGAAGGTGGAAATGGGGCATCCAGCTGCTCCCCATCTCAGGGTTTTCCATTTAGACACCAAGCCACAGCTTTGTGAAAGTGGGGCTGTGTGGCAGGCCCCAGCACGTGCTGTACAAACACACCACGCTGGCGTTGCCACCGTGGGGCACGAGGAGTGACAGTAACGTCCCCTCATTTCTTTCTCTCCCACCCTGACACCCCTGGCTCCGACCAAACCTTCATTTGTGTGCCCTCATCATCTATCTCAGATGTTTTATCTCAGCAAATGACACTCAAATTCAGGATATGTTATCAGTAGGATTCTGGTGAGATTTGCAGATGTACAGAGAAAGGACTTGGAAATGGTTTTTATTGAGCATTGAAGACCTGGGCAGCATTTAAGAAAGCTCTGACTGAGTCCAGGCAGTGTTCAACTTTAATTTCAATCGAAGATTGAAATTTTTGCCCTCCAAATCAGCTCTAAATATTAATTTCCTTACATGTATTTAGCAAGCTAGTCAGATACTGTAAGTGAGCAGTAACGGTAAAATATTGGAACAACAGCAATATACTATTTTTTTTTAAGCATCTATTTATAGAATGCTTTCTGCTCTAAGGATTAGGGGAATAGAAGCTGGGATTTTTCTGCTCCTTGATGAGTGTTAGTGAAGCATATTTGCTAACACAGTTTGACATACAATATATTTCAGTGCTTATGGTACCTTATGGTATGGTACTCCTGGTACAGTACCTTATGGCATTTTATTTAATGTTTGTGAGGTTTTCTGATTGCTTCCCAGATAATTTATTTTTATTGGCAGCTAGCTTTGTGCCCTTGTATGGAAATAAAGCTGAAGCAGGGTGTTTTTTAACATCTACAGAATTTCTGAAGCATTTTAAAATAATAATACCTTGTTTAGCTGTTTTGGCTAACAGATTTGCCTCTAATCACTTGAAAAGTAGGGAAATTCTTATCTTGAATACTTATGTCCTATGAAATTAGGATAAAACCAATCAGACACTCTAGAAATTTTCTTAGCTTGGAATTTTAAGATTCTAATGCTCCCACAGTCATTTTCAGTCTGTCTGCATGGATCCAAAAAACCATTTTTTTCTGTTTAAGCCATGAAGGATGGACTCATCTCTCAGCTCAAGATATAAACATTCTTTCTTGCTGAGCATTGATAAAATGTTTCATAGTTATCTTCCTACCTTTTGTTTATATGCTGTAGCATACACTTCTCCCCTATAGTTTCCATTTGTTTGCTGCCAAGTATAATTGCAAATCCCAGAGACTTCAGCAGCCCTGGCTTTATAGAACCCTATTTTAATCACAGTTAAAATCTAATATGAAAGAACATCCATATTGTATTTTCTTTATGTAGCATTATGTCTTACTTGATGATAAAGGAGAGATGACTTCTCAAATAAAGAGAATATGGAAGGTCCTTTCCCACATAAAAATACACCACAGTTATCCCTATCTTAGCTTAGAAAACACTTGCAGCATCACAAATAGGACTATTAAGATTTTCCTTTAACTGAAAACATACTATAAATT
Organism: Promerops cafer; assembly: GCA_013398275.1. Classification (NCBI taxonomy): domain Eukaryota; kingdom Metazoa; phylum Chordata; class Aves; order Passeriformes; family Nectariniidae; genus Promerops; species Promerops cafer. The sequence goes on from VZSE01003876.1 coordinate 1,727,985, forward strand.
TGTAAAGCCAAATAAAGACCTTTTCTTCAGCAGATGTTTTGCTGTTTCATCACTGATTTTAATTAAAAGCTTGTGCCTACTATTGTGTTTTGTATGGTCCAGTCACGTATCCGGGTCACTTTTTAAACTCCTTCACGCCTGAGGAGCAGATGGCTTGAAAAGCAAGCCTTAGTGCAGCACAGTCCAACATCTCCTTGCTTTCATTGTTCAGAGCCCTGCTCTTGTTTCTTGTGCTGTGCTCCCTAGTGCTCCTCCCAGCCAACTTTTAATTTGCTCAAATGGGCTCAGTTCTTTTGCTTGTCTTGGAGAAACTGTAGTGGAAACCATATCAGAAACCATATCAAACCAGCTTAGCTCTGCTCTAAAATATTGCTTCATTTTTATTATTATTATTTTTCCTGGTTTTTTTTGCTACACACAAAGCAAAAAAAAAAAAAAAAAAAAAATCTCAGTTTTGCTCTCTGCATTCCAGATTATTGGCCAGATTAATGAGTCTGGAGAGAGATGGAAGTAGGCAAATACAGGTGAACAGACAGGAAAAACAAAAAAGGGAAGCTAAAATTATTAATCCCCAGAGTAATAAAATGTGTATCTTGGAGACAATGAGTTAAATGTTGGAGCAAAAAGAGGTATCTTATGTTTCCCTCATTCTAAATATACTTTCAATGCCAAAATAATCTTCTGTTCTATCCTTACAAATTGATTCCAATTTGTTAGTCAAAGACTGTAATAAAATGACTCAAACCATAGTCTTGTTCCACTAAGCAGTTTGCTACAGCTTTTTTTTATTAATTATATTCAGACTGCAAGAACTGTCAGAATGTTAAAATTCCTAAGGATAGTTTGCCAACATCTATCACTAGATTAGAAACAGCTCTGCAAAACCTTCAACAAAGCAAATAATATTCCATCATAAAATCAATACAACTAAGCATTGTCAGCATAGTGCTGACAGTTCCAGCTAAAACAATTTATAATTTTTGAAGAAGATACGTTGTAAATAGAAGCTAAGAGGTCTGTGAAAGATGTGGCCAGTAAACAGAACCCAGATGTAAACATTTTACTGCTGGTACGTGTGTGCCAGCTCTGCTTGGCCTCTCTCTTTACCCAAATCATCCCTACCACAAATTCTGAGCTGCATGGCTGGAGTTTATCTTTCATGAAAGTACAGCACTCTGTGCTCCTCACCTTGCTGATTCCATTGGCTGTGCACTAGAAAGACTCCCAGGGCCTATTTCCTCTCCTTTGCTGGAATGCCTGCTTCTAGGAGCACTGAGAGAGCCCAGGGGAATAGAGCAATATCTGCACTCACAAGAATGCAGAGAGCACTGCTCTCCTGGCTGCTAAGGCTATCACGTACCACCATGGTCATCTGGTTCTGCTCCTCCCAAAGAGCAGATTTGAGAGTAATACTCATAAATTCTGCAGTGAACTCAAAATGTTGGTCTGAGTTACAATGTGTCTCCCAGCAAATCTTCTAGTCTTGATTTATGGATGTAAGGTAATAGGGGGCAACTAACAGAATCTTTTAGGATTTTTTTTTTTTTTTTCTTTTTGATGATCAATAATCCTCATGTTTGAAAATACACACACTGTTCTGAGTTTGAATTACTTTTGTTTCGACTTTCAGTCTCGGGCCTCCACTAGCCCTTATTCAGCTGAGGTTATAAATGTTTCTGCCTTCCAAATGTCACCCACAAATCTGGGCAGCTTTTTGGGCTGTTCCAGCTGCCCGAGCATGACTGTGCCATCTCCCAGCCTGCACTGCCCATTTGAGTGTAACTACACTCTGCAGCATCAGCAGACACTGTACTGCAGACATGCCCTTTCAGTGAGCCACAGATGAAATATGATTCTCTTCCAAACTTTTCCATTATTGTAACTTTTTTTTTTTCTTGAAGTGTTGCTATCAAAACTTTATTCTGCTTGATGGTGCAGACCTGAACTCATTGCGTGTATGTGGTCTGTATTTGTTTTTGCTGTTCCATGTTTGTCCATTGAATGTCTAATTACCACGGTGTTTCATCCCACCCAGTGTCTCCTTATTCTACAGTAAAATAGTTGCTCAGTGATTTGCTGTCTCTTCTTAGATTGTGTCCTGCAGAACTTGTATTTGCCAAATGCAGAGACAGTTTTGAGTTAGATAGACCACTGACCTAACCCAAGATGACATTCCTTATATTAAAATATGAATACCCCAGGGATTTCTCCATGTCATTATTCTCAAAGTCTATTCTAGAAGCCTGTGTTACCCAGTATATGCACATGTTTTCTTTCAGTCCAGTTTTCTTCTTTTATTCATAAAGCTGCCAGGGAAGGGTAAATTTACAAGGGGCCCACACTAGAAATATTTCATGGAGTGATTCCTCATGTTCAGAAACCTTTCTGGCTCCATCAATGTAGTCAATTTAATTAAAGAAAATGGAGGTTCATGACATTTGGATAGTGCTGTTTTCATTCCAAATATTATGAGAGAGGAAGCCAAATACTTTGTGAAGCCTGAAGCAGGGCATGTTGATAGAGTGCCTGTCACTGCCCTGCAAAGGAGAGATCCTCACCCCAGGGTGCACCCAGCTTGCCTCAGAAGTGAGAGCAGTACAGCAGCTTCCATGTGATCCTCTCCCTCACCTCTAGCCTTCCTGAGAGGTGGGAAATAATCCATTGGAGGTGTCAGTGCTGTGATAAGGCACATTTCCAGGACTCAAATTAGGATCTCTGTAGCTTTATTGTTTTCTCAGCAATCTCTTAGATGGGATAACTTTGTTTTATGTAGCTGCCCTGTTATCTTTATGAAACTGTAATCTTATTTCTTTAAAATTACCTATGCTCTGCAAATCCTATTGTTTGTTAGTAATTATCATCTGTTTTTCTTCCTTCCTGATTTTTGCATATCTCTACATTTGTCTGTGGATTGTACATGAGATGAAAAGGTCATATTTTGAATCTTTTTGTGCTTTAACTCTTTTCATAATACCTGCACTGATGTTGTTATATTTATCCTCAGAACCTATTTGTGCTCATCATTAGTCATTGGACATCAATTTGGATGAACCTTTGATCTGTCCTAATGCAGAGTTTTTACACAAACACACGTAATCTCTGTATTTTTTCCCCCTGGTAATTCATGCCATTGGGCATGAATCCTCTTCTGGAAGACTAAATAATTGCAAAGGTGTTACATCTTGAAGGTTCATCCAGATTCTAGAAAGAAGTGTGATGGGTCCCTCAGTGAGAAATCCATGCTCCTGTTTGGATTTTGGCTGTAACTGTGTGCAGTTGTAATAATTTTCTTCTGAAACTTAAAGGCTTGTTTTTCAAAGTGTCTTTGAACAAACAGTTGGGAGCAATGATTTGCCAAACTGTAATTAAAAGGAAATAGACTAATTCGGAGAAGTGTAAACAATGTGCTGAAGATAACAAAAATAGGGTCCTTAAACTGATCAATCCTGAGCCTGGAACAGGACTTGAGTTTGTGAAGGATTTAATTGCTGGGGTGAGACCCAGCATCTTGCAGGACTATGCATTTAGTGTCCTGCAGTAACGTGTGCAGTTTCTATGGGTTTGCCAACAAATTCATGGAATTTTTTGTCCTCAGCTGCATCAGCTCCCTGTTGCTCGTTAACATACTTTGCCAGGAAATTCATGGCATTTTTAGGTCTTCAGCTGTGCATTAATCAACTCCCTGTTGCTAGCTAGCATACCTTCTTTTTCCTCTCTGTGATAGCAGTTTTTTGCTTTACAAATAAAATCTGAAAGTAAAAGCTTGACCTACCTAAAACGAATGTCAAAACATCCTTTTTCTTAGAAGCAAAGCATGTGGATTTCTTACAACGCTGTTCTCAGAACAACTCTGCTTTATATAGAAGCTGTTATATTGAATCTGAGAACTGTGGGGCCACATTTCCGTACTGAACCCTCATCTCATTTTTTTTAGCTGTTGCCTTTGATCTTATTTTTTTTGTTAACCGCTTCCAGTAGTTTAATGTATTTTCATTAATCTAAGAAAGCCCATAAGATGCCAGAAGTGGGAGCAGGGAAGCATTATTGGAAGGATGAGGGACAGGATCCTCCTTTTCCCTTCAGCGCGTCCTCACAAAGGCGCTTCCAGGACTGGAGCATCTCTCAGGTGGGAAGCTGCTGACAGAGCTGACTCTTTAGTGTGGAGGAGAGGAGGCTCAGGGGGAATATTACCAATGGCTACAAACACCTGATGTCCCAGACCAGACAAGGCAGAGCCAGTCCTATTCCTGCTGGTGACAGGATGAGGCAAAGGACACAAATGGAAACGCAGGAAATTCCATTCAAGTGTCAGAAAAAGCTTTTTTAATGATAAAGGTGGTCCAACACTGAAACAGGTTGCCCAGAGCAGTTGTAGAGTGTCCATTCATGGAGTTATTTAAGCCCCACTGAGAACATTCCTGAGGAACCTGCAGTAGCTGACCCTGCTCTGAGGCAGGGCTTGGGCTAAACAATTTCCAGAGGTCCCTTCCAACCTCAACCATTCTGTGTTTCTTTAAAATCTGTGGAGAAAAATTAATGAGAAGCAGAAGATTTTCTTGGTTAGACTAACAGCTTGCTATTTAACTTAAAATATGTACAGTCACTTTTGTCTGAATCACTTTTATAATTATTTTGATATATTTTGTCATGTATTATCATTTTGAAATATTGGCTCATTCAGAGACAATTTTTTTTTTGTTTCAAAAATGTGTCTTTTTGTTATATTTCTAGGATGTCTAATGAAAACATGAAAGAGAAAATTTGCCTGTGTAGTTTCTAAATATCTTTTATATTTCTTTACACTATCAAAGAAATCTAATTATCTTATAAAGAAATACCTATCAATAAGTTATTTTTTTCTGAGTAAAACTGTCAGAAACCTATAAAATGTTTCTGTCATAATTTATCTCAGTGTTTAATTTTCTTTTTATACATTTGTTAAACATGAATGCTGGACTTTGCAGGATTTTTATAAATTCAAATGCATTATGTAGTAATATAAAAAATAGAGACATTTTTCTAGGCACACTTTTGACATAAAGGTAGTAGGGCTTTATAATAAGACAGTTTCTGCAGGTTATTCCAAAAACTGTACACTCTTGACTGGAAATGTAATTTTTGTAGTCAGTTGCTGGATAGGCACAGGTATAGTTTGACACTGGATTTCTCTGTGGGCTGAAGCTGTTTGTGAGAGGTTCTTTTAGCCATTCCCCACGTTTCTGTTTCCTTTCTGCATCTATTTCTATTTCTGCATCTGTTTTACAGCTCAGGTTATCAACTGACAAGTGAGGTGCTTTAAGGGCTATGGGGTATTCATAAGTCTTTTTTTTTAAGCCTTTAGATCACTTGACTGGTTAGTTTAGGGTCCAATCCTACAAACCCATGGAGTAAAGGTGTCCTTGAGGTGTCCTTGGAACACCTGCATTTGATCATGTAGGCTGATAACTTAAGTAATGGATCACACTTTTATGTTAATATTTTCTATTTTCCTGTAAACTGTGGGGCTCTGTGTACATGTGAGCCTGTATAGATCTCTCAGTCATCTGATCTGAAGAAGAAAAAAATGTATTCCAATTATTCATTTTTTATTAATGCACAGAAATCCATCATTCATGTTCAAGTCTGCAATTTGTTAGCCATGTTGAGTCAAAGTGACCATGGAAAGTGCTAGGACATGGTCAAGCCTCATTAAGGGGAAGAAGTTTAGCACCCTGTGTAATGGCACCCTTTGCTCAGTGAATGGCTTTTCCCATTCATTTCTATATTCTTGTTTCTGTCTGTCAGTGGTAGTAAAACTACTTGAAATTCTTTCTGTAGCACAGTTCTTTTTGCTTCAGTAAAAATTGGATATTTTTTCTGCAGTCAAAATGAAAAATTTGCACACTAACTGACTGGGAAACATGTAAGGCAAAATATTCTCACACTTGGGTATCCACTCAAGATAAAATTTTTGTTTTCTACATCACCATATTTTGAGAGAACATACTACTTGCTTTACTTTTGACATTTCTGATTTAGAATTTGTGTGGGCCTTTTTTTTTTTTTATCTTAATCTGAAATTTTGTTTCCACTACTTTCTAAAAAAGAAGAGAAATCCAAGTCAAGATATTAACCTTTTTAGTTAATAGTGCTGCTCTCTCAGAGTTATTACTGACTGTATGATTGAAACAGTGTCAAAACCTGACAAGAAAAATGATCTGACCAACAAAGAGCTCCTCTTGTGCTCCCCTTGTAAAGCCTTTTGTCTCGTGAAGAAGAAAGGCCACTCAGGGCATTTTTTTCTCTTTTTGTATTCATCCATTTAGAAATTCTAAATGTCACTGCTTGCAGGCCAGCTTTAGGATCTGGTGGATTTGGTTTATAAACCTTATAAAACCTTATAAAGGTTTGCTGTACTTTGGTGGGGGGAAAAGGTTATGTTTGGCAAGACTGATGATAACAATTTACCAATCATAGCGTTACAGAAATCACAGGTTCTAAGTTTCTTTTGCTTATAATGCACTAAGTGCTAATCTCACTCTGAAGCACTGTGTGCCATTTGTGTTTGCAGTACACAAAACTGTACCAGGGAAGAAATCCTTGGGGAGGGAGGACTTGCTTTCTGCCTTAGACCCTGTAGTATTTTTGCTGTAACAGAATAGTTTTGGGGTGAAGATGGTAGTTCTGAAAGTGTTGTCTAGACTAAGTTTTATCATCTCATTTCAGGCCTTTGGAAATGCATAAAGTAACAAATATTACATCTTTGATGTAAGTGTATCCTAACCCCTTGGAACTACTTTCTCCTTGAGGCTGAGCACAGCCATGAGTCCACAATCTCCATTTCCAGGGAAATACTGACAAAAGAAAGAGAAATGACAACATCTACCATTATTTGTGATATTGTTATTCACACCTGCAAGTCTTCTGGTGTTGTGAAGGTGACCTAAGGGGGACTGTAGTAATTTTTGGAGTGTAATAATGGGGAGTATTGCTATCTCTATTCTTTTTCCAGGTCACTGTCTAAGCCATTCCAAATACCTTCAGAATGTCTGGATTTGCGTACTAATTAGTCTGAATCAAATATTCATCACATCCGTGTTGATGGGATTGGTTGGAGATCTGATTAACCTTCAAGTGGCTCAGTGACTAAACACAGGTTCTTGTCTAGCTGATGGGATAATTTCCTTGCTACATATATTTCTTGTTCCTCCAACATGAAATTATTGCAGAGAGATGCCCAACCTGAGCCTTCTTTGACCTTAGTTAGGCACAATATAAAAATCTAAAGGAGAGCAAAGCTATCATTTTATTAATAGAAGAAAGAATAAGCCCTATTATTAAATGAAAGGAAGACTTCTTTTGAGGGAAAAGATGAGGCTATGAAAATGCTGGAGGTGTTTTCATGTCTTATTCTTATAAACCCATTACTATGGTTCACCAAGATTCATCTTTGAAGGTTACGATCAGGTTATAATAGAAAGAAAGCTGTGTGGAAATAAAAGTGACGTGCTGTGTGGGTTGTTCCCATTAACCATTCTGAGACCATCCTCAGACAGTCACTGCACTGCAGTCAGGCCTTTCCCTAAAATCCATGACCAAGGTTGCTGCAGAGTTCTCTTCAAATATCCAAAATTGGAAAAACACTCGGTGTAAAGTTGTGCATAAAAGCTCTTGTATGTTCTTGAGCAAATATGAATTCTATAAAGCTTAGCAAAACCCAAGCAGCAATGCACAGTCTGTTCAATAAAATCATTACAAATATTGTAGTAGTGTAGCAGCAACATGCACTTATCAAGAAGATGTTCCTAAAACAATAAGTTGCTTTCAATAAACGAGTCTTTAATATCTCTAAGCATTAGAATATTTAATTTCAATTTTGGTGTTGTGATGGGGAAGGTAAATTAACTTGTGAAATTAATCATTTTATTTTTAATGAAAAAATATAAATACAGAAGCAATTTTCTTCGTATAATATGACTTGAGGGGATGAGGATTTATATTTAAAATACTATTCTCCTGGAATTTCTTCTACTATTTGAGATAATTTAATTTGTGTCATTTGCATATGAAAATATGCATTGAACTAGCAGCAAAATAACCTTTACACAATTCTATGATAGCATAAAATACAGTATACGAATAAAAATACTCCATCCAATTTTACAAAGAAAATATTTCACATAGTTAAAAACCCACACAGAACTTGTATCAGATCTTTGCAATTTGTCTTACTTTGTTATCAGCCAAAGATCTGAATTAGCTAAAGGTATTTGCACGTATTTTATCTTGCTTTTTCTTTTTAATTAGCTTTCTGAGGCAGAGATGTATCCTGTATTTTGCAAGCTTCCCAGTAAGGTCATCTTCACAACAGCTCACAGAGCCTGCTAGGGATGGGCAGGACAGAAGGGCTGGAACCTGTGTGTAGTGCTCCTATTACCTGTTATTATTCTCCCACTGAATAGGCATTTTCTCCAACAACACTTCTTCCCTGTCACAGGAATATCTTGTGAATAAATCACCAGTAAGCATTCCTCATTAATGCCTGGTCTATTACTGACACTGAAGACTCTCATCAACAGCTGATTAGTGCCATTAGCTGCAGGAGGGCTGGGCTCTGTTCCTTTCCCACCTTTATTTTGTCTCCACTAGAGGTACGTCCATGGTGGTAAATGGATTCAGAGCAGTAAGATTCTCCTGGAAAGGGCCAAGATGAGGAGATTATCGAAAATATATTGCTGAAAATACTGAGGAATATCCTTTCCTGCCTGACCCTTGTATGATTAGGGAATGTTGTGCAGATTTCTAAATACCATTAAGAATTGTTCCATAACTTCTCCCAAATTCATCCCTACTTAAATGTGTTACATAATATGTGAGGGTTTTTAAATGTATTCCAGTCTGCTCTGTCATCTCTGGTGGGTTAAGCCAACAATCCCAGGTCACCTGAAGTGAACACTGGCATTCTGTCCAAAGTGCCCTTTTCCCTCTAACTCTTTTCATTTATTACTATTTTCAATTATTTCTGCATTCTGATAGCCAGTTTCTCTAATCATTCCTTATCATAATTCTTGTTTTCTCTAGTTGCTGCCCTGAGAACAAAAGCCAGGCCTACCCTGTTGACTCAGATCCTACCATGGCTGGATCTTCCCCCTTCATCCCCAGGAAGCAGCTGCAAGGTTTCTGACTCCCCTCAGAAGTCTGCCATGCAGCCCTTCTCCATCATATTTATTAAAAACACCCACTTTCCAAAGAGCTGGCACACTCCACCTGTGTTTACAGAAATTTTCCCTGAGCATTTGGCCTAGATTTTAATTGGCTTCTGGAAGGTTATTTCTTTTATACATCTTTCTGAGGTATTCTAGCAGCATCTCTTCCTTAGTGACAGCAGGGAAATTTTGGTGAAGGCCAAGAAGCAGCAGTGTGAGACGAGGAATTACTTCCTGCTCCTCTGGCTCTGGCTGGGACAGTCTCCAGACACGCAGCCCAAAGCAGCAGAGGAGAACTTCCTCCTTATTTAACCCCACTGCCTGTGGGGGCTGGCACCGGGTGAGGTTTGGCTGCTGCTGATTTCCTGAGATGGCTGTGAGTTCCCCTGGAAAGCTGGAGCCACCCCTCAGTCACTGCCCGTGCTCCTTGCAGCAACTTTTTTATTCTATTTAAATACACCAAAAAGAATGTTTTTCCTTTAAAGTTTGCTCTACACATTTTGTAATCCTGAGCTGGCTTCAGTCATCTTTTGAACCTTCCTCTGGAGGTGCTGAGGGTTCACTTGCAATATTTGTGATCTCTGATGGTGCCAAACTGGGTCTTCTCAGAGGGCCACTGGTCTCTGGTGTCCTCTGAGGCTGCCCAGCGCTATGTTTGGAAACAGAGCTTTGTGCATAATTTCATTCACATTGCTGACTTTTAAAATTCTTATATTTTCCTTTTGGGTACCTATATCTTTTGCAAATTAAATCTTGATAAATTTCAAAATGAGTTTGGACTTTTTTTAGGACATTTTATTCTGAGTAAGTGTTTCTTCTGCGATAATTGGTCTTTTTTTTCCTTCTGGATGAAATGTGTTTTGAATAGTTTCAGTCATTTTGAAGTTGCACTTTCACATATACACTCTTGCAGTCCCACTGTAAATAAAAATTGTAAGATTCTAGTTGAGTGCCTCATAACTGCTAATAAACACACCTGTTCTCTCTATTCTGTAAGTTCTTCTACACAGTAGAATGAAGAATAACATTGAAGAAGGAAGCAGCATAGACTCAAGTGTTTATTTAAAAAAGTAATCTTGAAAGACTGAACAGACACATGTGGATCAGTATAATTACAATAAAAAGTACTACCTTTTTTTCCCCACTATGAAGATAAAATGCAAAAGGATATGCTAACTCTATTCTGATGTTGATTTTATCTTACAGAAGTGTTTAATTTTATGGCAAGGGCAGTTGATCCATTTCTCTGCAAAGAGAAATGGATCAAGCAATCTTCTTCTTTCTCAGCTTTGGACAAAAAAGCCCACCAAAACATAAGATCAGTTAAAAGACTAATTAGCTTGATTTTCCTCTCTTTTATGCAAATAAACATACACATCTAAAAAATGCATTATATGTTTAAAATTTATTTTTCAAAGGGATGTTAGTGTTGCAAAAAACCAAAAATTTAAGTACCATCTTCTACGCTTTGTAGAAAGAGCTAGACTTTCCCTACACAAGTAATGCAGGTCTGTGTGGGATCTATGCTGTCACTGTAGACAGTAAAGGAAATCTTACATTATAAAATAAAGATTTTCTACTGCAAAAAAATGTGTTTCATGGATCAGCAATCCCACAGTAACTGAGACTCCCCCTCTGAGTGGCTTGTATCAATTTTACAGGCTAATCAGGAGTGAGGTCAGAAAATTCCTAATGAAAGGGCCTAGCGAAGACAAAAACCTCTTTCCATCTTTATGTGGTGTGCCTTCAGTAAAACCTGAACTAGCTTGACTAGTATAAAACTTTGAAAAGCCTGCCAAGAAGAATGAGTAGTTTTACAACTAGTTACAAATTTGCCACCTCTTGAGAAAACTCTCAGAGCCAGCTTCCCCTTGTATCCTTGTCATCTCATGGTTTTAGACAGGTTCTGGGTCAAAGACTTTTTTTACACCCTGGGCAGGTGGCCTTGGCAGGGCCTCTGATGTCCACAAGCCTCGTCTCTAAAGAGATTAGAATTTGAAATTATTTGTTTTTCTCTGAGTTGTCCCACTTTGATGTTCATTGCCTTATAGGCCAGGACTGCAATTTTATAGATTTATTGGTCAGAGTGTACAAAACTGTGTGTGATTGCCAAATCCAGCACCCGAGAGTTCTCTCTCTTTATTTTTTAAATCACAAAAGCTTACCTGTTCTTTCTTCTTCATGCCTCAGGTATAAAATTTCTTTCTCATCTAAGTCTTATGGATTGCTGTAAGATATGTGTTTTGTTTTAATACTTATTGTGAATCTCTTTTGTGCATTGATCTTTATATCTTTATGTGTATGGTTTGGAATTATTGTGACTGGCAGATTTCCTGAGGACAAAAACTGAAATCCAGGTTTATGTACCAGCATCATAGTCTTGGCCTCCAGAGTCTAAGCACACTTTTAGCTGAACTGCATCAGGGCCCAGGGTCTCACTGTAATGCAACTTTTTGAAAGATCCTACACAGTCAGATGAAGGAGGCTGGGCCCTTTTTGATAAATGTACAAAAACCCCCATGTGTAGCTTCTTGAGTGAGAATGTCAGCAAACCAAGGCATTTTTTTTTTTTCCACCCTTGTTTCCTTCAAGAATGGCATCAGACAGAAGGATTGAACAAGGTTGCCAATAGTTCTGGAATAATTTCCATCTGTGGCCCTTCTTTAGTGGCCAGATGTTGATGGCCAGAGCCGCGTGGTGGGGAATACGGAATGTTGGCTGTGTTTTTAGTGACAGTGGGGCTGTTTGAGAAGAGATGACAAAACATAACTGCCGTGTGCTGAAAGACTTGCATCAGAGAGATACTTTCAGTGTCACATATCTGGCATTTACTGGAATACCTATTTAATGGATGTCACTCACCAGCCAGTGCATGTGTCACCAGGCGACTCGATGCCAGTTCTGTTCCAAAAGCTGCTGCCTGCTGCTCTATTCTGGGTGATGGTAGGAAAGGGAACATTTTAATGCTACTGAAAAGTACAATTATTTTTCCCATGGGATGGTACTTATTGCTAGAGAAATTCAAGGTAGATCAGATCCTTCAAACTCCTGATGGCAGGCCAAATCCGTTGCTTGTTTACTGCTCAAATGCAGGTTATGTAGGAACTTTATGGTCCCTGAGGAGAGGGCCACCAAGCTGTCCTTTGTTTTCTCGTGAGCACTGGTGGCACGAGCAGGCCAGGTGAAGGTATCATGGTGAGTCAGTTTACCAAACAGCTGGGACTCAAGGAGCAGAAATTGAAAGTGTGAGTATCCTTCCTCACAGACATAGTATGCTATTACTTGAGTTTTCTGTATAAAAATGCTACACGTGCTTGTCGTCAGTGCAGGCAAGCACAGATCAGAAGATAAAAGGAGGTTTTCCATCCAGTGGAAAAACTGCATTCATTGTTTGAGGCTCCTGAGGAGAGTCACCAGAGCAGTAGTTCCAGCCCTGTCCATGTCCCCGCTGGCAATGCCACCTTTGTGCAGCCTCAGTCCTTCCAGCCAAATAAATGAATCTGGCCATCTGTATTTACACTCATTGTCTCACCAGCTCCCAGAAAGCTCCTTTATTGCTTATGTATACAGTACTTTAATGATATGGAAATTCACTAGTCACAACTTTAATGAACAACTTTTCTTGTATTCAAATGAATAAGATGCTGATGGCTGTTTCTTTGTACACAGCAAATGGTACTTCTATAAAAGCCACAGTAAATCAACAGCATAAGCTGATTTAATTACTAATTTGTTGCAATGGCTATTCCCATACCTAGCATAACACTGTGTATTCAATTATCTTTCACCCTAATGCAGGTATGCTTTTGGGTTACATCTCTAAATAGGAAAACAGTTTTTGAATTTTTCTGTTTGTTTTTTTTTGTTGTTGTTGTTTCTGCTGTTTATGGGGGGCTGTATTTCTTTTCCTTTCCTTTTTTTCTTTGCAGCTGGTAAAACTAGCAGCAACTAGCATGTGTCTAGTGATTAAGACTTTTTCTCTTTGTAATTGTCAGATTGATTGGGACAATTGAATGATAATGAAAAACAGCTTGTTCCCTCATTTCCAGAGGTGACACTTTCTGCATAATACTGCAAAATATAACAAAAGGGTTTTCTTGGACGCTGCTTAAAGTTAATTGACAGCATCTGTTGTTTGGAACAACGGAGAGAAATAGCATTCCCTTGGCTCTTGGTCACGTTACTCAGGATTAGGCACTGTCACGCCAGCTGATATCTGAATACACTGTATCTATCCACAGGGTCTTAGCTGGGCTTTCTGTTACATCAAGGTTCCCCTTTGTACACAGCCGAGTCAAAAAAAATAGTTATAGCTCATTAAATTAATGATAAATTTCCTGAAAAATCTGCGGTCGTTATTTAAAAAAAAAAAAAAGAGCCAAATTGCAATAAACAGTGGGATATGGAAATAATTGAATAGTTATGAACTTTTAATGTTTTTCTTTAAAAGCATCTTTTACTTTAAAAATCTAACAACAGCTTTCCACTGCTATTTTATATCTTCTAGGGGTCTATATATCTATTACAGCAGTAAACACTGCAGGCACAGGGATTGTTTATTTTGGCAGATAAAATTCTAAATAATTTTGAGCGCATGTGAAAGAAATTTTGATTCTACAGTTCTCGCAAAAAAAAAAAAGATACAGCTTAATTTTGCTCTTAGAGTGGCTATCTGTGTTTTGAGAGCCTGAATACCATTAAATATGCACATCCTTTTATCTTTTGGCAAACTTTTGCTTTCACTGCTGCTCTTTAGTCAGATGTGCATTTTTCTTTATGAGATTTAATATTTCTCTTTTAGAACATTGATCAGTGTCCAAAGTCACTTAAGACCAGCAGAAAAATCAATAGTGAGTGTGGATTGGCTGACTTGGAGCTGCTGCTGCAGCTGATCACCAAGAAAGCAGGGATTTGATTTGATTTTGCATTTTCAAGTCATTCCCTTGCTCTGTACTGTCTGTCAGTAAAGTTCAAAATTGCTGATTTGAAAATAAATGAACACATGTTACTGTTTGAATCCATTTCTTTCACTTCTTTTTGGTCCTTTACACAAAATGGCAAACACAAATATTAGCATTATTGTTGCTTACATGGCTGCAGGTGTGTGGCGAACTCCAAGCTGAACTCAAGGTCAGATACTTTATGATGTAAACTCTTGAAGCTAAGATTTGTATTTACATGGAGGGTTCATCAAGCAGCATGTGTTAATGAGCCAGTTTTGTCGTGTTATTCTGGCAAGTAATTTGACATTTTGCTGTAATACTCTTATATTGAGCTCGGTATCATTGACAGTCAGATATTGAACTGATTGTAATCAGGAACAAGAAAATATTTTATATTCTGTGCTGTAATGTACAATATGTTATAATGTAAGATTTTCTCTGTAGTGTAAAATGTAACAAATTGCCTGATTTCTTATTCTGAACTCTTTAGATATTGGTATAATTACTGAATTGAAACAGAACTAGATTTTTCCTGGAGTTTATTCTTCTATTTAAGTTTAATAATGCACTGTATTATATTGTTTGTGTTTATAAATAATGCTTTGGAGTGGAAAGGCACTAAAAATGCTCCATGTTGAAATAAAATACAGAATAGTCATACTGTGTTAAATTAGCTGTTTTTAAATTATGCTTATGCCTTTAAAATATTTCTGGGTTTATATATTTATATATGCATATATGTGGCTATTACTGCATAGTATTTATAATGATTCTTATATTAAGGCTTGTTTCATATTTATTGCTAAGAGTAGCTATGCCTAACCTGTGTTGTGCTCTGTTTCAGAGCTAAGCAAAGGAACACACGTAAGGATCGTGTTGTTTTTAATATCAACTGAGTTTTAACACTTGTCATAATATAGCTGATGCAATATCCACTTTTCTCTGCTCACACCTCATCAACAGATCTAAATCATGTTTTAAAGAGAAACTGTAAAGATTTTATATAGTCATACTACGTTGGTGATGCTACTACAATATTGAGAAACCTAGATTCAGAATTATATAATTTGAAAGTCCTTAATGTAATTGAAAAATATCTTAATGCCATAAATACCGTTATGAAAGTTCAGGAAATGTGTTTCTCTGCTACTTTCTCTTCTCTTTTGGACTGGTTAGGGCTGATCTCAGCAGTGTCAGTAATTATTATTCTGATGACTTGCCCCTGAAAGGCACTTGCTTGTACCTGTGGGGACAGAGAATCCATTTGCCTGGCGCCGGGGAGTCGGAGGCACAGGCTGGCGCCAGCCAAGAGAAGGGAAAGATGATTAATATGTCTTATAGATTCACTGTCTCTTCACTTGTCCTAGACCTGCCAGTAATTCCACTCCCCTGTGGTTCCACCTTGATCACAGATAATGGAGGCAGATTGAAAGTTTGGAGACACAAGCCTTTCTCTCCTCCTGATCTGACATTACTCACCCAGGCTAAATGAGCTGTACAACCACGGGCCCCTGCCTATGGGAAGGCATCGCAGTGCACTTAGCAGTAATGCTGCAATAAAGCAGCAACTGTACTCTAATTAACCAGGTTCCCTTTCTTCCCTTTTTTCCTTTCTTCCTTTTTTTTTCCTTTTTCTTTGTACCTGCGCAGCAGGCTGCCATTAGCAAAGCTATGATATTGCAATGGAAACAGTAACATAAGTATTTCTTCACCTCTGAAATATATTATAACTTACCTTTCCCTTTTTATTTCTTTGCAGAAATAGTATAATGCAAGGTTATTTTGTACCAGCAAGGTAGCTGTTGCATTCTAAGAACTGGAATTATGAATGGAAAAATAACCCTGTGAAGAACATCTGTTAAAAAATTTTCTTACATAGGTGTATCTTTTTGAAGTTAAACCCCTGTTATTTACTCTTTTTTTTTTTCCCAAGCTAAACTGAACTTTGTAGTACAAATGTCAAAGGATAATCTCACAAGACCATCTTTGCAAAACTTCTAGCACAAGTATGTACATGTGTATTGGTACGAAAATTTATTTCAGAGACAGTAGAGCAAAAGCAGAAAACAGAGTAGTCACTTTCAAGGGGTGTTTTAGGTGATGTCACAGCATACAGTAAATTACAGCATGCATCTGCATATGCCCAGTTTGCATCTTCCTTTTAGATAAATGCCTTATTCTGAATCGGACTAGTAGAGACAAAATGTCCTTTTTTTCTTTCCAAAACCAGACTGAGCAGAACATATAAAAAGGTTTAACAGTGGGAAAAGACAATGTCTTATACAGTCTCCAGAGAGATAAGTCATAACAAGAACCTCTGAACATGAGCTTTTTTTGTGTGCCCATGAAATATTTTGCCCTGTAGTTCTCTGTGAGGGATTGAACATTTAAAAAAGATATCTGGTATTTTTAAGTGTCTTTGATTTCTTGGGAGAAAGCCTGACAATCCTTGGTGGACACAGTAAGTTTTATATATCTTTGGCTTGTTTTGATTTTGAAGGTTTGTAAAAGCAGATCTATATTGTTTGGGCAGTGCATAACTAACTCCTTAAATTAAGTTAAGCCCTGAGTTGTATATAATTGCACTTCTAATAGACATACTCCAAGATTCTGTACATAGTGAAATGTATTCTGGTTAAAATAAAAGATCTGTATCTTCTGAATATTAAAGAAGACTAGTTCTAGCTAGAGAGCTAAATTCCAGAAATTGGCAGACAGCCCACTTTCGTATAAGCAAAGTGATACCATTTTTAGGTATCTAGGGTATTATTATGAGTAAAGAAGAGAAGAGGAATAAATAAAAAGAGTAGCCCAAAATATTTTCAAATGCAATATGACCAGGAGTACAAATCTTAAGAGTCATGTTCCTTTAGCAGAAGAACTCTGGTTACCGTACAAAATAGGAAATGTTTACGGGCTACGAGGTCATGGGGAGTAATTTTGTCAGCAGCAAAGGATGCTAGATCTATTAAAAAATAAAAAAATAAATTCTCTGTGTCATTGCTCACCTTATGTTGCCACTGGGGAGATATCAGTTTGGGGATGACCTTTGAACTTCCAGTTCCTGGTCCTGCTAGCTGGCTTCTTGAGGGGATTAGTTAATGCAGCATCAGGGGCAACCATATTAACAAGGAGAGAGAATTGGGGTTATTGTGAGAAAAACATGACTCATTCAAATGGAAATTCTGGGCTCAGAATTTGTAAAGGTCTCTAAGCTGGTTATGGGAAAAGGCTGATTTATCATAACAAATAATGGGGGAAAGTTTTAATGATCTTTCAAGGGAAAAATCCTAATTTTAGAGTAAAGAAAAAAGGCCATAGCATATTAGAATTTCATAGTCATGTTCTTCAAGGAACTGTCAGGTATAAGATAACTTTCACTGGTCTCCTAGGATCAAGGATTTTATGTCCTAAAGATTCACACTAGAGTTTACAATAAATTACAGAACCTGTGAAAAAACCTGATATCTTAAAAAAAAAAAAAAAAGAAAAAGAAGAAAAAAGATACCTGAACGTTTCAAATATTTTTGAGTTTTTCTTTTTTGCTTGTTCAGGGTTTTTTTTTTTCTGTTTTTTTGCTAAATGAATTTACTTCTAGAATGTCATAAAGCAGCACATGAGTAGATCTCAAGGCTGAAAGCAGGTCTTCTACAGTCCATTTCATGACTTCAGCCATGGAAGTGCCCTGTCATTTCAGCAGATCAGCTGGTGACAGGCGTGTTCACAAGGGCAGTCACTGATTTCCAAGAGTCCCCCTGCAAATACTTGTGGGCTATTAAGAAACAACTTGTACTTTGCTTGTCCTGTTGGGTGTAGAGCCTTGTGTGAAGATGTTTTCTTTTTGACAAAGGATTTTAAGCCCTAGAAAGCATGTAGAAGAGTAGGCTACATGTCTGCATGCTACTTAAAAATCACTTACTAGTGGTCAAAAAAATCCACAGGATGGAACAATAAACTATGCAGTGCAGATAATTTATTTCTTACAGCACTGGAGTAACAGACTTCCAATTCCTCATTGAATCTTTATAGACCAAGTGTAAAAAAAAAAGAAAAGCCAAATATGTTTTCAGCATCTACGTAATTTTTCACAGTATAGTTTGGCATCTTATTACTGCTGTAGCTAGAAAAATCATACTATGACATTTGTTGGGCTGGCAACTATAAACTCTTACTTGTGGGCATAATGCTTACTGCCATGAGTAGTCTCTCTGATTTACTATTTACCACTCTGATTTAGAGCAGTGCTGCTAATGATAGCAAGCATTACACCTGCTGGTAAATGATTTCAGATTTGGCATTTTTAATACTGGAAGTTGGAAGACTAGATGTTGAGTTTAGATGTATAATTTTGTACACAGTGCCACCTGGAGAATTTGGGAATAAGGTTTTGAATATTGAAATTTTTTTCCTTTGGTTTTGCTTCATATTTATTTTATCTCTGTGAGACTATTAATGAGCTTTCTTGAAGTCTGCTGTGTTTTGGTACTGTTACCATTTGCCATTGTAACATTCTCCCAGTGTCTGGTCTAGAAAATGGATCTTCACAAGAGCTTGGTTAGAATTGAACCTGATTCCAGTTATTGAAACCCAAGTACAGGTGTAAAGTTGTTTAAAGCCCTTCAGAGCTGCTGTCTAGCTTTGTAAGTTCACAAATATTTCTGGTCTCCTATGTTTTGACTTCTGAATTTCTTGGATGCCTAAAGACCTGTCTCTGGATGCATCCATACATTTATCAGTTGTAATAATGTCAGGAGCCATAGCCAAGTCCTAATCTTTGGCTTCTGCCAAGACTTGTAAATTGGGAATTCTTCAGCCTGTTCTGGGCTTGATCTGATGGGTGGGATCAGGTCACAGAGAACTTTCCAGGTTTTGCAGAAAACAAGTATATATAAGGTAGGCGGAGAAAGTAACTCTGCTGGGCAGCTGAAAGTTTTCTTATCCAACAAATCTCCAAATTCCCCTTATGTAAAATGGACCATGTATGTAAGAACAGAGGCATTTCCTGTCCAAGCCAAGCCAGCAGCAGACTGGTTAGTGCCTGCCCTGAGGGGACAACTCTTAGGCAGAGGTGAGAGCCATGGCAGGTCTCCTTCAAGCTGGGCAGGTGTCCTGAGTGCTGTTAACTGGTGATAAAGTGTCTAACAAATGACACTGCCACTGTCACCAGGGTCTGCATGACCTGACTGGCTAAGCCTCTTGAAAAACCTGGTCTGATCTCATAGCTGACCCTGACTTGAGAAGGAAGTTGCATTTGATGACCTTCTGGGGTCCCTTCCAACCTGAATTATCCTGTGAGCATAGAGCAGATGAAATTGTCCTGGTCCTGGGCGTTTCCTGCTGCCTGTGATTCAGAGGTGTCTGACTCTTTCCTCATATGGGACAGGCAGCAGATACACTTTCTTTAGACTTGAGAATCTGTTGAAGATTTAGCTCTGAACTACCAGCCAGTGTCCTAAGGAAGAGTCTCCCCTCCAAAGACCCTTTGGTCTTTCAGCTGAACAAAGTACAGTGGGAGATGAAGTGCTTTTTCCTGCCTCGTTTCAACTCTTATGGAAGCCTTCAAGTAAATCTGTCCCTGCACTGAGCAAACACAGGCCTAGATTTTAGGGAAGTCTTGTTCTGTTTATGGTTTACATCAAGGTCATAAGAAATTTTTAGGCTATGCATATTTTCATCGTGAATCATCATGGTTTTGAATAAGTGTTGTTTTAAGAACTTGACTGTATAGCTTTACAAATGCTTTGTAGTGGTGCGAGTGTCAGGATAAAATCTCTAATTTCAGAAGAATATTATGGTAAACATAAAACTGCAATAAACAAATACAAAGCAGTATGAAAAATTAATGGGTTTAGTATTTTCGATCATTTTCTCCCCTAATTTAAAATACAATTTTCAAAGGTTCTGCAGGAGATTGACTCTCACTCTGTAAACAAGGTACTCAAATAGAGAATTTTCATATTCTTTGCATGTATCATCTTGATATTCAACTTTGTCCAAAGATCTTATCATTCCTCAAGAGCACTCTACAATTGAGCTAAGTTGGTGAAGCTTTTATAACACAGTACTATCATCAGATGATCCTATTTTTAAACACAATTGAAATCAAAGAGCTGGTAGATGACCTGATGTTTAAAAAACATGAATCTTAGTCAGTAAAATGCATACTTTCAAAGATGATCAAATGCACCAAAAGCTATTTTCATTCATCGCTGGACCAAGTTTGGGCATTTTTTTGGGTCTCTAGAATCCCAGCAAAATAGGATTCCATAATCATGGATCAGGAGGTTTCAAAATAATTATATGGGAACTAAATTACCTCTTTGTGAATTTTCATGTCTAGCAGAAATGTCGAGCTGGTATGAGGGTTTTGAAATTGCCTTTTTTTTTTTAACGTTTTCTCTCCAAAGAAATAAAAGGTTTAATTCACTTATAGTTTTCCAAGGTTTTCCAAGGTGTAGTAAGAGATGGAGATTCTTGTTCAGAGTTTCTCCAGCCCTACTATCCCTTCCTATCTGTCTCCTCCAGAGGAACTGGACTGATAAGCACTGCTCAGTAAAAGGTCTCAGCTGTTACCTCAGAAATGAGATTCCTTCATCTTCCAGTGTTGCCAACTTCTATTATGCCGACATAATTTCTCTTGGAAGAACCTTCTGCTTACACTTGCAGGATCCTCTCACGAGGAGTTTTGCTCTCGTCATTTCTGTGATGGGTGGCAAGAAGAGGAACAGAGAAGAGTGGTCAGAAATGAGCATTCCCTCATTCTCACCCTGCAGTTGGATTATGGGGCAAGGTGGAATTTACCTGCATTTATAATCACTGGGTGGTTCTAGGACTCATTTGGTTCTGTCCATGATTTTTTTATGCAGAAGGAGAACATATGGTCCCAACTCCCTCACTTGTTCCGAGGAGAATGGCAAAGCAGAAAATCTAAACTGCTTCAAGTCAAAGCCTTTCATAAATTAAGGCTTTTATATTCTACCTGTTCTCTGAATGGCTCAGAATTTTCCTTCCTGTGTGATGTTTGGTGTGTTTAGTGGCTACATGTGAGCGCGGTGACATTTATGTGAAGTGAATCTATTAAATTCTTTATAATGAATAGCATGTAACTGTAAAACATATACAGTTTTCTCATTTTGCCCTCCTCTGGGAGACTACGACAACATTTTGGCAAGTAGGAGTAAACAGCTTTGTGTTGGCATGCAGTAAATTAAACTGAGTAATTAAAATCAATAGCAAAACACTAGCTAGGCAGAAAGGTCATATAACACAACAGAAAACTGTTGGGTAGCATATTGCAGGAAATCAAAATAAATTTCTGAACTTTTCATTATTCTTTACATGCCTGAAACTGGTCTTAAAAGGCTGGTGAGATACAGTGAGGTATTGATAGAGACAGGATCATTCTCTGAGATGGAATGAAATGGTTTAATATTAATATATGAGATTTTGCAGGTTAAAAAGGCTGCCAGACACAGTGGAAAATAGAACTCAGGACTTAAATTTAACTACTGTAATATAAACTTTTGTTTGTTTTGATTGGCTTAATGTATTACATAGTAATGCCTGCATGTGCTGAAGTCAGATACAACAGTCACTCGTCTCTGTCAGTGCAGGTGTCATTTGTAAGTTTAATGTTAATGTTTCCCTGGTCAGCTTGAATGTGGCCTAGAAATTTAGGGGATAGTCCAGGTTTTAAGCTACACATATAAAGTCTTTACTCCGATTATCAGGTTCAACTGACAGATAACAATTCTGATTTTTGGATACTGTTCTAAATCATTGCACTTCTCTTATGACCATGGCTTCCCAAAGGAAGTCTGTGGTGGGTTTTTGCATTTTTTTGCGGATGAAATGTGTTACGGTGGTGGAAGGAGGTGGGAGGAAATCATGAGACACGATTCCAGGAAAAGTGGAGATGTAGGATGAGTCACTTAGAGTGTTTGCTTGGGAGAGACCGAAAAGGAATCAAAGCCACAACTAACCTGTAACAAGTATGCTCAGTCATGAAGTAGATATGAGCTAAAGGTAAAATATTTTATGAAATGAACTGGCTGAGTTGAGAAAAGCAGAAAGCTTTAAGGCCCATGAACTCTTCTGGCTGGATGTGTTTGCTTTTCCCATTTCAATCTGTTGTTCTAATAGGCAATGCTACTGTGCCTTTCTTATCTCTCTTGAATTTGCCAGCTCCATTAGCTCTCTCTCAGGCAACTGTCAGAGAGATCTTGTGTCATCATTCAGGAGGTACGAAATGTTGCATTTACAAGCCTTTCTTTAGGTCTTTATTTTTGGATTTGCAGCATTTCTCCTGCCCAGTTTTGAAGAGGTTTTCCTGACTGTGCAAATCCTGGGACACTGTGTGGCTGTAAGAGCTATCAGCTGATCAGGGGGTTTTGGGGGGGTAAATGATGTTTATCTGGCAGATCAGAGGCTTCAGCCAGTCAGGCAGTGGAGAGACAGTTGTGAAACAAAAGCACTGGGTTATGGTTGCTGTGTGCTGTTCCTATTTATTCCTGAGGTCATTTAATTTCCCTTCTGATGTTCGTAATTTCAATTTAAGACAATACTTTTTTTTTTTTTTAATGTCTCTGTTTATATTGTCTGTTTTGAATTTAATAGTAGCAATTTTAAAATAATAACAGTGATAGGCAGTTTTTGTGCTGGCTGTCTGCAATAGCTGTGTCTTGTCACTTAAAGCCACACTGCATTCAAACAATCGAGTGCTAGGAGCTGGCTGGGAGCAGCAAGTATGCAAACTGATCTGTCGTGGAAAGTTGGGCTCAGATTTGCTTTGCTAGAGCTATGAAAATGCCTTGCCCTTTCAGCCCGCTCCCCTGGGAGTGTGATGTGTCCACACGCTGCAGCAGCACGGGACAAGCACAAAGCAGGCATCTCCTGCTGGGAGACTCCTCGACCTGCGCAGCAGCAGCACTGCGGGCCCGCGTTATCTGCACTGGCACTGCTGTGTGGGACACGGCTCATATCTGGTGCAAGGGCTTTCACCAGCCAGGCCCTCATGGTTAATGGACATCGAGTTTAATCGTTCTGAGATCATGAGCATGATTACATCCAGTTGAAAATGATATAAGCCATAATGTCTTTTCTCTCCCAGTTCCAATCCAGGTAAATAAAGCTAAAGAACTTTTAGACGTTTTATATTTTCATTTTTAGTGCTGTGGGACTTAAAATAATACATACCTACATTTTTATATATACAAATAGTGTACAAAACGACACAGTTTCGTACGAAACAATAGTTTTTGTTCTTCTGTTTTCATGTTTTAGTGTAATACATTAGCTTTCTTTTTTAAAGTCAGCTGTTAACTTTTAAGACCTTTCAGCATATATTTTTCCTGTGCTTGAATTTTTATAGTCATTAATGGAATAGGAAATGGCATCTACCTTCCTGCCTCTTAATGCTAGACCCTAATTTATGAATCCTACTTAAAACTGTGGTTCATATTCAGCAGGACTGTGCATCTGCTTAAGGCTAAGCTAATGTACAACTGTGAGACAATGAGACTGATGCAAAGCCTTCTACAAAGATTTCAAACCAGTTGGCTAAGTAGTAGCTTGATGTACTTTTTAAAAATTAATTGCATGTGTATGTGTATTGAATTTTCCCCACTATTTCAGTGAAAATACCATACATTTTATCTTCAGTATTACATGGCTAAATTTCCTAAGATGCTGGCCAAAATGGTTAACACACACCTGTGTTTAGATATATAACACTTCTCTGCCTTCTGGTCCCATTTAAAGACCAGAGGGACAATGTTTAATATATGGTATTGCCTGGAAAAGCAACAGATAAGAAATTGTCACTTCTGCTTGAAAGCCTTTAAGTATTTAAGGTTATTACAAGCTAAATTTTCACCATTTGTGTGTTTAAACTGAGAGCTGTGTATATTATTTGTCAAGTACTCTTACAAAAATTTCCTACAAGTATTTTGACAAATGTCCTGTCATTCTCCTGGAAATACACAATATATGGAGCATTTTGAAGATGATTTGCTTATAAAAGTTTTTGTATCCCATATGTTGCTTTCTCTTATTTTCTCTTATTTAAGCATAAATATTACAGCTTCTTGACACTGTTTGGAAGAGTTTTAGATGCTTTGTTTCAACACCTCAGCCTTATTGCTGTAAAGACTGCTGTTTTTAACAAAAATGCCAGTCCTGTAAAGCCTTACTTGTCCAAAATGGAAGTTAATATTTCGACCAAACCTTTAGAAATGTGAAACAGATGAGTTCCTGGAAGAAATGTAAAATAATCCCCAGAAAACATCAAATATAAATAAAATCCAATGACAGTCCTACTGGCTTTTCTGTAGGTGCTAATGTTTTTATGAAGGGTGGTCTAACATGGTGAAGGTAATAGCAGGGTAAAAACCTGAAAGAAACTGAGGAGCATTACTGCTACTTGCTAATATTTAATTTGGACAGCAGAAAGACAAAGCGGATGGAATTGATCGTATTTTGCTTTACATAAAGTTTTCACATCCTTCCATGTATGACTTCATGTTTAAATTGTTTTTTATAGTTGTTGGGGCTGATCAGTTCAGGAAATACTGAGAAACACAGAAGGCTACCCCATCATCTTGGGTTCTTTTCTGTTTTCCTTTTTTAAATTTTATCACTGGAGTCTGTGAGCTAAGACTTTCTTTTAGGGTTTTCTCTGCCCACTTTTTCCTCATCTGGAATCTACGAGCACCACATATATTTCACAGTACTAGGAATATGTGGTGATTGGCCTGGACTAGCAACTAGTGCAGCATCTGCTTAGATTATCTCATTGATTAGGCTCTGGAAGTGCAAACATTTGAACAATGATTTCAAGCATAATCTCTCTGGAGCCTTACAGTGTGTGCCTAGAAATCACTGGAGGTATGATTTTTGCTGGTACATATCTGTCACTTGGAACTCAAACTGTTAAAAACCTCCATACCTCTTCCCAGAGCTTCCTGGAGATTTATCTCAGAGAATCTTTGAGGGGTGAAGAGCGAGGAGAGTCTCCTCTATTTTGATTACATTTCCTGAGAGCACAGAAAAAATGCTTTTGTTGACCAGATATCAAGTTCTGCACTGCGTTGGTGATCACTGGCTTGTAGACAACGACCTTATATACAGCTCATACCAGCCTCTCACAGGGTATCAGCCTCCATGCTGACCTGGGAGCAGTGTGTGCCTTCCCTCCCCATGTTTTGTAACAGTCTAAAGAGGAAGGAATGTGTCCAGAACTTTGTCAGCTGCAGGAGAATGTGAAGAGTCTTGCAAGGCTAACTAAAACATGGTGTAATTTAACAAAACGTATCCTACACTTCCCTTCCCTTCACCATCAGGTCTAGTTAGATTGCAGAAGAGGGTAAAGGAGGTAATGCTCTTGTCTAAACAAACTCAGCATGGTGAAATGGGGCAGTACTTTTAAATATTCATAAGGATTGCATTTGCTCCATTTTGTGACACTGACTGTTCAGGTACAGGAAAAAAAAGCAGAACAACAAACCACAGAGTTTTCCCAAAATGAATATTTTTTAAATGGCTATCAAGAAAAATGATGCTGTAACTATTATTGTGAAAAATTGGAGTGGCCTGGGTGATATCACGCATACAGTTTGGAAAAACAAGATTAGTGTAACACACCATTTTTCAATTTCTCCTGTCTTCAACAGCTGCAACCGTTGCAGCATCTCATTTTTTAAACCTTGTGTCTGGGACGAGGAATCCCATGGGTGTACAAGGGTTTCTGACTGCCCGGTCCCCCTGCTCCCAGCTTTTGCCTCTGCTCACATGCTTCCCCTGTACTGTAAACAAGGAGTGACCCAGAGAGCAGGATACTTAGTCTCCTCTTAGATCAATACTACTCTGGGGTCAGCAGCTAGGAATGCTGGAAAAGAGGGAAGGAGGGAATTGTCTTTTATTTGCCCTGCAGACTGAGGCCAGCACCTTTGCATTGGGTTCATCTCCATTGAGATCTTTATTCTGGGGAAGAAAGCCTACTTAGGTTATTTCTGAACCAGCATCAGCGGGCAAAAAGACCAATGTGAATAAGATGGCAAAGGATTTAAGCAGCAAGAAAATCTTAGAATTTTTTCCCTCACTAAAATAAGGATTTTATTCTCTAGGTGGCCATCTAGGTGGTGCTTTTTCTTAGAGCTGGGCTCAGTGGGGAGAGGGGTTGAGGTCAGCATGTGTTGAAGTTGGGATGCCCAGGGTGTTTGCAAAGCAGTAGCTCTTGGTCTGTGAGCCAGAGTATATTGAAATCCTATTTCATTCATTTTCATCTTTCAAGAAAAGGGCTTGCCATGTTTGTTGTTCCCTTCTGACTGGGAAAACTGAGGCTTTTCCTTCCAGGATTCTTTTTTTTTTTTTTTCCCTCTGCTGTGTGTTTAATGCAATAGCTCTGAGTGCTGTCTCCAGAAGGGATAACTAAAGGACACAAAAGGCAGGGCTGCCCAGCACAATGCACATTTAGCCCGAAAATGCAGTATTGCCATTGCTAACAGGCCACATGCTGGCACAGGGGAAAAATGGGAGACCTACAGCCTCTCCTTGTAGTAGAGAAATGCAAGCACCCTTGGAGATGGGTACTCTGCAACACTCTCAAGAGCAGGAGGATGTTATAAAGTAGTTTTTCAATGGAGGGAGGTGAAAGGAGGGAATTTGAAGGAGCTCACAGAGGAGCATGGTGAATAAAATGTGTACGTGCAAGATGTGTAGCCTGGGGAAGAAATAAAAAACTTTGCGATGCTGAATTTAAATTATTTTGCTCTCACATTGTCATGTCTTGTACATATTTTAAAATTATGTGTTTTCACGCAAAGAAATCAGGTGGTTCTACAGCATAAATCAGTCTTTATAGCAAACAAGGAGGAACCTATCTTAGACCTGCTCTTTTCTGGGAATAAAGATGAGACATTATCAGAGATTGAGAAGATGGAGCAAATTGATTAATTAAAAAGTAGTAAATCATCAGTCCCACATGATTTATGTATAAAAGAATTCTGAGGAAATTAGGAATGAATTAGCTGAACTGCTAACAAAGATATGCACTCTCATTAAAACCAAGCTCTTTTCCAGAGGGTTGGCAAGTATCTGGGGTTTATCCTATATTTAGACCAGTAAGCATTACATCTGCACATTGCAAATGGTCGAAACAGGAATTTAAAAGGGAATAATAAAACACCTGGAAGATCGTGATGTGAGAGACTTTAATGAGACCAGGTTCAGCAAAGGAAAACCATGTCTCACTACATTGCTTAGAACTCTGTGAACGTGGCCATAAAAAGGAATTAGAATGATCATCCTGGATCAGACCAAAATTCCCTCTAGCCCAGCATCCTGCCTCTGTCAGTGCCCTGTCACAGCCACACAGGAAAGAGAGAGGAATAAAAGAGTTAGATAACCCTTTTCCCCTGGACTTGATTGACAGCAACAAAGGCCATGTCTGAATTTAAGGGGGTCATCTGCTGACGTGCTGATGTCATCCCTTTCCCAGAAACCAGTCCTGAACTCTCTGGTGCTCAGAGAGAGAATTTCCCCCACTCACAGAAAGGAATTGGGTGGTAAAAAAACCCCCATGTTAGACCACGCTTTTCAGTTTTCCTGAAGAGGATCAAAGAGAACTCTGACAGGTTGGATATTCAGAGCAGCAATAACCAGTTCCTGAGGTGTAACTGTACCAGTAGTGTTTTTGTCTAGGGAGGCCACTGGGTTGTTTCCTTAGCTGCTCTTCCCTCCCCCAGCCAAACATTTCCTTGCAGGCCCCACCTAGTGCTGCTGCTGGCCACAGCTCTGGGTGCTCTGCAGTCCATGGTGCTCTCGCCCACTGTTCCCACCAGCTCCCACCCCTCTGCTGACTCCTTCTGTTGTTTCAGCCCTTGGAAAAGTAAGCACAGTGCTGACAACCAGGCACAGGCTCTCAGGTCTTAAGAGAGGCTTAAACAGCTTCTGGCACTTGCATGTCTTGCAGAAGACTTTAAGTCAAGTCTCCTTTTGTTTCCCCCCAATTTTTTTTTTCTTTTTTTTTTTTCTTTTTCTTTTTTTTTTGAAATAAATGTGTTCCTTTGTATTTTGTTGCTGTATACTCTTCCTGGATTGACTCACTTGGACAGTTGGTTGACGAGGGCTTTTCCACATTTTCTCCTTGCGATGAAGTAACTCCCTTTGTAAGACAAAAAATATAATTTTACTTAGATGTATAGTTGCAATATGTGCCAAAGAAAGGTGTTTCTGGCTTTCTCACCAGAGATAAACCTTCCCAGTTTACCTCCCTTCGATTGCATTGGATTTCTAGGTGCACTTTCCCCCTGGGAATTCCTGGGAATGTTTCTTCACCTTTGGGTTTCAGCTCCCAGGCTTATGAGAGGAGCTGCCTGACATAATGTATTTTGACTTTTTAAAAGCATGTGGCAAAGTCTGTCACAAGGCACTGCTGCAAAGGCTAAGTAGTCACATATGGTGACAAGGCAAGTATCCTCATAGATCAAAACCCGACAAGGAAACAAAAAGGCAGAGGGCTAAGTGGTCAGTTTTCATCCCAGTAAAAGGCCAGCAGCTGTGTTTCTTAAAGTTAGCTATCAGGTCACATGCTAAATATCTTTATTAATGATCTGGGGAGAGAGAGGTGAAGGATTAGGTGGTAACATTTACAAATGACGTGTAATTACTTAAGTAATTTAAGCCTGTAGCACACTGTTGCAAACTTCTGGGTGATGTAGCAAGAAGATTCATTCCTGATAAATGAGAAATTAGTGTGTGAAGGAAACCACACAAGAACGTTATTCTCTAAGTAAAGGGGGAAACCCTGAACGTTGCCGTTGGCAGTTCCGCAGCAGAAGTCATTTGAGATGCTGTTATGGCAGAAAAAGTGAACAAGGTGCTAGGAGGGGTACGAAATGGGGCATTAAAAATGAATCACTGAACTCGGTCTTCATTGTGTGTAGACAGATGAGAGGATAAAGCAAAATATTATGGGGAAGTTTCCCCAGCTAACAAAGTCTGATCCATGATGACAATTTCCTATTTTCTTTTGTCTTTATCCTGCTCATACATCATCTACTATCAGAGATGCACTGATCTTTGTCAGGAATAATATACTTTGGGAAGGCAAAGGCTTCCAGAGGGTTTGAGATCTTGCTAAGGACAGTTCAGTATCAACCAAGCTACAACTGGCAAAAACCTCTTTCCTATCTGTTCTCCTTCCTTTGTTAGTTACTTAAAATTCACATCTAAATGACATAAATTAAAAATCTCAACTTTGTATTTAGACTCTTGAAATCATCAACATTTTAAACATGGATTTCAGAATTCATATGTTACTGAAAAGCTTCTTCAAGTTGGGGCTCTTATGAGACTTATAAATTATTCTTGCATAGAGAAGTCACCTGAGAATAACCTAAATGAAGTTAACATAGATTTTAAAAATTATTCTTGCAGAAGAACAGGGAGTGGTGGGAATAGATGAACAGATGGGAAAGGGAGAAGAGGAGACTGAAGAAAAGGCTAATTAGGTAATTGAGGCTAAGAGGCTATTAGAGCTGACCCAGTGGTCTACTGGTAGTGCAGTTCAGGGACTTGAATTTGGGATTGAGGTTGGTCCCTCATTCCCAGGCCTACACATGCTCCAAGCATCATAAGGACTCAGTTTCACAGCCTCTATCATCCTGTAAGTATGTGTTTTCCATAATCTGAAGGGATTGTATGTCAGATTATAGAGGAGACAGGAGAGAGTTACCAAGTAAAATGCTGAATTTGGTTATGAAGATGTTAAATTATTATGCTAATGGATAAATTGTTTGGTGAAATTCTTTGGAATTCATCTGAATCGTCTGTTGAAAAAAAAAATGAAATAAATGTGTTTTGAAGAGATTCTTAGTAAGAATTAACTATTTCTTACCAAGCAGCCTTTCCTAAAATTTGTCCAGGTCATGATTCTTGCGTGATTTTTCTTTCCAGAGATAGTAGACAAAGCAAAGGCCTAAAGGGGAATTTATTTTAAGTCATTCCATTGCTTGTTTCTGGCCAATCTGTAGTTGGTGTGCTCATGGTGTACCAATCTTGTCCTGTTCTCTGTGTCTCCTGACCTACCTTCTTTTCCAGTGCAGTCAGTGATACACATTCTTCTGGATTTTATTTGCTTATTTGCTCCCTGATGTCAGTATATGCAAACTGCCTTCCTAAGTTGTCAGGAGCGTTGCTCTTTTGTGGCCAGAGAGTCTGGTATAGGTCAAAGCCAGGACAGGCATGCTGAGGTGGAACATTTCTTGTCCTCACCTTTTTCTGGTACAGCATTATTTATGCTGACTTTATTCTTCTAAATTTTTCCACTTATTTACAGCATTTGTGGCTACTCTTTCTCAGTTTCTTCAAAATCCTTTTGTTTTTCTTTTCTGCATTGCAAACTTTGGAACTACAGTGGCATGTCACTCCTTTACTTCCCTTGTTCCTCACCTTACTCAGTGATTCTTATCACAAATTCTCGTGTGCCAATTAAAGTATTTTTTAATTTTATTTTTAATCTGTATTTTTCTCCCAGTAGCTGCATTTCAGGATATAAATGCTGGCCCCTGCATCCTTCTCATATCTTCAGAGGATCACTACATATGTATGGCTTACTAGTATTTTTGTGGAAAGTTGTCTTTTCTCCTTCTCTTTCTTTTTTTTTGTCATTTACAAACACTACATAGAGATATTTCTATTGAAACAATCCATGGCTGGAATACCTGTGGTCAGTAGGCAAATCATATTTCGACCAAAGAAAAAATCAGCACCATTCATTATCCCTGCAGTTTAAAAGAGAGTTTCTGTAGAATAATTGCAGTATTGGAACTGCTGCTTCAGAGGGAAGTCACTGCAGTTTAACATTTAGCAACTGGACAGAATAAACAAAAGATGGAGGGGGGAGTACAGCTTTGGCTCTGAGGGTAGGCAGGAGGGGGAAAGAAGGGGGATTGGCTGCTTGTCCACTGGAAATCCCACTTGTACCTGCTGCTGGCAGAAGATTTTGGATTTTGCTATCAACTGACAGCTGCTCTCAGACATATTAAAGTGTTTTGTCAAAAGAGCAACAAATTTTGACCTTTGTGGACAGATTTCATGTTTAGGGGAGATAGTCAAGTGAGGAGTAATAGAAGGCATTGGGTGAAACCTCCTCCCACAGAACCAAATTGAGGTTTGGAGAAGCTGAAACAACACTTTTCTCCATTTCAGGGATTCAGTGTCATCCTATCTTTCATGAAGTTGGTTAAAATTAATTCAGTCATTTAAAAAATTATTTCTTGCCAGTTTACACTTTATCAGCCCTCCCTTTCATTCTCCAAATCTGGCAAACTGAAGGATGGTGACTTCATTTCTGCCAGCAGAACCTGGGGACAGGTTTTCAGCATTGCTTCATATATTGTAATCATGACCCTTCCCTGCTTCTTCCCCTGCTTCCCACATGGTTCACCCTTTCCTTGCCATTTCTTCTCACTCTTAAGAGTAATGATTTCCACTGATTCCCTCTGGTTTTAGGTAGAAAAGGTTTCTTTATGTTTTTGTTATTGTAGGACCTACAAGACCGGCCTGTTGGACCACATTTGTGTAGGGTATTCTGCAAACAGAGGACCAAGGACTTTTCCCACTGCTGTTTTTGTTTCTTGATTCTCTTCATCACAGAGTTTTCCTTGTCAGAACACTGCACTGCATTGAAGGCACAGTTGGATAAAAACCTTTCTTAGCAATTTCCTCCTGAATGCATCCAAAGTATAAAATCTGGGAAATAATTCTCATAGCATTTGCTCACAAAAATCTGATTTAAGGTTTTGGCTTTCAAGTAGTAAAAAAGGAGTAATGTATATTCAGGATATTCTGTTATCTTAGCATTAGCTAATGAGACTGATTCATCTGATGTGCTGGTCTCATTAAAAAAAAATATTGACTAGCACTGATACAGGTACCCATCACCATGTTTATTATGAACATTTAACATGCTAGCTCTCTCTCTCTCTCGCTCCAAN
Organism: Promerops cafer; assembly: GCA_013398275.1. Lineage (NCBI taxonomy): Eukaryota > Metazoa > Chordata > Aves > Passeriformes > Nectariniidae > Promerops > Promerops cafer. Next base: position 1,760,109 of record VZSE01003876.1, read on the forward strand.
ATTTCCCAAACAAAAAAAAAAAAAAAAAAAAAAAAAAGAAGAAAGTTAAAAAAGAAAAAAGCTTAATGAATTAATGGAATTTTAGAGAAAAAAATGGTTAAAAATGCAGTGTTTTTTCCTTGAAGTTGTAAAGAATGAAGAGACTTTACAAACAGTCTTTGTACAGTTCATTATTATTTGAATTCCCTAAAAGTTTTTATAGAGGTTGCTTAATTATTTCAATTAAAATCAAAAGCTGCATGTTGAATGTGTAGAGTTTCTAATTTTTATTAAATTGAATTACATAATATTTTGATTTTTATACTCAAGAAAAAGAAGACAGGTACTGTTAGAGGTGGAAAACCTTGAGGTCTTAAGTTATAAAAATATTCGGGGAACATTGTAATACAGAGTAGGAAGAATAAAACAGGACTTGTTTTGTAGTGTCTGAAACTGAGTTAGCTGTGCCAAAACCCATTCAGTTGTCTGCAAAAAATATTTAACACCATCTGACATATTCACTGTCACTCCATGCTCTGTGAATCAAATATAAAATTATGTGCAAGAAAAAACCCTACAAACTTATTTTGTCACTAGTAAGCTAAGAATTTTGAAGATGGTCACTCCACTTGTCAACAAGAATAAGCAAGAAGAAAAATAATGGCTTTGACTAACAGAAAGAAGTCAGGAAGGCCTTCAGCTGGAAAGGGCTGCCTTCCAGAAGAGGAGTTTGCAGCACATGATTTACATCCTTAGATTCTGTCCATAGTTTGTTGGATTTCTTGCAGTTAATAACTGGGGACATCCAGCTTTAGGACTAAGATTTAAGCACTCGGACGAGCACCCAAATCTAGTATTTAGGACAACGCCAGTAAATACCTGGAGGTTATTTTTCAAAGTTGAATCGGAATCAGATTTTGGGTCAGTAGGCTTAATTTTGTATGAGATTGGGACTGAGGCCCACCCCTTTGAGTTCTGTAGGCAGGGTTGGAAGTCTGTAGATTCGTTGAGTGGTATCCCAGCCGTGCAAACTGATGCCAATTGAAAATGATCACCACAGTGTGTCACCACAGCTAATGCTGCACCACAACTTGAGCATTTCTCTACAGGTCAGATCCTGTCATTTTTCTTTTGGCCATCAATTTTTTACAGCACCTGCAGTTTTTTGTTTTTCCTCCAAAGATCATCATCTTGCTTTGAAGTCTACTGACTGGGATACGTCTAACCCGATCCTGTGGAGGCAAGGAGCTGAATAATTACTTTGTGAGTGCCATATTAAAAGCAGTCCAAAGACTATTTATGCTGCTCATTAAAGTCATTGGGAATTTGGCTGGGCCAGAGCTCCCTGCTTTGGTCATGCAATAGGGAGAGGAAAGCATTCCAAAAATTGTTATTTTGTAATTACTTGTGCTGTGGTGCCATGAGAGGATTTGATTAGCAGCCTTCTATGTTTAAAACTTAGATGCTGCAAAGCAGTACCACCAGTACCTGCAGTGTTTGTCCTCTAAAGCATTTATTAGCTCCCAATTTTGAAATGGAAATAAGCAGAAAGTAGCAGGAAAAAAAAAAAGAAGAAGAAAAAAAAAAAAAAAGCAGGACAGATAATAAAGTTTGATTTTAAAGTCAAAATTCTTAGAGTTGAAGTTAAAATTATGTTCAAATTAGAAGTATAGTTAGGATAAAATTTTCAAAGTTCTTATTTATATCCCTTACTGCCTCTTGTAGTACCGAGGAGTAAAATCTTGGTACTGACTTGGGGCCTCTAAAGTCATCAGGTTTTTGATACTGGATAAGGAATATAATTTTAACATTTATTTTTTGTACATTGACAAATTTGATCCTACTGCACACCACCAAAACAGAGCAAGTGCCCTGACTCCAGACTGCACCGTTGCAGACAGACAGGAACAGGCAAGCACAAGCACACTCAAACTTGGAGCAACAAATCCGCTGGGTTGGGAGTGCTGCCGTGTCAGACAGGAGGAGAAGACACTCAAAGGCTCAAGCTTTTGGCACTGGACTATTAGCATCAAAATAGAGAGAAACTCTCCATTTCCATGCTTCCTTCTTCCTTGGACAGAAAGAGTTGTGTGTTTATCTTTAAGACTCTGTATTCTGAATTTGTGTCAAACTGATGTACAATATCAAGCTCAATTTCGTTAAATACATCTAGGAAACAGACTGGAAATGAGTTGTTTGCACATCATTCTCTGTGGCTGTACTTGGAAAGGGGCTGGTTGTCCTTTAAGTAACCATTCAGGAGCTCAGAGATCCGGGCAGTTGTGTAGCAATTAGCAGGATGCATTGCTGGGTGTGAGCTGCCTGGAAATGCAAAGGGACAAATCAGAGCACTGAGGTTTCCACCATTATTTTGCCTTCCTGCCTCTAACTACAAATCAGCTTCATTGTGACTCACAGCATAAGAAGTTGGTGCATTTCTGCAGATCCATGATAAGATATTTTTCTTTAGTAAGAAATGCAGTTAGACTCTGCATTCTGAATCTGTTCCTGCCAGGCCCTAGATGCATTAGTATTCCACTGGCAGCTGCCTGTAGGTAGGAATATTGTTTTTGTCCATAACCAGAGGGAACAATCAGACTAAGCCGTTCCCCAGCTATAAACCAGCCAAAGTAATTGGGTTTAATTTTAATTTTTGTAATAGCTTTAAATTAATAGGAGCAGCTGCTGCCACAGTGTGTGGGTGTCCTTTTCCAGAAGGCATAGAACAAAAAAGGGAAAGAGTAAACAATAGTGTGTCTAGGACACAAAGGTTAATTCAAGAACTGAGCAATGTCTTTTCGTTATCAAAAACTCAGTTGGTGATATCTAGCACTTTGTCTCTTTTCTTTCCTCTTCTTTCCCTTTTTTCTTTTCTTCTTTAATTCCCTGATAAGATCTCAATCTGATTAAGCTCCTGTGTGTAAAGATGTGTTGTTGGTATCTAAACGCTAACTCTCTTTCTCTGTATGACTCACAAATAGATTAGCAGTGACAAAGTGCTAGGAGAGATAAAAATAGATTAGCAGTGACAGGAGTACTATTATAATTATTTTTGGAAGATATGGTTTGAATTAAGAGTTTGGGCACTTTTTGCCCTGAGAGGGTGAATTTAAACCTAGGAACTGAGGATGGTTTCTGCTGTTGTGTCAGACACCAGATAGTGAAATGTCAATACCAGATGTCCTAGACATCAAGATTAGCCATAATAGCCAAATGCAGCCATAAAGTGATGTGTCAAAGTGGATAATAAAACAGATGCTTAGCTTTTATAATGAAGGGGAAAGGGAATGAAATATCAAAAGTGCCTTTAATACATTAACAAAGTTGTCTTCAACTTGCTTAAAAGTAGAAAGTTATTGAACCAAGGAGAACTATGTGTCATTTAAACATTAACTATCAGCAGATGAATTTCAATTAGCATTAGCCTTTCTAAAATCCTGAATTTTCTCCTATTGGTCTCATTTTACATGAAATTTTTATAGCACAAAGTGAGGCTTGTCCTTTATTATTTTTCCCATGCTAATTTAGAAACAAATAAAGTTCAACAACTCAGCAACATACTGTTTAAACTTGCATTACGGTTTGAGGACTGGGAGCTGGAATACATTTACCCACTGCCATATCATCTGCTTGATTTGAGATCAAATGAGGGATGTCCTATAGCACTCCAGAGTAAGGGCGAATGATAGAAATATGTTAAGATACTGAAGAAAACCATTAGGTAAGAGTGCTGCATGCAGATGGCTGGTGGCATTTTTTTCTCTACTGATACTTTTTTTAAAAAATACAAGGTTTGTTTTTCTGTCTTTTATATTTGTGTGTTAAATAGAATTTCCAGATCTTAGTGATGAGCAAGTGTCTTATTTAACAAAAAAAATAATCAAATCATAGATTTCATTAGGTTGGAAAAGTCTTTTAATATCATTGGGTCCAACTTTTATCCTGGCACTGCCAATGCTGCCCCTAAAACTCATCCCCAAGTGCCACATCTACACATCCTTTAAAAACCTCCAGGAACAGTGACTCCACCACACGCCTGGACAGCCTCTTCCAATGCTTGACAACCCTTTCATTGAAGAAATATTTCCTAATATCCAATCTAAATTTGAGGTGTGGCCTCACCAGTCCTGAGTACAGGAGGACAGTCACTGCCCTGGCCCTGCTGGCCACACTGTTGCTGGTACAAGCCAGGTGCCATTGGCCTTCTTGGCCACCTGAGCACAGCTGGCTCATGTTCAGTCATGATGGTGAAGCAAGTTATTGAGGCCCTGAATGTTCAAGAAGCAGGACATTAAAAAGGGCAGATAAATTATTTTTTCTGAGTGTAATTAACTGCATCACTGGTTCTTTATTTTCCTTTCTCAAGAAGATCTCAATTCCTTTCTGTTTCTCTTTGTAGATCCTGAGTCTTGCTGGTCAGACTTGTTAACTGCTGCTAATTGGCAAACATGTACCTGTTTATAATGAGAGGGTTTTGTCCTCTAACTCATACTAGCCAAAACTGAGGCTCTGCAGCAGACCAGCTTCTCAGAATGATTACAGAGAAACACATTACTGGTGCTATGTCTGTAAATCTTGTTATGTTTTTCCCTCACCATGATCCCAGTTTAGCTGAGATCTGCTTCAATCATTAGATGAGACCTGTTTATAAGGTTTGTAATTGAATCAGGTGAAGTCTGCAGGACCATAGCATTTTGTTGCCAAACATGACTAGTAAGTTACTTACATCAAATTACAAGTGCATGGCATGATTGGAGACTATTCCTGTCTGAATGAAGCTGGAAATTCCACCTAAGAAATGTACAAAGCATACAGAGAGAAATAGTGAACACCTCTCATCCACAGAACAAGTTTTTGCCCCACCTCTGAAATATTACTTATTTCTCTTGAAAAGTAGGAAAATAATTGGGGTTGTGTGAGAGATTGCAGGCAGATATTTGTTATTCCTCAAAGAAATACCACCTTGATAACAATGACATGAATGTCTTTATTATAATTATTTACCATCATGTTTATTCATTTCTCTCTTGTCAGATAAACCAGAAATGTTGAGGAGGGCAGCAGTCCAATTTGGAATGGGAACAAATGCTCTTTTCTCCTTTGCTTTCTATTTTAAGACCTGGTTATTTTCCCTACCTGAAGTTTTTTTGTATGATTTTTAGATTGTTTGTTTGTTTGTTTGCTTTTTAACCTCAAGAATTTATCTTTTTGTTCCATTCATTGGCTAGACGTCGATATGTATCCTGACCATTAAGGAGATATATATATATATAAAAATGTGTTCTGAGTTTCAGTAATAGTTTTGTCACTGTTGCCCTATAGTGACATTCCTTCATTAGTTGTGCCTGCTCTCTTTGCTGGTGAACTGAACCTGTAAGAAAGGGTGTAGGTTTGGCTGGAGCCTGTCTTTGAGTTAAGAGTGGTGTGAGGTTGCAGCAGGCTGATAGTGAAGTAGAGGATATTTGGACACCCTGTGCACCCTTTTCACTGTGTGCGAGTGGGTTTCCCTGGTTGTATGATGCTCTCCCTGCTGTGGTGCCACTGCCAGCTTGGGCACCCGGGCAGAGCTGCAGTCCCTGTGGTGACAGTGGCACCGGAGCTATCATGGCCCTGGTGTGCACAAGGGCTCCCAAACACAGGCTCTGGGATCTCTCAGCAGCTCCCGACCTGTTCAAGCTGTTCCACTTCGTTTACTTTGGAGGAAATCTGAATCTCACACGGCCCTTTTGGCTCAGATTTCTTATGTCCATGTAGATATGCATCAATTAATACATATCCACACACGTTTTTGTTTTTCAGGCAAAGAATCCCCTCCAAAAACGTGTATTACTACCGCTGCCCAGACCACAGGAAGAACTATGTCATGTCCTTTGCTTTCTGCTTCGACCGAGAGGACGACACGTACCAGTTTGCCTACTGCTACCCCTACACCTACACTCGCCTTCAGCACTACCTGGACAACCTCCAGAGGAGGAGCATGGACTACTTCTGCAGGGAACTGCTGGGGCTCAGCGTGGTAAGTACCAGGCACGTGCCAGCCAGCAGGCTTCCTTACGGATGCCTGCCCTTAAATGCTTCCAGAGCACCATTCACCACCCTTGCTGAAGTGCCCCCAAACACATATTTGTTTTCTTGCTATCAATGACACAGGAGGAGGTGTACCTGCATGGTGAAATATAGACAAATGCTAATTTAATTTCGCATAAAATATTTCCTTTGTGATAGTCAAGGCAAGGCTAGATTCCTATGTAGGATCAGTTCACCTCTAAAGACATTAAAAGATGAAACTGAAGCAGCTTTATTGAAGAAATGTGGTTTTTAGAGTACTCTGACCATTTGTCTTTCTGGAAGACCTTTTCTCTTCAGAAAGAAATATGGTTTTTTTGACCCAGAAGATAACTTTTCTTGATAAAATAATGCAAAACATACACAAACCAGCTATTTTATTTTCTCTTAAAAATTCGTGCTTTGGTGATTTGCAACTAGAAGGGATTTAGTGGTCTCTGTATAGATCCTAATTGCCACATAAAATGTAGTGTCATAGTTCTTCTGGAGCAGGAAGGAGGGTTAATGGTAAGCCTGAACTTCTGCTCACTTCGCTATAATCTTCCTCTGAAATGTTGCCTGTCCAGGGGATTTGGCAAGCATGACTCAGCCACTCCCATGTCAACTCAGAAATCATCAGATTAAAAAAACAATAGCTTAAATCTCTCTTTTTGTTTTTTGTTTTTTAACTTTTGCTTTCTCAGATTTTATAATGCACTTGTACCACACTCTTAATCTTTTCTCTGAGATTTGATTTGGTCTAAACTTGTAGTGTGTGTTCCAGAATCAGAAAGCTGTGAAGGCTGCTGTTCCCAGCAGCAGGGGCTTTGAAAAGAAATCCAGCATATATTGTGAACATCAAAATGAAATCATTTGTATACCCTGCACTGAAACAAAAGTCTTCCATCATTAAAGCAGGCCATTGAGATTCCTGTGGTGGCATAAAACTTGGAGGAAAAAATTAACTTACGGACAAGATTAAAAACAGAATTAACAAAAGAAGTAATTTTTTAACCCTTTTTGTAGGTTAAGTACAGTTCTTGTTCTAAAGATGACTATTGCATATCCATGAACTGGCATTAATTATTAATTGTTCCAATTAGGGGGACAAACAATTATAAGGGAAAGGAGTATTAAAAAATAGAAAAGCAAAATCTGCAGAGGCTGGGCAGAAAGAGCACTATCATCTTAATGTGTGTAGGGCTTTAATTATTAATCTTAGAAGACAGAGCTGTCATTAATTCTATAATGAAACTGAATTTGTTTCCTTTCACTCTGAAACTAGTGTATAAACAGTCTCATTTGCATATTCATAAAACCTCTGATCTGACTGATTAAAACACAGAGATTGAAGGGTTTGTCTTTTATCTGCGTTTTGACAGACAGAGCTATACTCTTAAATCCTGTTAACATTGTGTTACCAGTAGTTGCTAAATATTATTTTTCATATTTCAGCACACTAAACAAACAGATGCCACTCAAAATGTGGCAGGAAATGTGCTGTGTATAAGTCCTGCTTTTACATCTATATGTACACACACAGTATGTTTTGCAGAAATTGATATGGTAACATTTTGCAGCTCACCAAGCTGTATAAAAAAGCTTCTGAATCAGGCTCATGCTGTAATCTTCGTGAGCAACATTACAATCTCAGAGCATTTCTGGCTTTTCTCCACACACAACTGTCCTAGAACAGCTTGGTAATTTAATGTCTTTGCTGAGCTTGAATAGACAATTTCCATAAGTTCTCTGAGAGTTAAATATTTTAACATAGAGCTTTGTTGCTATCATACATCTTTAAATGGTGAAAAACAGGATCCTTCATTCTTCACTGCACAGTGCTTCATAAAAGCAGAGGCTGGCTGTACTTTGGAGAATTGCGTGCCATATAGGATAGATTTAGAGCTAAGAAAGCCAGCCCTGTCCCTGCCCTGGCCCCTTATGTAAGATAAGAGGAATCAGATTGGCATAAAGAGGCCCTTAGAAGCTCTATTCCCGGCCAAGGGACGATACCCCTGGCAGCACATGGTGGAAGGTAGTTCAGAGATGCTGTCTGAGGACAAACTCTCGAGTCCTCATGCTGGCCACGGGGCTGAGGAGAGGTGACGTGGAAGGGGGAGGCTGCAGCACATCTGTGGAGCTGCCATGTCACTGCTGGTCCCCTCGGGTTCATTCCAGGGGAATTTTGCAGCCCCCTGCTGCAGTCAGTGATTGTGAGGATGGGGAAGTGTTTGAAACAATTTCAATTCTCCTGGATTATGAAGTTTTGAGCTCTGTCTCTTGGAGATGGCAGAATCTCACCACAGATCTTTGGACCTGTATTTTTTTTTTTTTCTTTGTTGTGGAAAAGTGAAACTCAAGTCAAAAGAAGCCGTGCTTACAGGATTACTTCTGGAGGTTTTCTGAGTGTGCATTTTGCTGCATATAATGTTTTCAAGGCAATATAATTTCTAATCTAATTTTGCATCTTCTCTAAAGAAAGTACTCTGCCTCCGTTAACTCCTGAAATACTATCACTAATTCTATGAAAATTGAAAGTGAAATATCAGTATGGGACACGTAATTGTCATTAGGATGGAGAATGACAAAATGGTTCAGAGCCAAATGGCAAAGTTTCCCATTCCCATTTAAATGGATAACTTAGCTGTACTATTTCTGACCTTTTAATGTTTATATTTTTTACTTCAGAGAGCTATCCCACATTCTAGATGTGCCAAATGTTCTTGAAAATAGTCTCTCGCGCAAGTGAGCTGAGATGGTCACCTAGGTACCATTTAAACTGCTATTTTCATTCTGCTGTTATTGGCCTTGGGTAACTTCAGATTTTCTTTGGTTTGCCTCAACAGATCAGAAGTTCAAAATCTGTGAGCACTTTTTTAAATCATGAAATTACTTTTTTTGCATATTACTGATGTGTCTCCCCTCTCAGCAAATACTATTCAATATTTCACAGCACAACATAATTAAAATATAATTTTTATATTTCTATGAAAATATAAGCACAGGCACATTTTACATTTACAGTACCTATTTTATGATACTTATTCAGTCTCAGGTGCAATAGCTATGTGTGTAGTATTATAACCAATTTTTCAGAGTTGGCAAAATTTTGGAGTGTGCTGTCATTTGAAGTTGGTAGTTCAAATTGCCTGCGTGTGCTTGAAGTGTGTGGACAAATGACTAGACCTATACCTCCACCAGTATTCCGTGGACACACATAATAAATTAAATGAGTTTTGGACAGCCTGGCTCAACTCCTACAGCCCACTTTACAAATTGACACTGGCTGGGCATTATTTTCATTACTCACTCCAAAGAGAACCAGGATTAATCAGAGCCAGATACCTCCTTTCACTTCATTAGGCAATGGTGCTTCCAAATTACACTTGAGGAGAATTGTGACTGCACATACAAACCACGAGCCTCAAAGGGACTTGCACAGTACACAGAGACTGGAATATGGAATTCTGTTAAATTAAATATTAAACACATATTTTAAAACAAGAAGGCAGTATGTCTAATGTAGGGCTCTGTAAATGAGCCCATCTCTTAAGTCAGATATGGAACACTGAGAGACACAGACTGAAACACAAAGTGCTTCCTCCCGACTCCACACCACTTTGGGGTGTGCTTTTAATTTACATGAGTTACTTCTGATTCATGCTGGTACCAGAGAGAGCAAAATGATGCCCTAAGACTGTGAAACTGCGCACCAGATGTCACATTGCCGGTTGGTTGATCAAATTTCCTTTATTTACTGTCTAAATGACTCTGTACCCCAGTAAAAATACTTGATCGGTTCTACCGTTTTCTACTGGTCCATTTTTAACTGCTCAGTTATGAACGTTTTAAAGCATGAAGCAAAGAAAATAGGCAGTTTTTTAAGGTTAAATTTCCCATTTCTGCATTCAACTCTAGGTTATGTAATAACAGCTCTGTAAAAGAAAAGTCTACTCTTGGTCTTTGGGAATAAAATAGAAGTTACAGACTTCTGTGTAATGTAACGTACTTTTGAAATCCTGTTGGTGTCAGATACTGTATTTTCCAATGGATTTGACTGTAACTAGGTTGAAATGTCATGTAAATGTAATTTGTGGCAATTTACTTGGCCCGAAAAAGGCCACAGAAATAGTGCTTAGGAAAAGTAAATCCCCTTTCTCATTTCTCAGTAGTTTAAAAGTGCAGCTATGTATATGTTCAGGACACATTATCTTTATGCAGTGGTGTATTTTTTACTCCTATAGTACTGCTGTTCCCAAAACATTTGTAATGTGGATGTCATCCCAACACTGTATGTGAGATTTTAAATGTTCCTACAGCTATTTTCTTAGCTGGATTGGATATCAGCAGAAGTAGAGTTGGACCTAAAAATAACACCACCAGCAGTTCTTTCCAAAATAAAATATGATTTATAGCATATAATAGCACAGTGTGCTACCAGGGAAATTATATAAATAACATGAAAAATTACAGGGGACTATTCTATACCATCAGTTTAAGGAAAATTTATTTGTTGCAATTTAAAGGGGGTTCTGGGAGATAATCTGGCCTGTGGGAATCACAGAGTAGGAAGGATAGGTGAAATGATGTTACTGTTGAATGTTGCCATCTATCTGTAGGATACATACAAGGGTTCATGGTAAAACCAAGAAATACCTAGGTTTAAATTGGCAGCAATATATAGTTTTTGAAAAAAACATACTCAATAAAATCATCATTTGCAGTTAATATCATGCAAGGTTACTAAATGCATTAGCTGGCTATTTCTTAAATTACAGAAAGAACACTGTTCAATAAAGTAAAATAATTTCTAGAAGGATTTGCATTAACTGCTCTTTATCTAACTATGAGTAAAAAATCTTAAATTGTGGAGAAGGATTCAAATCTTAAGTCCATTTTGCAGCTCACATTTTATAACTACCATTCTCCATTTAAAAAAAAACTCTTGGAAAAAGCACTTCACCAAAAAAGAAGCTTTGAGCAGAAAAAGTCCATTGAGGTAAGAAATAATCTGAAGAAAAAAAAAAAGTTATGATCTATTTTATTAAGGAAAAAAAATTCCTGAAAGAAATGTCAGTAAATGAATTATGTGTGGCAAAGTTAGTCTATGCAAACTGTTTTCATGCAGGTCCCAGCCTTCACCCTTTCATCTTGTAGCCACTCAGGGAAACCTTTGGAAAGTCAGTGACCTTTCTGAAGTTTTCACTGGACTTTTTGTAGCTGTTCAGGTTGGCCTTTTGCTTCATGGCTCTTCCCATTTCCAAGTCAGACTCTTCATCTCACCTTTACTCCACACTTGTCCTTCATCTGGCTTGCCCTTTCTTTGCCTCAAATCTAACCTTCCCTTTTCTCTCCATTTAGTTTATACTCTCCTAAGCTAGCTAGAAGATAGAAGCTGTGGTATTTGTTTTCTGCTCTTATGTTACTTATCCTGCTTTGTTCTTTCCTATTCATTCCCCTTATCTCTTTGAGTTGTGAAGGGCAAATCCAAAATAGCTGTGAGGTCTTTTAAATACCAGGACTGCACAAGGTAGTCATGTTCTCCTCAATGCACTCGCTAGCCCCATCTCAGTGCCATTTCACCTCACTTCATATCCTGGTCTAGGACTTGTCTTCCTTGTCCTTCTGTCTTTTGTGTTCCCTGTTTGCTCCATCCCTTAATACGTACTCCTGCATTTCCAGGAATAATACGTTGCTTGTCCAGGCTTCAGCCTGGAAAGGGAACACTGATGATCTAGTCAGATGTCCTGAAATGGCTGAACCCACACCCAGGTGCAGGAATGCATTTTGGGGTCTGACTGCTTTTCTAAGGGCAATGGCAAATTTCAAGTAAAAGGCAGGTTTTACTCATTCCTGTCCTCAGCACTTTCTCCTACTTGGTTGAGTGCTGCAAAGCTCCATGAGGTAACTTTAATCCTAGTGGGAAACCTACTGGTTTTGTCCACACAGTGAGTTGAACCTCAGATGTAGGCAGTTGCCTTTAGTTACTGCACTCTGAGCTTCTGGGGACATGAAGAACATATTTTTACTTTCCGTGTTCAGTGCTGACTAGGATCCCTGTTTTTTAGTTGGTGCTTGGGAAATAACACAGCACAACCAATTAATATAATCTCATAAAAAACCCTCAGTCTGAGGTCCTGTGTGTACACCGACATAAAGCTTTTTCATGGTTTTAAAATTTATTTAGTTGCCCTCCAGGCCATGAGTGTATTTTGAGGGTATGTAGGGCCCTTAGAATCCTGAGAAAACCCCAGAAATTTGTTTTCCTGCTTTGTAGCACGGCATTAAGCAATAATTACCATGTTGATAGTGATGCTGAATGTACTCGCACGGAGGGGAAATCGTGCTATGTGGAGCTATTAACTACATTTGCCCTGTAGCACTTCACTGCGTTGACTCTGCTGGGATTTTGGCTGTGTTTGAGTTGGTTTCTGTTTAGATCTCCTGAGTGGTGACTGTGTAATGCATCTGTGGGGCTGGAGCAGTATTTTAATCTTTATTCTTTGACTGTAGACCCAGAAGATGGTTAGCCTGGCTCACATTACCTGTAGGCCTGAAACCTTGGGATTGAAGGCTTACTTAACAATTTCAAAGTCTGCTCAGTCCAAAGGATTTGGATTTATGCCTTTTAATTTACCCAAAGAAAGAACTATTTATTGATTTAACTTTATACCAGCTCTAGAATGTAAGTATAATATATTAAAATCTCTAAATACCTCAGGCAAAATCTTGTTCACATAATTTATGTAAACTGAGCATTGTGGCTCTGATCCAGCCAAACACTTAAGTGTAGATTTAAACTTAAGCATGTTAAATAGACATGTTGAAGTCACTGGCACAGTTCATGACATCAAGTTTAATGTGTGTAAAGCTGTCCTTAGGCTCCAAGGTCAAAACAATCAGCACTTAGGCCTGGTTCCCTAATGTTTTGTTGTGAACTTGTACTACCACTGTAACAACATGACTACAGGCAAAAAATAATAATAAAACCCCCCTTTTTGCACTTCTCTATAAATATGCTGAATGTCTGTGTGTAAAGTGAATCCCACCATTGCTCAGCAATCTTTTTTTTTTTTTTGGCAGTGTATAAGTAAGGTGTGCATTTGAGGCCTTCTGCATAAGAGATTTGTGCTAATCCTGGAGTTCTTTGTCCTTGCCATGCACATGTTCAGTAAGACTTTATCTCTTTTGTCTTTAAGCCTTGACAGCTAAAAGCTGGCTCTAAGAAGACTTCTGCCTGTATGTCAGAAGGGATTTGGGGAGATATCATATAGAAATGAGAAAATGAAGATATAGGAACATATTTTGATGCAGATTATGAGACAGTAGAGACCAAGGCAGTGTAGCTCAGGTGGCCCCAGCTGGCTGAGTGCATCCTTACTGTTGACTCTAGTATTTGAAGATACATACTTGAAGAGAGGAAGTAAGGCTCATGAAAATGTAATACATATAAGGAAGCACAGCTGAGAGATATTTTGTGTAGCCTGTGATCTGTTCTTGATTTCAGTGTGATTTTAATGACCCTTACTTTTCTGCACTGTTAGCAAAGTATTTTTGAGACAAAGAATAGTGCAATGATGAAGCACATCAAACTTACATGTAAGGGAGGCTAGTACCATCCTTATTTTAAGACATGTTGCATTCAAATATATTTTATTTTAGAAGATTATGATATTCCTGGAAAAGACAAAAAAAGAATGTTTTCAGAGAAAATGTTGCTGCTGTTGAAGTGCTGCTATTATCCACAAATACTGAAAGCAATATTTATCTTTGTTTTGAAGACAAAATGACATAAAAATAACATGAGGAGACAGGAGCTTTTTAATGTAAAGCAGTAGGTACTTAATTGAAAACTGGTTTTTTCACTTCTTAGGAAATATAAGATACAGCTTAAAGGCTTTTTAATACTCTTTAAAAGAGATCTTACATGGCAACCAGTCATATTGGTACATGAAAAGAACTGCAGTCTCTGATAAAGATCCTCTTTTTCATGTTTTCAAACAGCAGCTGAGCACCATACTGTGGCAGCAGAGAACAATCTGAGAAAATGAACACGGATTGAAAAGGCCCCAGTTACATGACATTTACAGTGGAAAAAAAAAAAGCCAGCCCTAGGCCCACAGTCAAATATTTTCACTCAGAATTCTCTAGAATTGTGGACATACCTTTCTACAGAAAGTGTGTTTTTCTGAACCACCTTTTCTGATGTTCTAATAAATGTGTGACATGGAGGAAGACAAAGGAGAGATACTATTCATTTCAGGAGTTTTCATGAGTACGCATGAAAGAAAAATCTGTTATAGAAATAATTTTCCTTCCATTTATTTTTAATTTCTCATTAATTGCATCCAATTTTGCACTTAGTCCTAATTAGTTAAAATTTAAGATGGCTATTACTTTCTCAAAATCTGACAGCTTCAGGGTTTTATAATACATACTTTTTTTTGTCCATTTATATTTTCTGCATTATGGTGGTTTATAATAATGCATTAATATCCATAATTCTATTTTTAGTCAGCTTCTTAATTCATTAGTAACAGCTGCATATTGTTAAATGTTGTTTGTTTTTCCTCCCCCCCCGCCTTTTTTTTAAAAATCTCTGTTGCTTAGAATTAAAATATTAACTAGTCTTTCCATATTTATGAATGCTGCACTGTTCTCAGCATGGAATAAGGGAAAATCTCATGCCTGTCTTTAAAGAAAACCCTTTTTTTTTTTTTTTTTAACTTTCGCTCTGACAGCCTCCAAAATATTGCATAAATATCAGTGAGTTAAGGTTCGTAACACTCTTCTGACTGCAGTGTCATTTTATGGGAAAGGAGACTATTGCAGAAACTTGGACTGCTTGGAAGCAGCCTGCGGGAAAGCCCTTGGTGCTCATTTTCAGAGGTCAGCCGTAGCAATCAGGTAATTTAGATGGAGTTCAGCGCAGGATCGTTCCAGTCCTCGTCAGGACCCTGGACAGCGCAGCTGATCGGGCTTTCCGAGGCACCCGCAGCGCGTTTTCACTCCTCTATTCACTTCTATAGAAGCTGAAAACACAAACTTCTCTTTTCACAGCTCCTGATACACAAAATTGAACCTCAGCTTCTTAAATGTACACCCCGAAAATAAGCTTGGTGTTTTGGAAGCCAGGCCCTAATTGTAGCCGCTGGGGTCCTCAAATTATGGCTGTAGTTTTCAGGAAAAGAGCTAGGAATGGAGTCTGCTATTTTGCACGGTTTATGTGATTCAGGACCTCAAGTCTGTTTTTCTTATTTGCCTTCTGAGAATGAAAAATAGCCTGTAATGTGTTATGTCTGATGGGAAATTTATAGGAATGTCAGAGATGAGTGATTAAGGGCACTTTACAGATTAACAGATGACGACTAAAACAGAGGTTGATAGTACTGTGGTGAAAAAAGAGGAGATATTTTGGCAATACAGTGAGATCCATCAAGACTTGTCTGAGACCTAGACATAGATATTAATCCAAACAATGAATATTTCAAAATCTGAAAGGTACTGTGTAGAACAGGAACAGTGTTGCTGCACGCAACAGAGTGCTCAGCAGCATTGCATCTCCTTTGTCTCCTGTGAGTGGATATAATAGACTCTCCTTGCCTTAGTCTGTCTTCCTCTCTAAAGCTTGAGGAAATGGTCCAAATCTTTGGCATGGTCTAGGTAATCAAGTTATCACCATAAATTACTTTGCTGTCTTCTGTGTGGGGACCATCTATCTGTTATGGGAAGTAATGATATAGAGGTTCCTAGAGAACTGATAAAAGGTTTTGGGGTGGGTTGTTTCTTGTTTTGGTTTTTCCTTTAAATTGTAGTGGCCTCTTTATGGAGAGTCCAGACAATTTATATCCTTGCTCTCAAGAGAACAAACTGCTCAGAATGTGAACTCAGGAAAACAGAATATGTGTTCCAAAGGTGTACTTTTCTGCTGTTGTAATCATCCTTACAAGATACCGTGGCAGCACCAGGTTTGCCTTCAGCTCCAGCTGATTTTGAAATCCTTCAGAGCTTTAGGAATAAAACTGCACATATCCTCTAGATTTCTTATATAGAAATAGATAAGGTTTTGTAAAAGCAAATAACACTGCAGAGCTGAACAAAATTGTCCTCCTATAAGTGAGACTTGGATGCACTCACACCAAATAAGATTGTAGACTCATACTACACAGGAAAACAGAGGAAAAGGTATTATATTCCCCATGGTCAAACAGAATTCTTGTCCATCTTGGCTGAAACTCCCATCAGCCATGGCAACCAAGGAGGGAAATACACAGCAACAGATAACATCTAATTTAATGCTGACAAAGAGGTGGGATGCATTGATCTGTTTGGAAGAAAACTTCATTCTTTTTCATTCCTATAATTCAGATTTTCTCATTACTGGACACAGATGGCAAAACATAATTTTATTAACTATGACCATTTGTTTCGTGGTTCATCAATTAAATTGCAGAGATTACAGAGACTGGTTCATGCCAGCCATTAACAGAAACAAGTTAGTAGCTAGAGCTATACTGCAAATGGCTATAGATGTTGCATACAGTGCTTCAAGATCATTTGTTGCTATGACAATAATGGAGCAAAATGACTGTGGTCTCTGAAATCTCAGATTTTTCATCTTCCTAGAGAAATACAGGCAAATACAAACTCTTCTTTTAGAAATCTGGACTTCCTTTAGAACTACAATAATTTATGTATGTTACAATACAATGAATTTATTTATGCCACTCTCTTTCTGCTCATTAGAAAGTTAAATCAGAAAAAAAGGAAAATCAATGTATTGCAAAGCTCCTGGACTACAACCACTTCCCCTGCTATGTACTGCAAAGTCAGTATGAACCATCAGGTAGTACCAAGAAAAGTAAACTTATGGTTCCTGTAGTAGCCATCTCCAGAATCCCCTGTACCAGCCACGCAAATTTTCAGTAGAAGTGAATGAGAACTGCATGCCAAAACATTTCCTGTTCTCATCTGTCTTTCCTTATTTGATAAGAACTGTACCTGCGTTCATTTTTTTTAACAAATTGGATTCTAGAAATTGTTTCCTCCCCAGTTTCATGTGTTTACATGTAATGGCACAGATTTCCTGACATGCTCGATCTGAAAATTTACTTGGAAAGAAAGAAGTTCCCTCCTGCAACTGGGGACCACAGAGTAATAGCTCCGTAATCCCTCATTTAAAAAACCTAGGGGAGTGACCCTTTTTCATCTCTATGTATTTTTTGAAATGTAGATAAGCTCTCTTTTCTTTCACACAGTCACAAATTATTAACTTTACATGCAATAGTGCTGAATCACAACAAGAGGTTTAGAAAGACCTTGGACTGATGATGATTAACATCCCTAAAACACTAATTCACAAAAGATACCTTCTTTGATTAGCTTCAGACGTTGCTCCGTGTGCTGGAAAGTGGGATAGCCTGTACTCTGGCAGCAGCACACACTACACGATTTATTGGAAATCGTCACCAGGAGATGTGTCTTTAACACAACAGGGAACCCATGTGCACAGACAGTTCAGAACACTGGGCTTTTCTGGGAATTGTATTGCACAGAAATTTACTAGAAATCACAAAGCTGTTTCAACATATTCTTTCTTTGATTCAAAAAACCTCATAATGATAAGGCAAGGATCACAGCCAACTGCATGACAGTAATGTGTCGTGATAGTAAACCTCTGGAGCTGATCACACTTAGCACTGGTGGCAGATGTATTTCAGCAATGATCATGGATAGAATTCCATACAGCAGCTTCATACCACATTCTGTGAGCTGGGAATACCCATCTGCACCCCTGGCTGCACTCAATGTGAGCACAGAATTTTACAGTTTTTGTTCCAGGGACAGTCCACGTTCAATCTCTCTGGGAGACTCCTTCACCCTATCAGAGTTGGGTGTTACTCAAATGATCCCAAATTCTGAAACCCTGGAACAATTCTGTTAATAGCTAACATATAGCCAAGATTGCTTTTTTCCAGAAGTCCATTGCATCTCAAAGCATTATGTGTGGATATATCCTGATTTCAAAAGCTCATATTCATGACGAGCTGAAACATCATAACTAACAATAAACTGGACTCTACCTGAATGGCATTGATTTCTATAAGGAAACATATGTGATAATTCTCACATTTCCCGTCTTCTGATCAATACCATTTGAAATATTTAATATTTTAATGTTGCTAATCTTGGACAGCCTCTCCTTTCCGTTTTTTTCTTTTTTTTTCTTCCTTTTTCATTTTTAATCGACAGAGCATCTGAAAGTGCCACAGTCAAGCTGAGTATCTCATAATGCTGCATTCAGTTTCTATAGAGTTGGGTAAAGGCCTTTTTTTTTTTTTTACTATTATCAAAACCACTTCCATTGTTCCTCTCATTTTTTATGACACCTGAACTGGAGCATTGGTCACAACCTCCTTACACTCCTCCTGTCCAAGCTGCCTTCCTTTGGAATACAATGTCAGTGACAGAGGCAGCAGGACAAGATCTGATATCTGACTTCTCCTGAGCTGTGCCTCATTACAATAAAGGTTCTCCTAGATTATATCTAGATGGTTTGTTTGTTGCCTCAGAATTAACCAAATTATTATCTCTGTCTTTTCCTATGCTTCCTGCTTTGAGGATATAATTATTTTCTAAGAGAAATCTTTAGAGATCTACTTTCATACAGCTAAATTATTCAGGAATCATCTTGATTCATTGGCTGTTTAGGTGGTTTTAACACAGGTCTCCACTCTTAATAAAATCAAAGAAGCCACAAAAGAAACACAGACATGAAGTAGTAACTTGTACCTAGTACATTCTGACTGTTGGGTAGATCAGTGAGGGACCTATTGGAGTATTTAACATCCTTTATGTGGCGAGGATTGTCTTGCGGTTTGGATTTCTTTGCATAGAACAGTTCTGACATAGTTTCTTCTTCAGCAGAGCAAGGATTAATTTGTTTAATTTACTGTTTGGGAGTTTCGCACAGTCGCATGCACACAGAGGCAACCATGCATAAGAAATATTCAAGTTATGCACAAAGAAATGGTATTTTTCCTGTAAAATCACCTTGCACCTTCCTGCACCATGTGTTTATATAATTTAAGATGGCAGAGAAGACAGGAGCTCAGAGCCATGGGCAGCAGTGAAAGCAGGGAAAACTGAGACAATTCTTTGAGAAAAGCAGATGAGATCATGCGGTTACCATGAGATCCATGCGGATGCTTTCAGTGGCTGTTTGTCCTTCAGTGTCACGGCTGAGCCCGTGGTGACACACAGCCTTTGTGCCTGCTTAACATTCAGGAGACACTCATGACAAGCAGGGTCATGTAATGATGATGCCTTACCAGATTTGGGAATATGTATTGCTGCCATTACTTCAGAGGTCAGTCTTAGCCTTTTTCAAATTAGGGTGCAGTCATCTTCAATCACACTGTAAATTTTGGGAAAATGTTTGTGATGAAATTTGGGAAATGTCTGTGAAAAATATGCAGAACCATTTGCTGGGGTTTTTTTCCATAAATTGGTAGTGTTTGAAGTAAGGTTGATTCTTTTCTTTTTGTTTTACAAATAAATGTGAAATACAAGACCCTTAGAGCAACTGTGCAAATCAAAGAACTTGGATGTGTCCATGTTTGTGTTAGACAGGATAGAAATCCACAATATTTTCCTTGATTCTGAGAATAGGTGCTAATTTGGGTCATGGGAATAGTTTCAAAGGCAATTTTTAATATTTTAGTGTGTATAATCCACTGCAAGTGAGCCAAGAAATGCACTCAGGAGTGTCTTCATTCTGCTTGAAGTCATCCTCAAGTTCCTACTTCACTCAGCGAGCTTTCACAAGAAAGGTGATGCTTCAGAAGTTGTAAAATTTATATATAGTGCTACATTTTCAGAATGGATATCCAGCCCCTACTAATCTGCAATTGATTAATTTAAGACATCTATTTTAATAAGTTCCCAGATAGGATTATTTCCCTCATCTGTTTTGGAGACCTCTGAGCATTTCTTGGAAGAAATGAAGTGGTAAAGAGCAGCTGCTGGAATTCAGGGATGCTAGAAAGGGGAAAAATCTTATAGTCACATAATCCAAATATCTAAAAAGAACTTGCTTAAATCTATCTGCCATTGTTAAAATTCTGTGTTCCTTGTAAGAGCCTACTTGTTCAGGAAAGAGAAGTGTGTGCATTTGGTTTTGTCCATCAGAGAGCTCAGAGACAGAATAATGTTCAATCATGATGTTAATCCCAGCACAACAGTTTCTACTGAAGTGACTCTATAGAGGATTTATTCTCCCATCTATGCAGGTGAACAAAGAATTCTTTTAATGGGTGGTGCATATACTGTTGTGGAAGAATAGACCCCTTTGTATTAAAATTACATGCCTGGGATTTTAACATAAAAACTGAAAAATCCCACTGTGTAAAACTGACTTAAACTCAATTTCCCTCTCCTCCTTTTACAATGTCAAGATGCCTGAGTGCTCAAGTGACTGAATAAGTACTAAATATTTAATGCATGGAGGTTACATTAACTGAGTCTTTGATCTGAAACTTCTTAAAAACATCTTAAAAGCCCTTCAAAAACCGGTTAGTATTTCATTACAGTCACTTAAAATAGATTTATTTTATCAAAACATCCTGTCAGAAACCCCAGAGCTGTGATTAATAACCTGCAGCATTTTGACTAAAGCATCTCGTAATACTGGTTTCTTAGTGTATCAACAGATTGCCTGTTGTGGGTAAGAAATCACCAGCCCGATTGCCTCTGTCAGGCACTTGCAGGTGTTCAGTGTGTCTGCTGAGAGTTTGAGCAGGTATGCACAATGGAATCCACGCTGGGATTCTGCATGCTTGCTGCTACTCAAACAGAATGTCTCTCATGTAATTTTGAGATTAAATTAACTTTTTTTTTTCTTCGCAGAATGAATTTATTAAGGCAGTTTCATACAGATGTATTTGTATAGTAACATTTACAAGCATTTGGGCAACATGAGAAATGGGATAGATCAATAATTTATATCATCCTGGGAAACTCCTGCACGTTTTTAATCTGTGCAGCATAATTTGAGAGCATCTCTGGCTGTGTGAAGGCTCTGCCCTTTACATTGTTTTTATTGTTCAAGGGTAACAGACTGCAGTGTGAGACTGTGTGAGTATCTGCTGGGTCTGCACAAGATGGAAGCATGCACAGTGGCAGGTTCTATATAATTCATTTCTACTGCATCCAGCAGACCTCTGTGCAAGAGCTTGTCCCACCCAAATCTACCCTTACCCTTTGTTGTAGAGTTCCTTCTCATTGGCTTTGTGCACCTCCAGATCCCTCTCTGAAATTCCCACTGTTGTTTTTGTAACACAAGATGTTGTGTCCTAACACAACATGAACACGAAACTTGGGATCTTAAATGATTAATCACAGACCACCTGGTCACTCTGGTGCTGAATTTTGAAATGTGCTTCTGGTTGAGGAGGTTTTAGCTCGTGCCCATCATTTCTACTTCTTATACCTGCTTAACCTGTGGAAAGAAACTGAAACAATCAGTTTGGTAATTGTTCTGTTTCCTTCTCCTCAGTAATCAGTAGATTAAAGCAAACCATTAAGTGTATTCTAGGATAATAAAGGAAATTAAACACTAGGTTCTGAGCTCACTGTATGTGCACATGGAGTCACTTGCCATTATTTTCTCAAAACAAGAGTTAAGGATTTCTTCTACGGTCTCCCACAATATTAGCAGAAGGCAGGTGGCTGAACCCTCATGAACCACTTTGAAAACACATTCCTTGTTTCTTCAGGGAAATGTGCTTTTGTCAGTGTATACCTTGTGTAGAAGATGTTTTGCATATAAAAACCACGTGGAGATTGAATCCTGTTATATAAAGCAAAGCTGGATTTCTGTGGAGCTCTTTGTAGTACCAACATTAAAAGGGTTGTTATAAATAAGAGTGGAATATAATTATAAATGCCCTTCTGAGGAAAAAAAAATCCTTGATTACCTTTGAATTCTTTTGCCCTTTAAAAAGGTTATATTTAACTGGTTCAGTTTCTTACTTGATGTTTCAGTTTCCCAAGGGAAATCAACCTCCAGTACGAACTGTTTCAATTGGGTTACATGACTTTACTTTGTGTCTTGCATTTGTTAACAGACAGGTTATATAACACTGCAGGCTAAATATACATTGCTCTGTTTTCAGCTACCTCTGGTACTCCTGTGTTCAGAGGGACGACCAGAGAAGTGGGAAGTGGCTTTCAAAAGTTCTGCTGGAATTAACCCCTCCTGCTAATAGCTTAAACTGCTTGGAATTAGAGACTTCATGAGCAGTGTGAGGCTATAAATCTTAAACTATAAAATTATATTTAATATTTTGATGTGCTACCTATCATCCTTGAGGGTTTTTTTTATGACCAAAAAGAAGTGGGTCAAATTCTGCCCTTATTCCCAATGGCATATAATCTCTGGAAGAACTATTGACTGGAACAGAATTTCCTTGAGTTACTGACGTTGTAACTGAGGAAGTAATTGGAGTGCATGTGTGCTGCTTCACTGAAAAGCAGGAGGCTCAATTCTAGGGGGATCTTTTCCATTTCTAGGAAGTTTGGTGTTGAACAGCTTTAGATTCATTATTCTAGTATTTCCATCAAGTAATGCTTTCCTGGTAGAGGAGGAGATGAAAGGACCTTTTAAAAAAATATCAATAACAAAAAAAGAAAGGAAAGAAAAAGGGGTTTCATCCTGGCTTTTTTTTTCTTCAGTCACTGATCAATAGCAGCACGAGAGAGCCGTATTTAGAGAAGAAAGGCAAGCAAGCAAGAATCTTAACTAACTAGCAGGAAGTTGATTGTAGCATGCTGGTGTTCAGGCAACTGATAAGAGGGGAGGAAACATTTATGCTGAGAATCAGCAAAAACAGGAACATGTTTTACCACATGCCTATTTCATTTCACAAGTCCAACATGCTGCACATAAGCTTCGGAGATAAATTTAGAGCAGTTTTGTTAATTGTATGGCATTAAATTTGGAATGAGATGAACAATGAGATATGGAAAATGATTATTTTGGTTCACAGTACAACATTGTTTGCATTTGAGATTTATGGCAGAAGTAAGGATCAATTACTGTATAGATTGGCACCAATCCCTATGTTCCTTGTGGTGTAGGATGGCACACTGAGGGCATCCCCCAGTCCTTGTCCTGGCAGCCAACTCCTTGCCAAAGGAATGATGTGAACAGTGTCATCATTTTTACCTACAGAAATTCAGAGAGCTCAGTTAAATCTCACTGTGTTCCATTGTTGTGCTGTCTATACATGACTGAAAAAGGAACTGGGCTGAGACAATGCTTGTATTTTAGAGCTGGAAAAAACTTTATGGCCTTTTTTTCTGTCTTGAATTGATTTTTTTTCCCCTTTTTGTTAGTATTTATTAAAAATGCATATTCTACCCAGAATGATTCCTAGAGATTTTTGGAGCACTGCTGAGTAAGCCAAACTAAATATATATTTCTTTAGAAGCATCAGTGCTCCTGGCAGACATCATTACTTTTGCAGTCACTCACTGATTGGATTTTTTAAATAAAGCTTCTGTGTTCTTTTTAGTATAAGGTTAAAAAACAATTACTTTAAATTTCAATATGTAATAAAAAAACATAATTTAAAAAATCTTTATGGAACACTTTTTTTCTGTCCTCCCATCTCCAAGTTTATTCCCTTTATTCACTGTGAGCATGTCTTGCCTTGCCTTAAATTTATTTAAGTTGTATAAGAGGCAGAAATAAATCCACCTCTACCTTCTCCATTCTGGTTTCCTCTGTGCCTGAATTTATTCTATGTTCAGTGAAGTCAGACTTGTGAGAGAGTTGGGAATTTTGAATTATATTTGCAGTTCTGGAGTGGTTGTATGTATTTTTAACAAAATGCTGGCATGCTTTGTAGGATTTTTCTTTTCCTGTGGTTCTGTTAATATTTGCACAGGAAGTTTGAATTAGAATGATGAAATATTCACTCTGATGCATAATGATTTGATCCCCTTCACTGCCACATTCTTCACAGCTGGGTTTTTTTGCTCATGCTATTTTGCATATGAACATTTATCATGCAATAAATTGATTTTCCTGTCTACTATTCTCATCTCCTTAAACCTGCACATTCCTGCAGTGTTGATTCTGCTGTTCCTTACTTGTCCTATGCATAATTTCTTAGTCACGACTAACTTTAGTTGTGACACGTTTTGTAATTCTTACAAAAGTATTGTAACATTTTAAAATGTGCTTGCTCAATGCCCCTTCTTCAGATAAGCTGTTGATTACTTTTTATCATTGGGAAGTTATTTTAGCTCTTTAGGTTCCGAGCAATTTATTTTTTATTCAACAAATTGTTATAACAACTGTGTTTTTGCCCAAGAAACCTTTCAGTACTTAAAAGCCTGATCTGTAATCATTTATACAGGAAAAAGGTTTACTGAAGTATGGTAAGGCTGTTACCACAAAATCTTAGCTGGCAATTAATTCCTTGCATGTGCCTTCTCTGCGTGGCTGATGCTCTGGATTGCATTTGATCCTTTTTCCTTTGCAGCTGATGAGGGAACCTGCCCTGACAAAAGTGTTCCCCTGCCTCGCTCTTTGCATTGCTGTTATTTGAATCAATATCAGAGCAGTAGAGATTCAGTGTGATTAAGGCTTTCTCTCTTTGCATCAGCCTGTAGAGACAATTGCTTGTCCAAGTTCAGTGGGTGCCCTGAAGGTCTGCAGCAGCACTGTGTCTTTATTGCCTTCAGCTTCTCCCCCAGCTCTCCCTGCTGTGTCAGCTGAAGTGTTTACAACTTTCCCTCTCTACTATTCAGCATCACCCAAAATCAGTCTTGGCCTCCTCTTCCCCACTTTGATTTGCTGCCTTAGCACACCGAGTACCCTGGTATGTAAATTGCTTCTTTAGTTTTCATCAGGCTTTTTGGTGTTTGGAAGTAAAATTCTGTAATTTATTTCAGAAGTAACTAGTATGATTTGCTTTTGTTTGACTTTGCCTCAAATTATTGGATGTCACAAATAATTCAGGGCAATAACTTGGGAGCAGGAGCTCTTAACCATTTTTGTTCTTCATCATCATTAATATTGCTCTAACATTCAGCCTGCAGCCAGAGCAGGAGCATGTATACTCTGTGGTTTTAGTGCACTTTGCATCAATGTTATCTCTGTGTGTGTGCAGAAAAGATCCCCTAAACCTCCTAATGCAAAATAATTCTATTTGTGGGCATATGGGAGTTAAACTTTCTTTCCCTTACAATTTTCATTAGACAGAGGCTTACTGGTACCATGGCAGAATGCTCAAATAAGCATTTTAATGTTGAATAAAGGTCAACACACTGGAATTTGAAACCATTAATCCTTTTGCTCTTAAAGCAGGCAGAACTTTTACAGACTAAATAAGGCATTAAATAGTAGTCTTCTAAAGTTCTGGAAAGCATATCTTCAAATTACTAATTTAGATTTCTAGAACTTTTCATTTTCTGTTGTTTGAGCAAAATATGTTTTGGGGGTTTGGAGGGGGGGTGTGTTTTTTAAATATAATTTTTTCATTTCCCAGCTTTGTGTTGGTAAAGGATATTTCTGAGTTCACAGAGCTATGGAAAAGAACCCCAGTATATGAAGATACCATATCACAGTGGAGACAATGCCATTTCAGGTTGCAATACCAGCCTGTGGGTGTAGGGACCCTCCTGTTCAGATGAAAAAAAGTTCAGCCTCACTTTAAATTAATTCCTGGACTTTGAACAATTGTGGGATCCCTCTAGGGCATCACAGACTGTTAAATTAAACCTGTATTGCCTTGGGTTGAACTTTTAACCTATGTATGACTGAAGTCTGTCTTTTGGGAAAGCATCCAGTCTTGATTTCAAGGCATCAGGAAGCAGAGTATCTACTGCTTCCTTTGGTAATTTGTTCCAGTGTCTGATTACTCTCACTGTTAAAAACATAAATCTAATTTTTGAGTTGAATTAATCTTGGATTATATAATTTTTTTCCTCTGGTAGCTAATTTTTTACTACAAGATTAAGAAATCATTTGCTTTGATGGGGGGTTAGAGATGGGAAGTTAATGGCAAAGGTAATGCAACACATTGTAGTACTTGAATCTCATGTCATGATATATGCAGCCCCTAAGTATCTTCTGTGGCTTCTTGCTGTGTCTGTTTCAGTTTCTCAACATCTTTTTTTAAAAAATACAGGTTCTAAATTTCCATCATTTTGTTCAGCTTTATAAAATACTTCATTTGGAAAAATATGGATATTTAATTCTGCTCACTGCTCCCAAACATCATGTGCAAGGATCTGATTTCTGGGACATTTCAGTAGGGCTCGTGGAATCACACGAGTGGGAAGGACCTTTGGGTCATCTGGATCACCCTTTGAGCATGGCAAGACCCACATTTATTTTGGACAGATTTCTGTGTTATTTCTGACAGCTTTTTCCAGGAGTATTCCAGAACTTCCACAGGCAATCTGTCTTCTCTACTGTTTATTGCTTCTTATTGCTTGACAGTTTTTTTCCTAAAATCCAGCCTCAGTCTCCCTGGCTGCTCTTTAAGTCGTTTATGCCTCGCCCTATCTGACAGCAGCCCAAAAAGCCGTTTACCAGTTTTGTGGTTTGGGGCTTTTTTCCTTTCTTTTCCCCGCCTCCCCCCCCATTTTTTTTTTTTTTTTTGAGTTCTTTTAGCAGCATTTTACTTATATCTGTAGTTGTTTTTCTTTTTTCTTTTTTTTTTTTTTTTAACAGTTTTTAACAATTCTTACTTGTGTTTTCTAAATCATGAATTTCTTCTGGGTTATCACAAGTTCCTCACTTTTTGGAGGTGCAGTTCTTCAGACTGGATCAAATAATGCAGCTGCAGCTTTCCTAGAGCTGAGTAGAAAGATTCTTCTGTGTCAAGCAAAGTAGAACTAATTTATCCATTGCACTAGGACATTCATCTTTACTGGAGCAGCATGATATTGTTGATGGATTATCCAGCTTGTGATCCACAGTAAGTTTTAATTTTCTACAGAATGGCTACCAGTGACAGTGGTTCTCCATACCAAGTAGTTAATTTTTCTTGGCTCAATGAAGTACTTTGCATGTATCCCTACTGAACCAGTACTGTGGCTTCCAAATCAGATCTTTAAATTCACCAAGTTTTCTCTGAATTCTGGTCATTATAAATCCAGTGTATTTATAGTGCCTCTGAGAAGGATATTGTCACAGCAAGTATGTATGTGTTGCTATTTTCCAGGTCATTAATCAAAATCCTAAATGTTACCAGACATCCAGGTAGGAGGGCCTTATCCAGATTGTCACTTGAGGTAACTTTTCATTTCTATAGGAACATTGCTAATCACACCCCAAGTATGCTTTTTTCTGAATTGGTGTTGCAGCCACTTTGTACTATTTTCATCTGAATCATGCTTCCATGGTTTGCTTAGAAGATTGATACATGGAAGTGGATCAAAAAAAGTACAAAGTACAAATGACAT
The DNA here is from genome assembly GCA_013398275.1 of Promerops cafer. Lineage (NCBI taxonomy): Eukaryota > Metazoa > Chordata > Aves > Passeriformes > Nectariniidae > Promerops > Promerops cafer. The sequence goes on from VZSE01003876.1 coordinate 1,787,616, forward strand.
CTGATGCTTTTCCTCTGTCCACAAGGCCTGTTACCTTATCAGGGAAGAAAATTAGATTGCTCTGACATGATTGTTCTTGACAAATCCATGTTGGATGTTACACATGTTCTCATTACCTTCCAGGCGCTTACAAAGAGTTGGGCTATTTGTTTCAGTATTTTTCCATGAATTGAAGATAAGCTGATAGGCTTAGAATAGTCAGGCTTGCCTTTTTCTTTAAAATAGTTTTTAAAGGTAGACATTACAGTGGCCCTCGTCTAGGACTTCCAGTTTATCCACTGTCCTTTTTAAGTTCTCAAAGATAAGCCCTGATGACTTTGAGATTCCCATTTAGCTCTATAAGTACTGGTGGATGAAGTTCATTAGACTCAGCCTGTTTAAAAACATCCACCTTATCGAAGTACTCTGAATATTGTACCTTCCCTATTTGAGGCTCAAGTCTGGCCTTCAAGTCAGTGAAATTAATTGTGATAGATACATGATTGTGATTGACCTTATAGTAAAGACTGAGGTGAAAAAAAATAGATATTCATTAGTCTTTTGGCATCATCCATCATATTTCACTTCTTCCTTAAGGAGCAGGGTAGCCTTTGATATCCCTACTACTGGAGTATCTATAAAGTGGTTTTTGTTACCCTTGATGTCTCTTCATGTATGTGTCTCATCTACACATTTATTTGGATTTTTTTTACTTTTATCCCTACCAGATGGGTAGTTCCTTTCTTCCATAGGTATTTTTATTCATAAATGTATACTTCCATATTTCCTTGCATCCAGACCACAGAGTCTGAGGTAGTCTGAATCACACAGTGACCAGTTTTCTATGATTAACCTGCTCCTCATCATCCATCACCTCTCCAGCTGTCTGTTGGCCACAGAGGACAGCTGTAGTACATCCACCTTTTTTTTTAGATCCTCAATTCAGAGACTGGACAGTGTTAGGTAATACCTGTTTTTTGGGATTTCCATCAAAAACATCTGCATTACATATTAATTCTTTAATTACCACTTCTAGGGAATTCTGTTCAATTAGCACTTCATGCACTGAACTTATACTTTATTTAATTCATGGAATTATCCATTTTTAAATCCTAGTGACTTAAATTCCAATGCTAAGGACCTTAAATTCCAACCCTAATTGTGAGTAAGTCAAAAGCTTCATGAAATTACTGCTTGCAGGCATCAGTTACATTTCTTGTCTGTACTGAGATTTTGAATTTTATAGAAATGGAAGTCCCATTTTCAGAAGCAGAAGTTGGGAAAGGAAAGGCAGGATGGAAAGGGTGAATTAGGATGAGTAAACGGCTAATACAGAGATACACAAAACCATCCATCTTATCCATAACACGTTACAGAACTTTATTTGTGACGTGGGGGAAACCCAAAGACAGGACAAGAAAACACCCATCTCTGTGCAGCTTCCTTCCAGCAGTAAAAGTCCTTCACATCTGCTCTGCTGGTTTCCCTGTTCCTCTGAGCTGCTCTGATGCAGGGGCGCACAGTTCCAGGGAATTAATGTGGTTGTTCTTATACCCAGGTTTGCCCCAGGGAAAGCCCTAGGCTGGCTCCCACCCTTGGATGTGCTGCGTGCCTTGGAAGGAGGCTCCGTGGTCTCGCTGGTCGCGCTCTGTAACGCAGCGCTGCTGCTTCTGACGGTTGTGTCGGCTGAAGGGCAGCTTCAGCCAGGTCTGGGACTGCTCATACATCAAAGACAGATTTGCCAGCTGTCACCAGCCCTGCCCAATGTAATGAGATGCATTGACAATTATGATACTAAATGCACTGTGATTGTTTATAGATAATTTTTTGATTCAACCAATTGAAGAAGCTATAATATCACTGTGATACAACAAATATAAAGAGGGAATAAAAGATTTGATTAATATTGTGAGCTAATGAGATAGGCTATTTGCTCACAAGGAAACCTGAAGGTCAGTCGTCCATACTCCAACAAAAATCAGACTTTGTGAGATGATATTATAGTTAATTGAAAAAGGCAAATTCTAAGGGTGATGCCATGTGTAGCCTTGTTTATCATATGAGTGGAGCTAATTTGGCAGTTTGGATTTCCTCATGTAGAAATATATTTCTCTCCGTATTTGGAGGATGGCAGTGAATGTGGCTCTGTCACATTTCATTACTTTAGATTTTACTCTGTTTCATTTCAGTCTGCAGCAGAACTGCTTCTGAAATGGGATTATTGACCCCTGCCATTGATCACGCTGCCCCGGTGTATGCACATGTGTGTGTGCACAGTTAGCACTACTATCAAAATATGTACATCTGAAGGTAAAAATAATACATGATCTGCAGGGTAAACAATATCTGTGGATCTTCCCATTCTCCTTCTTTTCTACCCCCTCTTTTTTTCTGAGGCTAGCTTAGTCCATCAGTAGGATGAAAGGAAAAATTGCTACACTTGTGTTAAATTTCCCCTGGGAAAGTAAATTATGGACAAGCCTCCAAGGACAACCCAGAAAGAAAGGGATAAGATATTGATGCACACTATACCTCTCAGTCTTTCTTCCTTGTCCCACAATTGAGCACTCCTTCAATGAAAAGTTACGAGTTCCTTGTTAAATTGAATTTCTCTTCTCCTTGTCTTACAATTTATTGTGACGCTGAAAATTTTATAACTTGGTGAAAACTGGCAGCAGCCCCATTTGTCCCCACAAAAGGCTATCCAGGTTTGAATAGGTTTTGAAACAGAGCTATGAATGCTCACACTTAAAGACAGATAGTCCTGCCAGTTCCCAGCTGGAACTTTTTTAGTTACTGTATGTTTTCTTCCATTTTAAGTGTTATATTTTTGGGGGTGGAGTGTGCAGGGAAAGGACAGAGGGGGATGGATGGAATATCAGCATGGAAGATGGAAATTTGGAATGGTGAGTGAGTATCCTTGTGCCAGCATCACTACAAGCATCGTTTGCTGATTTCTTTAAAGTACTGATAAACTTTGTCTCCAAAATTTCATGCTGTAACATTTTGGTGGTCACCAAAACCTCAGGGGTCAGTTTTAAAGTGAGGATTCAAAGATTCATTTCTAAGCCTGTTCATGGATGCTTTGGGTTTGATTCCTAGGTTGATAAGAATTCTCCTTGTTTTTACTCCACCAAGTGAAATCTGTGTCTTTTTTTTCAATATGTATTTTAATAGAGGACAGGAGATAGGATACTTTAGATTTAAACTTTGTTGGATTTGATCATGATGTCTCTTTTCCTGGATACACAATGCATGGAACCTCTTGTACCAAACCTAAATGTTGAAAAGAGATTGCCTTTTTCCCCAGTAGCTTTCTCTGCAGTCATTCAGGGTGCTTAATTCTGGTGAAAGGGAAAGCAGGAAGACTGACATGCTACATGACATTCCAGTTATGGAAGAAAAAAAATGCTAGGAGATTGACAGGCCAATAAAAATACACAGAAGGTTTTTCTCCTTTCCAAGGATGCATGTGTGGGAATGTGAGAGAGGAAAAGGCTGGGGAGGGTGAAATGTAATTACATATAGGCACACACATATAAGTCTATATGCACAGGCAAACATTAATTCAACAGGTCATGATCTATGTTCAAAACACCTTTTGTCTTTAAGGTGTCAAAATTTGTGCAATTTTCAGTGCTCATCATCATACCCTAAACTGAGCCTGCCATTGGTGTGACAAATTGGGAAGAACTTCTTCTGTGTGAGTTGCTGCAAAGCAGTTAAATGATAGAATATTTACATTGTATTTCAGGTTTGATGTGTTATTTTGAGTTTATCTCATCAAAAAGGCAGGGATGGTTAGGATGAGCTGATCTTCCTGAGGATGACTTCTAGTCTGAAGGTGCAGAGATTTAAGAAAATTATACCAGTCTCAAGTTACGCTGTGGCTTCCTTTCATATGGGAGAAGATTGAGTTATTTTATTGTCCCACAAATGTATTTCCTCCATTTGCAAAATCCCAAGGGCCCATTTGGTATTTTTCTAAGAGCACCATGTACTCTGGCCTATAACAAACTACTTCTGCATGTACAAATCAGCCAGTTTAGGTATTTCTGACAGCGCTTTTTTAGTGAATTTTCTTGAGCAAGTGGTTTTCTAAGCAGAAGAAAAGAATGAGGAGGAATCCCATAAACTCTGACACCCTTTGGAGTAATAGCAAGAGAAGGCAGCTCTGCCTTTGGTGTGTAGCATGATTTACAGCTTTACCATAAATCAGTCATTTGCACAGGGTCCCTTGTGACATGAAATACCTGGAATGGAGGCACCAAGGGAAATGTGACCCCACTGCTGTATATCCCTTCCCTTCCATCCACTCTTTTATATCCTCTTCTCCTCAGGAAGGCATTTCCTTGCCTGTTTTCATGGTTTAACCCCAACCAGTAGATAAGCACCACATGTTTACTCTCTCTCTCCCCCACCATGGGATGGGGAAAGAGAAGAGAGAGAGTGAGAAGATAAAGAGATAAAGAGAGTTTAATAGGTAAAACAAAAAGCACACACACAAGCCAAGCAAAACAAGGAGTTATCCCCACTTTCCTCAGGCAGATGGATGTTCAGCCATCCCCAGGGAAACAGGGCTCCATCACATCTCTTGGCTACTGGGCAAAAGAAACCCTATCACTCTGAAAATTCCCCCCTTCCTCCTTCTTTGCCCAGCTTTATATGCTGAGCATGATGCCACAGAGTCTGGAATATCCTGGTGTCCCATCCTAACTCCTTGTGCACCCCCAGCCCTCTCACTGGTGGTGGGGGTTGAGCAGCAGAAAAAGCCTTGGCTCTGTGTAAGCTCTGTCCAGCAGTAGGTAAAACATCCCTCTGTTATCAACAGAGTTTCCAGCACAAATCCTAAACATAGCCCCAAAACAGCTACTATGAAGAAAATTAACTCTGCCCCAGCCCAACCTGTAATCCTGGGAGTAATGTGATATTTACCTGTAGACAATGCACAGAAGAGGAGGGCTGAATAGCAGAGTGCTGCTCTTGGCATTTGGGGTGCCAGAGGCATTTTTGAGACTAGTAAAAGTGGAGTGGGTGGTGGGATAAGGATTGGAAGAACCAGGTTTAAGAGAGGTCATAAAATTGGGTACATGTGTGCATTGTGAGAGAGACAAGGCACAACTGCTGGATAGGAGAATTTTGAGAACAGTGCCCTAAATTATTAGAAATAACACTTCTTCTTGGAGTCTGTAAATAATACTAGGACAATCTTTGAAATTGCTGTATACACTGTCCAAATATTCCTTCCAAACATGCTTGGAAATGTTGGACTGCCAATAACAAATAGTAAATAGCCCTAGTGATGCATTCCTTATGATTGCTTCTTCCAGTTAAAGAGTACATTCATCTTTACATGAAGAAGATGAAAGTTTTAGCTATTACAGTATAATACTGTATGTTGCATATTTGATACATTAGACACTGACATTTGTAGCTTATATGTCTATATAAGCATTTTACTGTGAATAAAGAGAAAAGAAGTATTTGAATTCTACAGCCATGTGTTTAGGGTTTGTCTCTGTTTTTTCTTATTTTTTTGGTTCTGTTTTGTTTTTATTTAGTTTAGTTTTATTGTTCAGTTTGAAATACTGTAGTTCATTCTTTTATTACTGTTTTTTTCATTCTTTTATTACAACTGTTTTGTTGACATGTTGGTAGTTTATCAAGGAGCTCTTTGAAGATGGTGTGTTTTATGTTCATATATACCTGTATGTACACAACCAAAAACTTGGAACTGAACAATTCTTTCCCTGCTTAGAACCTGCAAAAGCCCCCATGAAGCACCTGTGGAGCACCTGAGTCTGCTGCCACCTCAGTTTCTTACCTGGGTTTGGAATAACTTCTGTTTACTCCCTCCTCTTTGCAACTTTTGGGAGAGCAATTCCTCCTGGCTTTATTCCGCTTATGTGGTTAGTCAAGGAATGACATTTAGTCTATAGTAGTGTTTAACATTCCCTGCAGTGGGAGGGATCTACATGCAAAAGTTTAAAGGAGAAAGAAATCCAACAGTTCTTGCACAAATTGTGTTGTTCCTACCTGCCTTTTCAGCCCTTTTTCCTAGTGCCTCTTCCTCAGAATGCTTGGTGGATTTCCAGGGAGGTGGAGGTTGAGAGGAGATGATGCTGTACCATGTGTAATTTTCCTTTATGGTGATAGGACTTGCTTATTTTGAGGTATTTCTGCACCTTGTCAAATGTCTCAGTGGCTGCTTTTCAGGTTTTGACTGTGTGCACACTTCCAGCATTGTGTCTATCTGAATGCTACAGCTCAGAGGGAAACAGTTGAAGAACCTTTTTGTGTGTGCTCTCCTGCACTGTTGGAGTAAATAAATTTTGTCATTGATTTCAAAATCATTTTCAGGTATCAGCTTCTAGACTTGCCTATGGATTATGACCATGAGATTTATTTTTCTTTAAAGATACTGCTCTGTGACAAAGTTCTAAGGAAATACCAAATGTTATTTTTTTTCCCATATTATTCTCTTGGCACCAAGTATAAAATTCCTGTGAGAGTTTTTCAAATTGTCAGGCATTCTCAGTTCTGCTGGACTTTCACAGGAACTGCAGGTATTTAGCATCACCAGACTTGGAGACAATTGTCACCAGTTATCTCCTGAAAGATGAGAAAACAGTGACAAAGTTTGTATTTTGTGATAACAGTTTTGGTCTTGGTTTCTAAGTTCCTATAGCTGAAAAAAATATATGCAGGCACAAACACAAAGTTAGATTTTGTGCACAGCACCAGTGTGTTCCAGGAAGTGGCTGGAGATCCATCATAGTACAGATGGAATGTCATCCAGGGCTACTTTAGCAGAGGAGTTAATGTGCTGTACCATTGCGTGCATAGAACAACCAAGGTCTTAAAAGCAATGGTCGGGCCATTCTGTACTTCTGCTAATGATTAGAATTACTCTATTTCAGCAAATTGAAAAAAGGTATTTAATTCTCCAAAAACTATTTTCTTTGTCATCAGCAATGCCAAGTCTCCTTTTGCCTGACTGGGTTAAGAGCCAAACTGCTCAGCTCTGTCAAAACTCAGGCAATTCTGAGTGGGTGCCAAAGCAGAACTTGCTAGTCTCTAGTCAGCTTTACAGCCACAAAATGCTGAATGAATGGGATACAAGTGGCAGCTGAGGTTCACAACTCAGGATCGCAGCTCTGGGTTTCTCTACCAAAATTCCTCCTGATTTCAATTTTATGCCTTCAAGTCTTTTTTTAGACAGAGTCCCAAGTGATGTAGCTGACATTCCTGTCAGAATATAAGCTCTATCGAGGCAAGACTGTTTCTTTCCTCACTTAAAATGGTATACACGTATATGACTGAAAAGTCTGAACAGATTATTTGTGTGAGGGCATTCTGGAGGGCCAATATGATCATTCATCTTTTAAACAATAACAGTGTGAATATTTATTCTCAAAGGATTTCTTCACTGTACAGCGATCACACAGTTCTGTTTTCTGATCAAATCTGAAGTAGATATGCAATAGACTTCCATAATGTAATTTACATTCAGTATCCAACTGTGATCTTAGAGCCAACTTCTGAGCATCTCTGTGCTTCATTGTCTCATGGCACATCCTCTCTGTGACAAATCCTTTGTTGGCTTGCAGTCTCCTAGGCTGTACAATTTGGCAGCCTGGGTATACACAGTAGGAGAGGAATATCCAGGTGACTTACCTGGCTTGTGTCTGCATTCCCTGCTGCAGAGTGTAGCTATACACTAAATATTCTCAATGCAGTGGCTTGAGAGTCTGCCAGGAGCTGAGCCAGACCCATGGTGAGTCCCAGGATTGTTGTTCTAAGAGTACAGAGAACCCAGAAGGCACTGTCCGCTTCTCTCATTGCCAGGTGTATTGCATGTGCCACTATCAGCATCTCGAAAATATCCATTTACATCTTAGTTGCCAAATCAAGTGGATGTCACCGTAATCAGCTCTGTGTTTACCCTAAACAATGTGTGTCCTTATTAGTGCCTTTTCAGTCCCCTCAGAGTGTTGATATTGATTGACTGAGCACTGAGCAGATGATAATCTGGATTAGCAACAAGCCATGATATGCACACATCCCGTACCCTTGCTGCTACTGTTAGAAATGCTGCAAGATTCCATTTGCATTCATTGCCTGGGTATAAACCTCACAGGGTGATTCTCTCAGTCTGTCTCTGTATCTCCTCGAGTGCTGTGCGTGTTCTGATCTGTTCTGATCTCCAGGCTGGAGTCAGGGACTGGTCCTTTGTATTTCTGCTGTGCTTTTCACAAAAGTGTCTCAAAGTGGCATTATCATAAACATTAACCAAGACAGCAGCCATTTAGCCACACACAGCCTCAGCTCCCTGGGCAGAACAGACTGAGTTTATATCCAAATGAAATTGCAGGAGCATTGTGAGACAGGGAAAAAGTACCAGAGTGGGAATTTGGCCGGGACACATTCCATTACAACAGCCCCGGATTACTTAATTACAAGAATGGTCAGGACAGTGATTCTTGCACTGCAGATGAAGGATCAAGTCTTGTACTTTCTAACACCATTTCGCAGACTTAGTTCTGACTCACCTAGTGATTGGAAAATCATGACCTGCTGAGTCATAAATGTCTTAAAAGAAAGGTTTGTTTACTTGTGTTTTCAGGTCCATGATGTTCATATTACTCTATCAGTAGGCAGCATGTGAACAAATAAGATTTCAGGTTTGGCCAAAAGATGTTGGAAATGGCTCATATAAAGTGCCTCCATATGATTTTTTCTTCTGTATTTCCTTTTTTTTTTATATTTTTTTCCCCCCTGGAATAACACACAAAATACCCACCCATCAAATTCTGAACTGAGCATGTGAGTTCTGTTCACTTCTTCCTCATGTGGGAAGCACTCCATCCATAAATGACCAGTTAGATGGTTAAGGAAGAATGACAGAGCAAACATGATCTGTTTTCTTTGATTTCACTGTTTGCTATCTGCCTGCATTTCATGGTTTCTTCATGCAAGCAAAAATATTTTGTGAAGTATAAAGCCCTGTGGCAAATGCTAATCTAACCAATAATCAAGAGAATAATTGTTTTGCAGGGAATATTCTCCTTCTGTAATAGAGAACAAAAGCCTTGCAATTAAGACAACAGAGCATTAATAACACACATTTATCATTCTATATGAGCTTATTATTTTCAGTCCTTTGCAAATAGTTCTAATTTATATACCTTTCCTTACAAAGCTGTATGTTAATGTGATCTGCATTGCTGTGTTAGTATCTAGAAATATTTTTAGCATCTTGCACTGTAAACTTCTCTGGATTCTTTGGAAGAGAGTGAACAACCTTGAAATTCATGAAACATACCCTTAACTTAGCCTTTCTAGCCTGATACTCTCTACTACCCTCTTCAGTGAAGTCCAAGAGCTGGATTATAGTTTCCTTCTAAACCAAACTAAATCCCTTCATTTTCAACTTGGTGTTATCCATCTTGTTCCTCCTACCCAGCTCATTTTGCCCTTCATTCTCAGACACTTCTTGCTCTCAGTTGGCTGTTTATGCTTAGCTGTTCTGGCAGTCCCATGCTCCTACAGAAGAATCTGTGCCTTTTCCTGCACCACCCCATATGTCTGGGCTATTTTTCCTTTCTTGGTCAATCCAGATAAGTTTCCATAGTTGGTTCTCATGCATAATTCCAATGTTACATTCTCCTTTGCTCCCTGACACAGATGAATTTACTGGGAATGAAGCCATGGCTTCATACTGGTGTCTGTCAGTTAAAGAACCACTGGCTGAATTCAGAGGGGAGAATAACTTGCATAAATTAAAGGGCCATCACTGCTAGTCTGCAGATGTGAGTACTTCATACAGAATTCTTACCAAAAAGGTGGCATTGTTCCATTTTAGCCACAGTCCATATGCTTTCCATATGCACCATTTCCCAATATGTATTTTGTTTGTAGAAAGCTGAGTGAGGGGTCAAATGGTTCAAATACTAGTGGAATTTACTCTTAATAATCTCTTTAGAAATTTATATTTTTTTATTTTGTAAATACTGAGGACTTGAGTGTCAAAGAGTATTTAAAAATATTGTAAAATCACATATATGAATGTGGCTTGCTTATAACTAATTTTTTGTCTTTCTGTGGCTGTTGCAGTCTAACGCAATTCTCTGGCTAAGATTAAGGGAGTGAGCATGTGAATAAATTAGTGATATTTAAACAGAGGTGTTAATTTGCAATGCATAAGCTGCTCCATAGTAACTGCCTATATGTGTGCTCTGACCTGGTGATAAATGGAAGATGCTGTCAGCTTACACCAGCTAAAGTTAGTCCAAAGAGAGCAACTCTTCTTCAGAATGACTTGTCTTTTCCCCTTAGAGGGTATTTTCAGAGAGCTGATCATGAAGGTGTGCTGCTACAGACAATGTAAAGATAATCAAAGATAGAAAATGGAGTCAGAAATGTGAGAAAAATATTTGCTTATTGGATCAAGAATAACATCCATCATAAATTAAATGAGAGAATTTTGGAGAGTAGAAAGTGTGTAGCATCTTTGAGATCAAGCCCTTTTATTTGATCTTCCTTTCACTTGTTTAACTCCAGCTTGTTGGCATTGTTTGAGATAAGTTTCAATTGTTCAGAAGTCTTTCTAGGACTGTTTGAGATACCCTTGAGTAGCTGAGGCATTCACACTGGGATGCAAATAGGGCAGAGATCCCCAGCAGACCAACACCATTCTAAAATGGCAGAGGGAGGCTCTTGAAGTTACACTATTTAATATATGAAATATATGAACTTGTATCAGAAAGTTCTATTGGAAATTTTTCATTGCTAAGTTGTTTGTTTTGTTCAGTTACCAGTACATCAGAAGAATTCACTGCTTTTCTAAACCAATATTTGTCAGCCATCTGTGGACTGAGGATACAGGCAACCTTCTCTTAGAAACACTTATTAAAGTAAAAAGGACTTTTTAGCAATCACTAATAATTACATTTTAAATATTCAGTGTTCTAACTTGGATTCCCAGACCAGCTTTATCTAACTTTAGCCCCTGTGTAAACCCCTTTGTCTTTACCAGGGTGCAGGGTGAATTACAGGTAGGTCATTAGACTTTCCTTCACAATTAGAATTATTTATGCAGCTGTCCTGTCCTGGTTTTCATCACTTATCACTAACTATGCACATATTCATTATTTCCTACATTCCTACGGTAAAAGAATGTGGAGGTTAGATATGGTCCCACAACAGAAATTGCAAAGAATGAAGATATGCAAGGGAAAGTCAAATACTTCAGAACATGATATTAAATTTTTATCAATATAACCACTTGGAGGAAAAAAATTAACTCAAAGAATAAAGGGTTATGCCTCTAGAGACACAAGTTCTGTATCAATACAGAGAATGAAGGAGAAGGACAGAAGTAAGGGGTATATATGTTTTTGTTTCATTTCTTGGGAGTTTTTTGTACCTTGGAAGACTGAGTTCAAATTTGGGTTTGACTGAGATAAATATAGCAAATATATTTTTGACTTTTCCTTTCCCAAACCAAAACAAATGTTTTGCTCCAGGGTATTTTTGGAATATACAATAAATCAGTAGAAAAAGGAAAAAAAATTTAAACACTATCAAAGTGTTCTTAAACATCCATTGCCAGAGAATAATGATATTCTAATGCTGCCACATAACGTAAAAGGAAAATAGGACACTTAGGGAAAGTAGCTTTTGAAATAAATTTGACGTATTTATTTTGGAGAGAAGAGAGAGAATCATATGAGATTGTTTTATTTTATTAATTTGAATTCATGAGAGTTAATAATTTCTGCATCATTATAGGAATGTGACATGACATAGTTATTTTTGTGTGCCCCTCAGCAGTAGATGGTGAAACTGGGTGGAGACAGATCCTTCCTCCATTGAACCAACGGCAGGGGTTTGCAAACGAGGCAATGAGATTTTGGCCCCTTTTTTTGGTTGGTTGGTTTTTTGTTTAGAGCAGCTCCAAGAACTCATTAGACAGCTGTGTGTCCTTTCATTCAGCCCCATGCTAGTCTAACCCAAATGTGTGATAAAGGTTGTGTTGGAATATGTATTTTTTCATTCATCTTTTATCTGAGGGGGTGACATTTTTTTTTTTACATTGCAGGCACACTGCTGATTTACTCTGTTGTTATAACCATCACATTTCTGGTTAAAGGAAACAGAACAGGCTTCAGTAGGAGCTCTCACACTGTTGGGATCTGGAATCATTGCAAATTAAATGGCGTTATGTAAGTTTGCCCTTCAGAAATTTGCTTTGGGAATTTCTGAATCCAAATAAAAAAGTCCTTTGTTGCCAGTTAATGGAAAAGTTGCCACCAAATGATATAAAGTACATGCTGTTAGGTATTAGTGCACAGACTCCACAATGTTACTAGGGGGCTAGAAAAGCTGGATTAGCTATCTTTTGGGAATTAATTTGTTTATATCACTAAGTACGTGGTCAGCCATACAGCAGTGTGATTAGCTGCCATGGATTTCTGTTGGCACAGGATCACTTTTACTCTGTCATGTAATTATTGTATTTTAGACAGGTTAGCAAAGGAGAATTCTTAGCCCATAGTTACTTACTCTCCACTATCTTTTAGGGGGAAAAAAAACCATAATACCTCTTTCCACTTTCATAATCTCCCATTACAGCAAGTGTTCTCTATCTCAGAAAATATATAAAGACCAGATTTTGCCCTCTGGGTGCCTGCAACTTAGTGGTCAATCTGTAAAGCTCCTGTTAAGTAACAGAGTGAGTTCTCAGTATTTTTTTGTCCTTCATCTCTGTTCCATTTTAAGGATAAGGATCTAAGTATCTGAGTAGAAGCAAAATGAACTACAAAATGAGCCATAGCTGATACTTTTGTTCTCTGAAGTCTGGATTAGTATAACTTTGTTTGGTTTTCTCACGTATTATGGGCAATTTGTCAAGTAGATAACATTAGTAGAATTGTAGTTTTAAAACACTTCTGATCACAATCTATTTGTCTGCAATAAGAATGTGAAAAAAGTTGTAAATTGGTTATTACCCTGAGTGCAATTTCAATATAAAAAATTCCTCTTAAAGGGAGACAGAAAAATGAGAACTTAAATCAATGAGAAGGTGTGTGCTGACTGTTACAAACATAAGGTCTTGTTGGTTTCTATGTTGTTTTCTGTGGAGGATAAGAAGGATCACAGCCCATTCTCTTGCTAAATAATAGGTCCTGAATTACTAAGCCTGCTCTGTCCCAGTGTATGAACTGCCTGCAGTAGCCTGGGGCTTGTTTTCTGCAGCAGGAGGAGGGAAAGCAAGGACAAAATTGTCACTGATGATTGGCCAAACTCTCATCCCTAACAACATAGTGGCAGGGACACCATGTTGGAGACTAAAGCTTTATATATGTCTAATTTGACCTTGCCATGTGTTGTGCAGAAAACCAGGTCCTCTCGGGTGTGAATTGTAATCCTCTTTAAAAGGACGAGGTGACGTCTGAAGAACAAAGATACGGATGTTAGTGTAGGACCTACACATTGAATCATTTGTTTATTACTGAGCACAGTGGAGTATCCTGAATATATGGTGTCCAGGGCTGCCTGAATTCTATAGCATATTGTGTGTACAGTATTCTGCACAGCCTGGCAAATGTTAGTGAATTCAGTAGCACTTCTGTGGCAGTAATGACATGTAACCATCTGTGATTTCGCACCTGCAGCAGCCAGTGTCAGCTGTTGAAGTTCAGCAGCCCTGGCTTTGCATGAATTTACTGCCAAAAAACTCGCTCATTTACTAGCCATGGAATTCAGATAACCCTTTCAGTGAACTCAAAGCTCTTGCACGTTATGTGGCAAAACAACAGTTCAGAGAGAAAATCTCTACCAGGGTGCCTTTCTCAGTGAATATTGTTCGTACACTGCAGTGCTTTTATAGAGTAAATAAGAAGTTGACATAAAACTGCTAGCACTGCTGGTCCTGGGACACTGCTAAGTGCTCCCACTGGTACTGTGGCCTTTCCTCGCAGGCACTGGATGAATGCACCCAGGGAGAAAAGCTCCCCTCTGAAATGTAGAAAGGGAAAAGGTAAACAGAGGCACAGAATGGTGAGCTGGCATTACAGGCTGTACTGCAGCACCATGGGGAATTCAAGATTAAAATCTCTCTCTCTCTCCATTTTCCCACCAGTGCCTTAAACACTACTTTATACCATCTGTCATGAAAATGAACACGATTGGCTGCTTTCTTCAGATTCTGCTAGCAGGCACTCACATGAAATGATTTTATATAACTAACTGCAGAATAAATAAAAACTTTGTTTATTCTACTAGCAAGAGTAGTTCTATTAAATGGGAACAGATATCAGCTGTTTCTTACCAGAATGTGTGCTGAGCTTGGTGTTTCTCACATGACTACCCAGATTCATCACAGATGTCATTGTATTACTTTCTATATCCTTTTACAAAAGATTTTTGTGGAGATATGCAGACTTTATTGCTGGCAGAAACACCATCATCCTTTTCACTTGCATCCTACTGCACAGGCAAAATATGCAATGAGGGGATGAAAAGGACTGTGGGATGATGGAACATGATACACAGCAGATCATTCAGTCTCTATGCCATACTTATGGGGTGAGTGCTTTAGATTTTAAGGTGGATAAAAAAAGAAAAATGTTTTAATGTCTTGCTAAAATTTCCCATCTTCAAAATTTGTTTGTTTTGTCTAGAAAAGTTTTTGCTACGAGGAACATGAAAAGGTTATTTTAAACCAAAATTTTCTCAAATTTCAAGTTTTTCCAACATGCTAATAGTCACATCAGATACAGTCCAAAGTATTTTTCTTTCCAGCGGGACAATTAAAAAGGTTCAAAGACAATTATACTTTTTGAGTAGAGAATGAATCAAAAAATATTAGTTGCAAAAATTGGCCTAACGTAATGGCAGTTTCCTACATGATGACAAATGTAATAGCTTTGCCCAACTTACTGACATCAGATGAATGATCATTTTTCCTAATTCCTGCTATTATGTGATTTAAAGAAGAAACATAGATTTCCAAGAACACACAAAATGAATGAATGATTTTCTTTATCGTGGAGACTGGGGGGAAATCAATTTGTTTAATAATAGTTGGGTAAAAAATGATAATGGTTTAAATGCTGTTAGTCACAGCCTTTGAAGCTGTGCTATTTCAGCTGCAGAACAGGAAATGATCTATGGCCTTTGGAGGAGCAGACAATGTAGAAGGGAAGAGCCAAGAGAAAGTTTTCACGCTGGGAAAACGCCAGGAGAACTCACAGAAAGTTAATTATAAAGAATTCACACTAACTTATTTAAATCTATATCTGTTCCTTTAGCCCTAATTAGATTGTTTGCAGTGCAAGATCTTACATGCAGAACTATTAAAAATATGAAGAGTTTGGTAAACCTGTCAAAAGGGGAACAGCCCCTTAGCTTTTAGAATTAGGAAAATAAATCCCTTGCCTTGTGTGCTAGAGTATCAATGCATTTAGAGAGAGTATGCTAATAGACCATGAGCTTGGAGGCTTAATTAGTAGCTAACTGTGTTGATGAAAAGACTCATTACTAACACCTAAGAACTGGATCCTATTGACAATTTGTTTCTAGTGCCATAAGTTATAACTAAAACTTTTTTCTGTAGTTATTACAGAGCTTCTTCTTCACTTCTCCAAGTAAAGATCCTAATGGATGTAATGAGTATTTATAACTTAAACAATAACAGTGCATAACCTCTAGAATCAATGTAATTAAGGGAAACCAATAACAATAGCAAAATCTCAATGTGTCAGCATTTAACCAGAGGTTGGTAGGGCCAGTACCATGCAACACGTCTTCAAATAGAATTTTTGCTGTGCTTGTGGTATGGTTTTGCCTTTGCCATTGTTTTGCAAGTGGCTGTAAGGTAAAATGAAAACCATGCTGTGGTACTGTGAATGTATTTATTTGGTAGAAATAACATTATGACTTCCCATGGTGCATTTATTGTATTTAAACTGCACAAGAGCCAAAGATCTCTGCTGAGGGAAGTCAAAGGTCTGTGTAGCTTGCATTCTGAACACAACTTTCTTATAATAATTGATCTTTTTAAGGAAGGCTGAAACAATATGGTTTTAAATACTTCAGCAATCTTAATGTTTGCTGCTAGTTTTTCTTCTGTATGTAATAGTGAACAGTTTGTTCTTGATCTAGTTCTACTGTTACTGAATTTAGAGAATGTTCCTGTAGGGAATTTTCTGGACCTGCTTGATGCATCTCACCTTGTGTCCTGGCCTTTTTGTTTCTTTCCAATCTCCAAAGTCTACTTCTTAACTTTTGTAATGCATATTTTTCATGTTCTGTGCCATTTCTTTCTTGTTTTAGGTCACTGAAGAGTTTTGGATCTCTCCAGGTTTGTCTCTCACTAAACGGGGCACACTTTTTGCACGCTGCCATGAATTTTACTTGTGTCATTATTAGTTTTACACTTGCTATCTGTGCTACCTAACTGTGCAGCTCACTGAGGTTATTGGTCATGAAAGTAGGCCTTTATTTGTCTTTATTTTACTTTTCTCCACCTTTCCCTTCTCAAAAGATGCCATCTGATCAATGCCTCCTTTCACACCCCTCTTCCTTTCAGTAGGGTTTTATCAGACCCCAGAGAACTTTCCATGTGTAATTTCTCCAAGTCTTGCTGCTTAAAAAAGCTGTGGTGAGGTTTTTATCAGTTGTTTAACACTTCCTATTCCTCCTGCTTATTTCCTACAAGCCTTGCATTAGCATATACATTCATCTCACACCGACTGTTGTTTTTTGGCTTGGACATGATGAGATTCCTTCAAAGAAAACCATCATCTGAGTGCTCAACTCCTTCCTGGTAGTTCCTAGAATTTCATGTCAACCTACGTGATTACACAATTGGACAAGGCCAGGCAAAAAGGATAGATTTGGAAGTTATTATTTTTCATGACTAATATACACAATAATGGAAGTAACCTAATTGAGTTGGATAAAAAAGAAATTACGTGGTGCTGTTTTTTTAGAGGCAGAATAAAAACCTTAGCTGGTGATGCCTGTGTAGGCATTGACTTTTAGAAGTAACTAAGTAGCAATGTCATCCCTTCTTCCTCTTGTGTCTTCTACAATGGCTTTCGTATAACAAGATCAAGGGTTAAGTTGAATCGATTATCACCCACTTTTTGTCCTTTCCTTAAATACTTCTTAGTCACTTGCTCTGAAAACGAAGTCAAGAGGCAAAGAGCTGAATTTATTCCTAGGTGCCATGTAACAATTGGAGGGTAAATCCTTTCCTCATGTTTTTAAGCTTTCCCCAGGCCTTTACCAGAAGAGAGCATTGAGGTTGTTCTCTAAGTCATAGTTATTTGAGATGAATAGTGCTTAGACAGGATATAAAAATAACACTCTGCCAGATAATGAGGTAATCAGAAAAAGTTAACGCAATGCAGTTGAAACAAGTGATCCAAAAACATTGGACAAAATTGTTTCTTGATATGACTCGTGTAACTCATCAGACTGCTAAATATCCAGGTTTTCTTTTAAGCATCTTCAGTATTTACAGAAATAAAATTAATATACTTCTAACTAGCACATAAGCATCATTAATACAAAACAGACCTAGCACAATAAATTCAGTGGGCCAATTGCAGGGCAGAATCACAAAGTGCCTTGTATTTATTATCTACGCATGTATTTAACATATCTTCTAAGTAAAGATTATCTCAAGTTTTCAACAAGAAGGTACAAGGAGAGATACAAGCCAGAAAAAGTCTTTCTTCATAACACTGTCAACATGCACTCCAAATGAGCACCAAAATAAATAGTTTCACGAAACCTTTCAATTTTTTAATAAGTCAAAATACACTTTTCTGACAGTATAATTGCTTTTCATACTGGGCCTTAAATCTCCACTACTATAAAAGAATAATGCTACAGTAGATCATTTGTGAAAACTTAATGAAAACTGAGTTAGTGAACCCCGGAGCCAGTAGACCTTGAAATTCACTTTCAAAAACTAATTTGCAGTAAATGTATGAGAAACATATTTAGACATGATAAACTTTCAGTCCTCTGTTAGCTAGGTGTAGAAGTTTATCTTGATTAACTATTTTTTCTTTTAATTAATCATTCATGGAGGTAGCCAAAACCTTGTGGGTTACATGTCCACCAGTGACACTCATTCAACAAGAGCAAATTTATTTATTTTTTCTTAGCTTGCATAAATAATGTAATATACCAAATTGCGGTGTTTCAGTAGCCTTTGATTTCTGTATCTTATTGATTACTGAATATCCATAGGGTATCTTGATTATAATTTTTGCAAGTCAAAAAATATAAACTGTGTTGGAAAACCATAAGAATTTAGAAGCTCTAAGCACTAATTTTATGTGAACAGAAATGCTTCACACTGCCATCAGTCTGTATATGAAATTGTAACAAACAGTCAAGAGATCTTTCATATCCCTGCTTCAACATTCTGTTTCCTCTGGAGGCCCTGTATGAGGGGAATGAGAAGGGAGTTGCACTGGTTTCTGTGGAAGATGCATTGATAAAGAATAGCACATGATTGCATTACACCAATCTATTTTCCATTAAACAAGAACAGGTTAGCTCAGAAATGTTTGTGCTCATGAGTTTTGCAGTAATGCACCCTCTTAAATGAGCTTCCTACCTCTGAAAATGACCTGCACTTTATTTAAAAAAAATTATGAAATGTGCAATTTCAACTCTTATCTCAATTTTCTAGGGCTCAAGGTGAAATAACTCTAGGCTGGAGATGTCTGACCCTCTGACTGGCAACTGGGCACAAGTTTTCTGTGTTTCCTTCTAAGTGCAAATTCCTCAGCTCCTTCCAGGACTTGCCTCAGCTGCCCCTGCAAATTGCAAAGCATGGAGTGAAGGCTTTGCTGGTGTCAGAGGGATTAATCTCTGGTTCACTGGGAATGGGTTGCAGATGGGTTATATGGGCTTTAACACGATAAAGTTCCTGTTCTTGGAATAAAAATGATGCTTAGAAGATGCCACTGTGATTAACTACTTATTTCAGCTTTCAAAATCTCTTTTGTAGCATATGAGAAAAATTTAAGGTCAAAAGACCCTGGAACTCCAGGTTTATAGTCCAATAGGTTTCCATGGCAAACTTTCTGTGCACTTGCTTTCTCAATAGCTTTTCTAAATGTAGGAGGATGCAATCATTGGATTACCAGAGGAAGAGAAGGAAAGCACAGATATGTTAGTTTTGTTACAAGAAAATCAAGTTCTGTTTAGCTTGGCTCACTGATAAACAGAAATGATTAGATTTTATTGTCTGATCCATTGCAAAGCTTTCAGTTCTGATAATAATAAATAATGGTGAACAGTTACACAGTCATTGCCATCAATAACTCAGCCCTGCCTAAAGATGAATAATATATATTTAGTCCGATTTTAAAGATGGAGTAAACAAGATGAATGCTTTTCCCATGGTCACAAAGGAAGATAGTATAAAGAGTAAGCTGTTTCTCAGACCCATTCCTCATCCACAAAGTCTTCATTAGTTTCTTGGTTAAAGCTGAAATGTGCTCTAAGGTACTTTGGCATATCCAGGTGCAATAGGTGATTTCTTGTTCTGCTGTAACTCCTTGCATCTGTATCAGTTAACTTGAAATCCACTGATAACACCTAAACTTTTATAACCATCTACTTAGTATTGTGGCTTAAATTTCTACTGAGAAATTTCTTTTTGAATGACAGCTAGCAGCTCTTCCTCTAGTCACTGCAGGAACACACTGATCAATGAGAGCCTTGTGTCCCTGTTTCACTACAGTGCTGGGGTGGGGTGGTTTTGTAGCCTGGTGGTCCATTCCTGTTCCCACTGAAGTCAGTGACAAAATTCCACTGCAGTGAGAGGCAACAAGACCTGACCCCTGGGTCCAGGCCAAAAATGTGTGTGAATATGTTTACGTTTAAGGTAAAGTTCCTCCTCACTGTCCCTGCATGCCTTTAAGGAGGTGAATAGAAGCTGGTTTAGTGACATGAAGCTGAACCATCCCTGAGTAAAGTGCTTAATATTTACAACAATGAAGCATGGTGGATCCAAGTCATTGCCTTGTAATAATAAAGGGAAAAAAGTGCACACTTTTGCATTACTTGCCAAATCATCCAAGACTGGAGTGTTCCTTTCTCTTTCTTAATTGGATAGATAATGCCCTAATCTGTTTGTTATTGTTTCACTTCTATCTATCAGTTGCTTAAAAATACTGAAACAAGGTTATCACAAAACTCCAGATTTGCCCAGCTTTGTAGTCCAAATGGAAATAATTTACTGAGAATGCTTTTCCAATCACTGTTCTTTAATTGGCTCAAGTGGAAATAAATGACAGACATCAGTTGCAGCTTTTGTAAAACTTTTCAGTGTGAGGTATGTCATGGTGACAAAGTGGGTATGATTGACTAGGATGTGTTTTAAATAAGGTATCAGCAGGATGATATGGTGGCCTCCCTTCTCAGGCTGCCATGGACCTCTCCAGTCAGCCTTTGCTCACTGCTGCTCACGATTACCAATGTGAACCAAAATTATTTGTCCTGTGAACTTCTTTGGGTGAATGTTAGAATTTTCTTATTTTTTTAGTGGTTTATAAAAATAGAGGTAAAATAGGTATGCTTTCTTTACTTTTGAAAAGTCTAACAACAGAAGAACAACTTCTTTCTCACAAACCAGAGTTAAGTCCATGGAAAGAGAAAAAATGTAGCTAAGTTCCTTATAGAGGACTGATTTATCTAAAAATATTTTTTAAAAATTGCTTCCATTTTATAAGCATTTCTCAAGTAAAAAAAAAAAAAAAAACAACAGAAAGCGGAGTTAGTCTGTCATTAATGTACTTTTATCTACTGATATTGAGACAGCACATCATAAATTTATGTATCAATCAATCAAACATCTAGAACCATTTGAATTTTAGTTGAAAACATTCCAGTGGGGAAAGTTGAAGACATTCCAGTGACTTTTTATTTCCCATCACTTGCACTTGGGTGGTTGCTGCTGCACTCAGCAGGAATCCTGTGTCTCAATCCAAGCAAAGAACCAGGCTTTGACCTCATTGTTCTTGGTTTCTGGAAGTGTGTGGAAGAAAGACCTTCTCAGCATGCACAAAGTAAAACAAATTAAAACCACAATGGGATTAAAGTAATACCTCTTATTGATTTTACCTATTTAAGTACAGATCCAAAATAAAAAAAAAATAGAAATAGTTTCATTATTTGGTCAGCAATCTATCACAGCGAAGAAATGGGATTATATGCTTAATCATAGAGATATTTTCTGTCAAGAGTAGGTGTGAACTGCGAAAGGTGAGGTGAAGAAGGACGGCTTTTCCATGACGAATATTGGTTGGCACATTCCTTGGTGGCACAGGAGAGGGATAATGCAAGATATATTGCTTTTTAATCTTTTCATTTCTAAAAGAGCAACAATCCTGGCATTTGTACAGCACCATTAAATTGCATTTTCAGAGCTTATCAAACAGTTGAATATGCAAAGCATCATTTTATGGTTACCTGCTTCACCTGCTCTCAGGTTTAGAGTTATTGACAAGCCTCCTGACATCCAGGGCATTTCTCCTCGGTTCTTTGACACATATAATACTGACACATCCTGGAAATCCTTCTGGACAGCATCAGCCATGACGTGCAAAGCTGGCCTTTAGCTGGTTTCTCTTGCTATTTGACCTGGGATTTAAAGCCTTTAGACATGGCATATCTCAGATTTAGAATAAGAGACCAGGGTAGGACTCAGTGTGACTGGCAATAGGGAGGAAAGCAGTGCCTGCACTTGGATCCAAACTGTGTCAGTGTGATTCGGGATGCAAAAAACTTTCAGTCCTAACTTAAGTTGTCTGAATCATCCTTCCAGATCCAGGAGCATAGTTTGCAGGTGTGGAAATTAGGCAGCTTCGTTCTTAAAATAAGATGTGTGAATATGGCCTAAGTGCCTTAAAGGCAACTCATTTTTGTTCATCACTGCTAATTGCTAAGTGAATTTCAAGGTTCTTCATTGTACTAATTACAGGATAGCAAGAAATCCCGGAATGAATCTCTGTGAATTCAGAGAGCAGTGCTGTCACTGTACGCCTCAGTCTTTAATTATGATAAAATTACAATGGGATTGCCTAATTTTGAAAGTTCGGATTTTAAGGGGGAAGAAATTAGACCCAGTTCCTGTCCCTTATGTAGCAGTAAGGAAAACTACTGTTGTGTGCCAGCCTTATACCAGGCTGACTCATCCTTCAGATGATCAGCTTCATTACAGATGAGGACAGATGAATCCAGTGTGGAGGTGGTGTTTGGCTCACATAAGAGTTCCACACCTCTGCAAATCTTCTCTCTGTGGCCTACATCCACTGATGTACATAAATAGATGGGTAACTCTTATTCCAGGATTAGTTCTACTGAAGTTGGAAAACACAAAGCATTCGGTTTTCTCTGCCATAAGAAGCACACACTGAAGAACAGTTTTGGAAAACAACCTGCTTTGCATTAGAATGGAGGGAACCATAAATTTTGATTGCTGTGTAGAGGACATTTCCAAGAACTCAAAGAAATGGTGTGGCCATCAGTTCCTGCAGGCACATGTACAAACACAATTGAGAAAGGTAAATAAAATACTGACCACAGATATTACTGACACTGCAATTTTTTTTTTCCCAATTTGTTCAGGGACCTTTTATTTATAGGAAGTCTCAGCTACATTTCTCAGTAAGTCAGTAGCCTGTGGCTCAATTAAAATTATACCATTAGGTTAATGTGGCAAAGAGAAAGAATCACTGCAAAAATAAAGTAGATTCTAACATATTCTGTGATAATAATGAGGCCTGATCTATATTCCATGTTTTGAGCAGCTGAGTAATAAACCTTGTTGGGACTTTGCTTGATTGATAGATGGCTTCTATCCAATGAGTCCAGATAAGACAGTAGGGAAAAAGCAGCACAAAAACAAAAGGGAAAAAAATAAAACTGATCTCAGACTGTTATGGTCTGATGGCTCAACGTGCTACTGGTGTCTGCCAGCATATTGATTCTTCACATTTGATAGCACTAAACTGGCACTTTTACCAGCTGAAAGGATGGGATCAGGAATGACAGAGCAGAGGGAGTCAGTGCCTGGTTTCTGTAGCTTCAGGGCAAACAAATTGCATGGCAACGATTTACTTTTGATAGGGATAAAGGAACCAGTGAAGTTGACCGTTGGTTACTAACCTCGTGTTTTACAGGAAAACCTTTGAATGATTTTCTGCTTGTTGTTGTTACTCGGCTTTACAGAGATATTATAATTCAGAATGAACTCACAGGGTTCTCTGTGTGAGTGTTATCAGCAAGTTTACCAGATGTGTGTGTTCATGTGGTATTGCTTGGGCAGAGAAAAGGGTTTTAAATCAGTATTTTCATATATAAATGAAACACAATCAGCAGCATGTTCTACACAAAGTACTGGCTGTGTTTGAAAGAACTGTATGACAAAAATGGTTAATGGTTTACCAAGCAGACCTCACAAATAATTTAAAGGACAAATCTTGTTCAAATTTCTACTGGATTAATTTAGATTCCATCTCCCTATACATATAAACTTCTCATCATAGCATTGGCTGTCCTATGCATGGAGAGAGAACAGAATAATGCTGAGAGTATCTGCTGTGTAAATGGCACATTGGTTTATGTTCAGGAGCTGTAGTAGATATGAATGAAACTCTTGAATCACATTAATTTGTATTGTGTTTTTTTTTGTGTGATTTTAATTGGGTGAGTGTTGCTTGGAAAATGTGTTTAGATATCTTATGCTAGAAACTGTACTGTGTTATTTACAAGGGGTCATTCCCATTGCTGGATTTTAAAAGGCAATGTTTTTGTCCTCCAATTATACATCATGATTAGCATTCACACTGAAGATCTTTGATTCTTCCCAGCTTTCCCCATGAATAGTTTAGTTTGCTGCTTAGGAATGTGTTATACTCCTGGATGTGTAGTTGAGGAAGATGTAATCAGGTCAGAGACACACACACATATCTGAAAAAAAAGCCATTCGGACAATGTTGAAGCCTCAGATGTTGCAAATAGTCAGATTTTACTATAAATGAGCAATATCTAGCAGTGTGCAGGGAGTAATGTGGGAATGTTACAGAAGGCTGTATTTCCTGTGTGTGGGTTAAAGATTTAATCCTTTATGTAAGATGAAAGGCACGGTAGGTTTCTGAAAGGGTATGTGCATTCACTGAGCCAGAGAATAATTATAGCACAGTGAGTTATAAAATTGATGTTTCTATGTTCAGTTTCATTGTCTTGTTGTAGCCTGTGTCTTAATGGAATAATTATCCCTCCATTAGTGTGTTTACTCTGGGAGGTGGAGTAGTACCTGCTTTCATTTATCTAACTTGTTTTTTAACTCTTATGAAACATGCTTTTTATGAAATCATTTGATTGTGAAATTTCCATTTCCTAGATGAATAAAAGGTGAGGAGAAGAAGGAATAGGTGCTTCAGATTCGATTTGTATCCAGTTTTTATTTGATCTATTCAGGATTCAGATTTTTGTAGTTGCAGATGAGGGTATTGAAACGTAAAATTGTAATTTATAACAGGGAAACTATATATTTAAATTGGTCTACATTTTGTTGTAAACACTAGCTTGTTTGTCTTGCCACACCCATTCTCTCACTGACTCAGTCACCTAATGTTCCTTGACCAGGTGCTGGGTTCCGTGGTTTCAATCTCAGCAATTGGTACCTGATATTTCCGTCTCTTTCTGCCTTGGAAACCTTTGAGGGCTTTGGACCTTGTTGAGAGGATTTCTCTCTCCCCTTTGTCTGTCTTTCCAGGAGAAATACCATCAGAGTGAGATTGTCAAAACAGCTGCCTGAGTATTGATTCAAGGAATCCAGGCAAGGCTCTAAATGAGCTGTAAGAGCAGCAGATCTAAGAGGCTGGAGCATTGGTCTGCTTAGCCAGCAGCACCAGCTCCACTCCTTTTTCTGTATAAGTATGCTTGATAAAAAGCTGTGAAGGTTTCTAACCTCATTCCAGCTTCTTACAGATTTCTTCCATTTCTTTGTACCTGCTCTTTCTGTTCCTTATTTCTGGCTGCTGGTTATATTTAGTGTTGGTGTCACAGCCAGTCTGTGAATCCTACAGGAATGAAAATTTCCTTTCCTACACGGAATGAAATAAAGACTCACAATAAACTTGTGCTGTACCAGTTGCTCTAAACCAACTCTAGGATTTTTGCACACAGTTCTAACACACTGCACTGACAACTTTATTAATATTGACATTAATTTTGCAGATTTCAGTTGCGTGCTAAGATGAGGGGTTTGATGTGAGACTAGATCATGTAAGGGAAGATTACACAAGGGGAAACATTGATTGCTTTTACAAGCATTCATTTCTGCCAGAGAGGGAGTCTTTGGTACCTGCTCTACATCAGAAGCAGCATTCCTTGCCCTGTCGATAGAAAATGTCCACAGCATGGTTTACTGGGGGACTGGAAGAGCATAGATGAGTGATGCCTCTCACACTTTTCAAGGTACTCTTTGGAGGAGCACACAGGTGAGCTGTGCTCCCTCCTGGGCCTTTTCTCTGCTTTGCACATCCACCATTTTGTGGATATAATGATGCACAGTGTGAAGGAGGCTTAAATACAGTATTTGATTTAATTATATATCATTATACTTCCTTTAAAATAGGCAGGATGTTGATAAAGAAAGAAGCATACATTCCATTATTTCTTTAAATAACAAGAATGAACTCTTTAGCACAAGTGAAAGCAGACCATATGCCTTCCCTTTGGGTATCCCTTGGCACTGAGGTTCTGGCATCACAGTCCTTCGTGTAGAAGCCAGCAAAAGATGTTTAATGGCTTTCAGACTCCGAAATGAGTTCTGCGGCCATGTGTGTCCCTCTCCAGTTGTCTGAGGAGATGAGCTTGAATTACAGCTCAGCCACTGCTGCCAAGTACTTTCCATTATTCCAGCAGACCAGGTTGCCAAGCAGGATTTATGGTCCTTTTAACTCAATATCAGGCGATGGAGCAGCATTGTGTGATACAGGCTGTGTACCAGATATTCTTATCAATGGAACAGGACTCTCTAGAATCAGGGAGATAATCAAGTCTGTAATTCTCACATTGGTAATTGGCACCACTCAGAACACAGTTAAATATAAAAATACAAACTAGGAGCGCAGAAGAAATGACTTTGTTTTTGCTGTTGATTAAGTTACTATGCAGATCATACAAATTGCTTTCACATTAAGATTTTCTAACCTCCTTCCTTGCCCTCTGTCCATGAAGTTTTGAATATGCCTGCAATACAGTAGCTCTTTTGATTGGGTACAATTTTGATAATTACAATTGAATATTATTTTAATCAGTTGTGATCTGAGACAAAGCTGGTTTTTGTGCTGCTAATAGCGATGAAATTCTGAATATATTAAGCTTTATTTTTCATTCCTATGAACAAAGAGATGGTTATGATATAGAAGTAAACATTTACATTCAGATGTAAAAGAACAATTTTTTTTCTGTGATATTCATAGTTTAAGACTCAGTTTTAGCACGAACCAGAAACCTATCTTTCCAGTTATTTATAGCTGGGGAAAAAAAAAAGGCAAATAATTTTAGAGTGGTCTACATATATTTGCAGAAAAGATAAGCTATATAACTGCCTGTGCTGTTGTATCTCTACTAATTTGAATATAATGAGCAAACTCTCACCTCACAAAAATTGGGTCCTGGGGGTTAACATATTACCTTTTTATCTCCAGTGCTATAAAAAATGTCATTGCCTTGCAGCTAATTATATTAAATAGTTACAGATATAAAATACATTGGAATAGTAGTTTAATAAGTAGACAAAAATAAATGGCATTGCCGCTATAATTTTCTTGATTCTATTTTCCCCAAATATTACTGATTTATAAGATGTTTTGAACGTCCTTGACAGGGATACAAAGTAGCCCTGCTGACCTTTAGTGTGAGCTTGAAAACAACAGCTGCAAACCACAGGTAAATTAGAACATGGCTTATGTCAGTGTGATTACAGTACCTTTGTATAGCCAAATAAAAATAAGAAACAATAAAACAAAGAGCAACAATTGCTCTTCACTGTTCACCATGAAGTATTCAAGTATTGGAGCAAATTATTGTTGTGTGATAAATAACTGCTGGTAGATTTTACTGGGTGTTGGACTTGGCTTCCAAAAACAGTTTATGTAGTGAATCTCAAAAATCTATTTCTTTTTCTGTGTCTGTGTTAGACACAAGCTTCATTATCCTTTATACTATTTATGAGTCTTCTCAGATCCCAAAAAATCCTTTTTAATGGCTTATCTGATGCTCACTATCATGAATACATGTATGTTTTTTCCTCTTCTATTTCATCTTATTGCTTGAGAAGAAAGGCATTGTGTTTATGTTACGAGGCAATCTAACTAATGGCTAAATTAGTGGTATTCAGAGGATACCAACTAAAGCTAAATTTGTATTGATGTTTACAGTTTCCATTAGATTTCTGGATGACTAAAGAAAACAATTATTAAGCTGATATAATGAGACCTGATATCCTTAGGTTATTCTACCATCTCAGACTGTGCCGAGAGAAGCCATCTCAAGTTCTGAAAAAAAAAAAAAATCCACAGAAAATACACTTCCAATTGTACTAAACTCTTAGATAAATAAAACATCACTTGAGCAAACCTGTACTGGAAGCTCAACTGCTTTCTCAAAGCTGTGTCAGTCTTCAGAGTATGTTCATGGTCTGCTAGTAACTCCATTTCCAAATCTGTTCCTTTGGTTAGCTTTTGCTGGGTTTAAACTTAAATAAACCCTAAAATAACCCACAAAGAAAGATTATTTCTTCTTCACCTTATTAGGAAGGGCCCCAGAGCTGCTGCTTTCTCTCTGCTCCTTTCTCTGCACCAGTGGTGAGGTGCATCTGTAAGGTTCCATTCGATGTTTGCCACCGTGGCTGTGGGGAGTGAATGCCTCAGACATTTTCTGTGGAGTGTCTTTGTCTAAATTGCATCCATTTGACATATTTGCTGGTATTTTTCCTTGAAGCAATAGAAAAAAATGAGGTTCTGGTAATATACACTGGGGCTGAAAAAGTCAGTGAGGAAGTTTTTGGTGATTTTCCTATTTGGAGGAATTAGGATTTGTTCCTCTATGGCAGCAGCACTCAGAAATGTAGGACTTACTTTCTCAGTTCCATGGAGCCATTTTGGTCTTCTATGTCAGCTTCAATTTCCCTTCCAGAGAAGTTTTAGTGGTTAAAGGATGTCCTATTAAAAGTGATCAGGTGGAGGTTATATGACCTGCCTCTGGATTTTGGAAAGTGTTATGAGTTTCTCTCTGGTGGTTTTCTTCTTTTGCCTCGTCTGCCTTCCAGCACTTGGATTGCAACTTCCTGGAGCACCTATGAGTGCCTGGAGGAGCATTCAGTGTTGGGAATAGCAGGGATGGGATCATCTCCATCCTGGTGCCCATTCACAGGCAGAGATCCTTATGGGAATGGAATCCCATCCCTACCATGGGCAGGTCTGTGGGAAGACTGGGCCTGTGGAGTTCTCTGGCTTTGTGCACGCTATTCATTGTGCTCCTTTGACACAAGGCCTGCTTTGGTTTGTGTAATTTTACAAGCTACTGAAGCAGGACCTATTGATATTTAAAAAATAATTAAAGCAGTCAGAGTATTGAGTATTAAAATGCTGCCTTTCTGCAGTATCTACTTTTTATATTACAGCATAAGATTTTCACTCTACTTTTGCTATTATGAATCCATTACATGTAAATGAATGAATACTATTGTTAATAACCATTTACAGCATACGGTGTTAAAGCTCCAAAGGAGCTATTAGAGTTTACTGTATGCTGTGAATATATATGAAGAACAATACACAGACCTCAGCTAAACCGTAATGAGTGCATTGACATATCAGCTCTGAAAGGAATCTAAGACTCCATAGCATGTGAATGGCAAAACAATGAAATCTAAGGTCCAGAGTCCTCTTTAATCACCTAGCTCCAGTGCTGTGTGATGGGTGTCATTACTGGTAGCAGTTGTGCAGTGCTGCTGGTAATGGAGTGTGCCATGATCACTTCTTGTAGTGTTTAGTTCAGTGTGTCACCTCCTGTGGTGCTGGGATGACCCCCACATTTGGGATATCCTGCATATCAGCATGCAGAGTGTACAGGGGCATTCATAGCTTGTCTGGTTTGGAATATCTTGGGTAGAACACAGCCTAGGTTTTGTGTACATAGGTGCATTTTTGTCACAAGAGTGTGATGTGTCCCAGCAGCAAAGTAGAGATTTGGTAACACTTTCAGTACAGATGCAGATCTAAATAGGTCTGAACACGCAATAGGCTTGCTTCAAACCACTGCAATATGAATTCCTTCTGCTTCTAAGACAAATCTGGAGACCATTTCTGCAGAGGTGAGATATCTTTTGACTCTTTGTTGTTTTTTTCTAACACTCCAGTGATAAACTTTGTGGTACTGTCTCATTACCAGAGTGGTAGGGAACAGCTCAGAGGGAGCAACAAGAGCTCACAAATTGCTTCAGTTCTTACATCCATTAGCCTGACCAAGGACTTCCAGTTCCTAATTTTTCAATTATATTTTGTGTTTTAGTTTATTGCTTTTGATTGCAGCATTAATCTGTTCTGGAGGGAATGGACTGAAATTCTTTGTGTTCGTTGACCACAGCTAGGAATTACTGGAAATGGAAACTTAAATGGCTGTCCAAATTTGGTGCTAATTTCAATACCCTTGGCTTTTTACATTAATTTTTAAAACTTTTCTCCTTGGTGATGTTTTACTGACTTCCCAAAATATGAACCAGATCGTTGCTAGCTGGTACAGACTTTCATGATGAAGGTCACTAAGGTCATCCTTTAATTTTAGATTCCTCTGAGCCAGTTGAAGCTTCTGAAAGTTTCCCAAGAGCCAGGAGCACTATCTAACAAGCAATCCTTGTGAAGTTAGAATTCTTGCTTTTCTGAAATGCAGGTGGAAAGCAAGCAGAAAGCACAGTTTTGATCTTTGGAATCCAGACATAATTCTCAAAACATAGCTCCAGAGGGTAATGTTGCTTAGAATTTTCTGACTGTCCACAGCTGTGTCCTGCAGAACTCAGTCCTGAGCTCCAGTGGCTTGGTAAAGGCAATGCTGACATTACATTTGAAGTTTTAAGAACTGATTTTCTGTTACATGGAAAAAGTAAAATTCTTCCTCTCATGATGTCAGAACATGAATTAAACTGGTTAAGCCAAAGGAAGGATAATAAAATGCCCATATGAATTAAAAAAAAAAAAAAAAAAGGAAAAGGAATATCCCTCTGATGTCAGATATAAACTTCTTCAGGCCAGAACATGAATGGAATGGAGGGACCCTGTAGCAAAGCTACTTTTCTGTTTGAGCATTACTTGAAATAAAAAGGCAACAAATGTGCAGACAGAGACTTGCCATATCGGCCATTTATTTTTAATCAATGAAACATCCAAATAGTAAATTCATGGTAAGCCTGTTCTGTGCATTTTTTCTGAGCTATATTGAAGGCGATCAATTAAAACCTCTCCTCTCTGTGGTGTATATTTCTGGTGGAGCAGGGTGTGCTCAGTCCTCCATGAAGAGTTTGTAAAGTGAAACGCACAGAGCCCCTGAGGGCACTGTTGGAGACCAGCAGCGTTACCAGCCTCGTGCTGTGCTGGTACCCACAGAGTCCCAACAAGTAGTCTGCCTGACAACCTCAAAAAATAAACACCCTAAAACTCATACTCTCTCTTCATAGTTCGTCTCTAGTCCAAAAGCAGTCGTCTGTCATTTTGGTATCTGTTTTCTAAGCACGTCTCCTTTAATTAGGTCCTGTGCTCTTCTCAGATTTGTTTCTTTGCCAATATTAAACAGTTTTCTGCATAGCGAGCAGATTCCAAGGCAGATGTCCAATCTTTTTGGATTTTGCTCACTGATTGTAATAAATTTATTACTTCTTCCATGCAAATATAGAGCAAAATTCTTTTGTTGAGCAACAGACCTACACTGAGTATCTGTAAAGCCACATCAACACAGCAGGAGCTCAGAAGCATTAGTGGTAATAACTTCCGCTGTGGCGTTTCCATGTATTTTACTTCAGGTTTCTGGGTTTTTTTCTCTCTTCCATTTTTTTGGCCAAGAATTTGGCTCAAGCTTAAATTTCATGTCATATGCACTCCATTCAAAAATGTTCAAGGAAACTTGTTCAGGAGACTCCTCCAAAAGCTCCATACCCAAGCTACTCACAGTTTAGAGTGTAAATAAAGTATATATCAATAAAAAGTTGGAACTAGCAAAGGGCAGACTTAATTGGATTAAGCCTGGTTTGTTGGAGAGTAGTTTTTCAACAGATTTACTATTAGATAGACACAGAACCAGATTTTGTTTGTTTCAGCTACCAAAAAACTCAATCATGCTCAAGGAAAGACTAGAATGAGGTTAGGCAGGAAGGATCAGGCTCTTGACTGTTATTCTGCTCTCTTTAAGAACTTCAAAAAGGAATAAGCAGAGAATGAGTGCCTGATTCTATTTGAAGTTGGTGTCATCTGAAGAGGTGGGTTCCCAGAGGTGCAGGCTGCACATCTGTACATTGATGGGTCTCTGCAGACCCATCAGCCAGTGCTGTACCTGTCAGCTCTCTGTATTGTACCTAGGTTTTACATATTAAAAGGTCACATTCTAAGCTCTTTATAAAAGATGTGTGAGAAAAAAATCCTGAACTATTATTGGAGGAATCTATTTTTCTAAATAGATACAACCATTTTGCAAATCAGCTTCAATTTATGCCTCATTTATGCATCATAAGTCCTTTCTTATGCATCGTGAATCTGTACTGAGTCTGTCAGTCCCACTGGCCATACATGGGGTCATTCCCAATGTGTGTGCTGTGGTTTGACTGGCTTTGTTTCCAGGCTGAAGAGGCTTTAGAGCACTCCCATTCCCAGGACCACCACTCTCCTTAGCGCTGACCATGCTCAAAGGGGCCATTGTGCAAACCCACACATTCAGTGAGCCTGCCTGAATGGATGAAGTTACACATGGGGCAAGTGTTCAGGACCCTACTGAGCCCAGCCAGGTTGTGTTGCTGTCAGGCAATTAACTTCCCAAAAGAAAGAAAAATTGAAATGTGTCATTTAGGCCATTCTGTGCATTGTTTGTACATACTGGCAAAGAGAACAAAGTACAGGCTCTTAACAGCTAACAGGAAGAGTATTTGTTTGTTTTCTCTTTGTCCCTGTTAAGGCACTCTCAACATGCCAGAGCTGAGAACCTTTAATTTATCACCTTCCTGTGCTTGGGGCTTTATTGCTCTCATTGCTTAAGCTAATGCAGGTGGCCGTGCCCTGCTTTGCAGCTGCTTTTGCTGTTCCTGATGGTTGCTGTTCAGGTCTTTTTGCTCTGCTCCTGTTTCTTAGACATAGAAATTGATGCTTCAGTTTATTCCATTTACATTAATCAGTCTTTTATCATTTTATTGCCACTTCTCAGCTGTGTCTCTAAAGGAAGAACAATGTTTATTCCCTCTGCCCAGCAAGGTTTAACATTGATTGTCTGTGCTACAATTGTTCTTTGTTTCTTTATAATGCGGCTTCATCTATTGTTTACCGTGTATTTATGAGCAGCAGAGACTTGATGTCTTTTAGAAGGAAATGCCTTCATTCTTTCTAAAAGTCTCCTTGTGTATTTGTAAAGCACTAAGTATCCTGGTGGTGTTCAAAAAAGGGTCATGATTATGAGCACAACAGAGAGGAAGAAAATGGTCAGTCTAAAAATGGTTCCTCTTACTCAGCAAATCCCCTCTCTCTGGATTCTGAGCTGTTGGGTGGTAGTGACACGGAAAGCTTCTGGTAATCTTTATTGCACCTGTTCACACTGCAAAGTCAATATAACTCTGAGGGCTTAAGCTGGATTGCACTTTGATCACACACGTTGGTATCTATAGCTCCAATCTGGAAAGGAACTGCTATGGGTAGAATACAATATTAATTATCAATTAAGTAATCTAGGGGCTCAGTTCTATTTTCAGACATCATTTTGGTACCTCAGGAACAAAAATGTCTTGGCATTTTCACAGCAGTGGGATTTTACACAGGTAAAAGAGGTTACAGATTTTCTTGAAGGTATTGAATGCAGTAATGTGGTGAAAGCATTTTATTTACAAATAACTCACACAGGGTTGAAGCTGGCTTTGGAGCATAACAGAACATAACAGAAATTGTGTAGTGGTCATTAACAGGAAGGACTATGGTTACATTTATGTTAAATTACACTGAAGGAAGTAATACCAAATTCCAGCCATTCCCATGCAAATAGATGAAGGGTGAAATTAAAATTTTGCTGAAAATAATATGCTAATATGGAAATTAAGGTCATTAAATGAAAGGGAGTATGAAGAAACAAAACAATCAACTTGATAATAATTTTTTTAATACTAAAAGTTACAGCTTGAACACTCAAAGGGCTTTTCAGACATGGAATGTGAACTGCTTGCATTTTCATGAGGCCAACTTTAAAATAATGTCCTTCCTGATTAGCACAGTGAGCATCATTGCATTTAATTGGGTAATGACCTCTGCTTAGTGAATGTTATAAACTAGAGTGAAATTTGAAAAGAGGTACAATAGCAAGCTGCAGTAATCATGTTTCTATTGGTATTGCCAATTGAAGATCATGAATGATAAACATTAAACCACAACATGTAAACAGTTTTTTCCCTGCAGAATTTAGGCTCAGACTGATCACTTGTCTCTCTTAATATGATTTGTCCTGGCTATTGAAAACAAGGACTCCTCCCTCCCCCGATATCTCTTCTAATGTAATTAGCATCTAGTCAATAATGTTCAGCATTTCATTTTACCGCTTTAATTAACAAATTCAATTTGTTCAAACCGCTGTGAAAACAAATTAAAAGCCCAGTGAATAAAAACCTTAGTGCCAGAGATGTGTCTAAGGTGTTCACCAACCCTTCCTCTGCTAAAAGATCATCTTCTGTGGTTTCTTTCCCCCTGTGTAGATGATGGGGATTTTCAAAACTTGGTCTGATTTTTTTCCACCCAGGAGCAAGTTCAGATTCATTGTGGCGGGGTTTATCTGGATTTTTAATTCTGACAGAGATGGTTTTGCACCAAATGCCAAGTCCAAGGAACACAGCAAGGCTGGCTGGTCATGGTGCAGACTCTGTAAATGTTGAACATTTAAGCATTTCCAAAGGTTCATCACCTTGGCTCTTGCTGTGCCCCTCCCAGTCTGCACCACCAAGTACAAGACAGATTTTTGGTGCAAATGCAGCGGAGTCTGTACAGCCACAGCTGCCTCCATAGCAGCCTGTGTGTGGCCAGGACAGAGCTGCTGCTTTCTGCTTCAGCTTTGAGGAAGTGGAGTCTCCTGATGCTGCAGCACTGGCTACCCATGTTGGTCTCAGCCTCTCCTGTCACCACCTGGGAAGCCACCAAGGCTGTGACAGTCTCTGTCCCATGTTAGGCTCTTTCCTTTTAGTTTTTCCCCCCGTTTCTTTCGTAGATGACAGCATTTATTGTACAAACATTGTCAGAGCTCTGGAAAGGTTGAAACAATACAGATTGAGTTTAATAACTACTGTAAATGTCCCACAAACTTGGTCAACAGACCAGCGTGTATTTATATGCACAATAAACACAAACACAGGCAACCCCCATACGGCTGTTTGGAGGTCGGCCTTCCCTTCCCAAAGAAGGTCACTGGCAACTGTGGGCTTTCTGCCAACATGCAGCATTTAGCTTTGCAATATTCATGCACCGGCTTTTTAATATTTACAGCTTTAGATTTGACACAGCTCTCCGTACGGATTTTGATTGCTTTGGCTTTTTCCAAGACCTTCCCGAGGTGGCTGTTTGAGAAACACATTTAAGAGAGTAAATGTTAGCTACTGAGCAGTTCTGGGATTGGAAATTGAGGCTGCTGAGGTAAGTGTCGCACCTCCACCAGCCAGAGGGGCTCAGGAAAATTTGTTGGTTTGGCTTTATTTTGCACATCAACATGGACTGGACAGTGCAGGCAGGCTCCCTGTGGGGCTGCTTTGCACGGCAGCTGTGCTCTGTAGCACACCATGAAGTTTAGGTTGTGAGTTTCTCCTCAGCTGTGGATCTAGTTTGAGTGTCTCTGCTTTATTTACCCCTGTATAACCTAACTGCAATATCATAGAATCAAAGTCACAGAGTGGTTTGGGTTGGAAGGGATCTTAGAGATCACCTCGTCCCACACCCTTTCATGGGCAGGGGCACCTTCCACTGGAGCAGTTTCCTCAAAGCCCCATCCAACCTGGTCCTGGACATTTCCAGGGATGCAGCACCCCCAGCTTCACTGGACAACCCATTCCTGTGCCTAAACCACCCAATATCCACATATCAATCAGGTATCTTGGAGAAATTTAGTGAAAATTGGCTAGTAGGTGCAGTGATGGTGGAGAAGACTGAAAAATTATGGGGATTTTTACATAAACTTAATTCTTCAGGAAGCCAGGCTGAAAAAGACCTTCAATTTGCTGTGTTTCCCTTTGCAGTGCCCTGTAGATGATTTGTTATTTCTCAGTTTGGGAATGTGTAGTGTTTACTACTCTATTGAGCTCATTTCCGCTTTTATGTGCTCTGAACTTCATTACATTGCAATTGACCGTCGTATTTGAATTTTTTTTTTAATATGATCACTCCTAAAATTGATCTAGTATTAGCTAGAACTTTACCTGTTTGTTGCTGTACAAGAAAAATGGTAGTATTTGCTGCAAGCTGAAGTCTGGAGGAAGTGAACCACTGAAACCTGATACCTTATGATGAGCAAGAATAAGAAGTGAAAAGCATGATCATGTATTAAGGTAAACAAATGGATGCAAGAGCTTTCTGAGATCTTCAGATGAGGGTGTTTAGAAAATAAATGTTCATGTTGTCCACTCTAATTTCTTCTCGGTGGAGTCACCAATCCCTGTCTTTCATTTAAAATTGCCATTATAATATTTAGCAACACATACTGGTGGTGTTGCCTGAGCAAATCTGTGTCTAGTGATTGCCTCTCAGCTCAGTTATGTATAGCTCATGCCTCTTAGTCTCTCTCGGTTTCCTTTATTTTCTCTTCTCTTTTTTTTTTTTTTTTTCAAATGTAACCTCATGCCAAATGGTATAAATTATCCAGCCATCTGTCCCCCTTCTTCAAAACCCTGAGGGAAAATAGATCTGAAGTGTAGCTCATTTTCACCAAAAATGCCAGTTGTAATAGATCCTGACTTTTGTGTCCACTCATCTTGTAACTGGTGGGAAATCCCATAGCCTTGAATTTTTTGGTAGCTATGTCAGGCCATTTAATTAGTAGGTGGCCAGTATTGCCCCAGCTCAGTGATGGCAGCAGCTCCTGGACCTTCTGGTTTTGATCTCACCTGTGACCAGTAGAGGAGCTCCCCCTGCCTGTTACTTCTACAGCATTTTTAAGTGGATGAACCATTCACATTTTACAGATATTTTCTTTGAGGTTTAAATTATTTCACGTAGTTATATATCTGCCCCCCCACCCAATTTTCTGTCTTGTAAAATAATAATAAGGAAACTGATTTTGCTGCATGAGTCAATTTGCAAATCAAGCAGCCTTTACGTTATTTCCCTGTCTGCTGAGTTTCTGTGCCATGTTTCACTGTCTCGTGTTCAGCTTTCCCCTACTCTGTCTTTCTGACTTGTCAGCTGAAGATGAAATGCTAATTGAAATCGGATGGGCCTGTGAACTGTGCAGCTCTCCCCCGGTGTGCTGAGCTGGTCTGTTCACTGACTGGGAGGATCCAAAGCTCAGGGATCCTCCCTGCTCTTCCTCCCCACAGCATCACATCCTGCAATGAGCCAGACTTGAGGTCCTGTGTAAACTTCCTGTACTGGAGGCATCTTCCCAAGCCATGTCTATCAACCAGTCTTCCACTTAACTGCTTCCAAAATGAGCGTGAGTGAAGGCAGCTGACCTTGGGACAGTTCTGAAGTCCTGGAAATTTCTTCTTTTTAGCCTGAGTCATTGTTAAATGGGGAACTCATCAGCTATGCTTCCACCTTGCTCTCTAATATATTGCCTCGTCTTCTGATTGAAGAGATAAAGAGAATCAGATCTGAGATTAGGAGAGATTCAAATGTAGAGCTCCTTCAAAGATACCTAGCCCTGGTGGCACGATGATTTATATATTATCACTAGAGCTCTGCAGCTGAGGTGAACTGAACTACGTGGTCTTCCATACCTCATACATAAAAACCTTTTATCTTTCAAAGAGATCCATATGACTTTTACACCAGTCTTCAAAATCTATACAAGGTGTAAAAGAGCCCATGTTACATTGGGGACCTTGAACAATTTATTTTTCCTCATTAATAATGGCCCTCATATTAGGTGAGAGCTTTATTACTGGGATTGTAGCCAATATTTCCTCACTGTTTTGTTAATTTTATGTAGCGCTACATGAGTAATACACCATCAACAGTACACTCCCAGAATTTGCTGTGGTCAGTGAGATCTGTCCTGGCTGAACCCAAGGGTCTTAATAATAAACCATGTAATTCTGGCCCGTCCCCAGGATATGCATCTCAAAAACAGTTTTCATCAGTTTAAACCTCACCTATTCACATTGCTGTGCCAATGCATTTATGCCTTCAGTCATCCAGTGAAGTATTCTTGCAGTTGTGCACAGGAACACATACTGAGATGTCTTTTGACTTTCACTTCTGTTAAGCTGGCACTGTGATAGTTGCCCTGTCATGATAAACACAAGTATATAAGCAAGCACAGAGAAATTTGTATGCATTTTGGTATGTGAACCTCTGGTATCCTTTGAAAATATTTCCTTTGACTCTGGAGAAAGTAGGTTAGCTGTAACTGTTTACCTTGCTACAGAAAGAATTTCCAGATAGCAATTTTTAGTAAAACAAATTTTTAGTCCTTGAGCTTATCTCATTGTGACAGCTCTTCCATTTCAGACAGATTAAGATCTTTTCCAAAGTACTCTGGATTGGTGGCTATCCAGGCATATGTCATTAGGCAAAAATGAAGGACAGATATTGAAAGATGTGTTTTAGCACTCATGTGTTTAAAGTTTTTTTTTCTAAAGGGACTGGTTTCTGAAATAAATTTCATTTTTTAACTAAGCACACATAGATATTCTTTTAGCAGAACTGTTTAACCCTGGTATCCCACAGATCTGTTTATTGTGCCCCCTAGCCCCAATATAACCCCACCTCTTCCCCTTTTCACAAGATGTGCTCCAGGAGATCCTCTGGGTGGAAAGAAACAAACCATGGCTTGTCTTGAGTTTTATGTTCATGTTGGCTATCAGGTATTGTTGCCAAATAAAAGGTCTGGAAAATGTAGACCTTGATGCCAGAGGGACTCTATGTTGGATCATTGCCTTTGCTTGCCTCCAGACTTCAGGAGGAAATTACCAATTATTGAGACTTCAGTTCTTTCAAATGTCACTGACCATCAGGTTCAAAAGCAATTTCGTATGATCTGGATTATACCGACAGATGAACTGATAATTCTGCCTTTCTTCCACAGAAGGCCAGCATTTCCTGCAAAGACTGTATTTAATACTTGCTCAAAGTGTTAACCTAGCAAGATGTGTAGAATCTGTCTGCTTTTGGTTTAATATCTGTAAAACAAAGATAATGGTGCACTCAAAGGTGAATTGTCAAGATTAATCCATTAATTTTTATAAAGTTACTTTCAGCTTCTGAGATAGAGACTCTAAACCAATGCAAAGTATTATTCATACTATTATTATTTTATGAGTCATAACAAGACATTTCTTCCTCTTCATAAGAACTCCAATAAGATCTCCTTTCTTTAGCAAACTGAGACAATGTTTTAAGTTCTCCTATTTCCTCAGAAACAAACTACAGTTGCTGGAGTTGTCAGTACATTTTTAAGAAAATGGCTCAATGTCCAATTCCTTTTTTGCTCTTAACTGTGTTGATTTATAACCCTAATTTGACAGACACCCAAAGATTGATACCTTCCAATTACCTGTGGTTTGTAATGTCAACTTAATAATCTTGCAATTTCTACCAGCTCAGGTTGATAACCGCCGTGCTGAAGCTGGATAATTTGTTGATTTTTTGGTCTTCCAGCTTTGGAGAGATCCATAATAATGAAAAAAAAAAAAAAAAAAAAAAAAAAANAAAAAAAAAAAAAAAAAAAAAAAAAAAAAAGAGAGAGAGAGAGAATTGATTACAGCTAATTGATGTTTTATGAAGGTATCTGTTCTAATAACTTCAACCTGGGTAGGAAACAACACAAGTGTGTTAAATACATTAAAAAGTACAGATGCGGAGTTCACGCGCAAGATGATCATTCCAAATTAAATGCATTAACATAAATGCAGAAATCTTAGCTTCCTGCTTGCCTAACCAGTGCCAGATTGGAGTGACTTATAGCTATCACTCAGAGGCAGAGGAAGGTGTTAAGAACATGTTTAAATGAGAAGATGATGGCAGCTCTACAAATTTTGACAGTCAGTTTATCTGAGGCACAAGTTCCTTGCTCTTTGTTCTTCATCGGTTCCCGAGGGGCTTGATTTTGAGAAGTGCTGAGCACTTGCAGCTTCTATTGACTTCAAGTGGAGTTTTAAGTGTTCTGCACTTGTGAAAATCATGCCCAACTGGATTAACACAAAGAGGTTTTTCTTTCAACATCGGCCAGAAATCTCTTTTCTTCCTACCTGACGTTTACAGTAAAACACAGTTACCATTTCCTAGCAGGCAAAATTGTGTTATTTTGTTATGTATTTCAGTTCCTCAGTGTCTTAGTGAATATGTGTTAGACTTTATTATGCATTTGTACCATTTCTCACAGAGTCAAAGACGTAAGAGATGGAAAAGACCTGCTAGGTCAGGTGCTCCATGTCTGCAGTAGTACAGCATTGTTCCTTTCAGTAAGTTTTCTTGTGTTTTGTCCTTTCTAAATACAGGACACATCTTTGGGGTTTTTTTACAGTGACAAAAGCTGCACAAGAGTTTATTTTTCCTTCAAAAATAATACCTATATTTGTAAAGAAAAGAAAGAAGAGTATTTTTAATCTTCCCTGCAAATTGAGAAAGGTATTTATTTTGATTTGACAGGCAGAGGCAGTTGCTGTCATTATAAATAGGGGTGTAAATGCAGGATGCCTTGCAGATTATATTTTGATTAAAAACCCCCAAACCCATGACTGCATAACAAAGGAGATCTTTGTCTTTCTTAATTTCTGCTCTTCAGCTGTTTCTTGGCCTCTGTCTGTCATGATTTCTGGATGTTTCTCCACTTTGGCTTGTGACCAGGGAGGCAAAATACCCCAAAGAATACATTCAACAATGTGTTTTAGTTCCACATTCAAATATATATCTTTGGCCACCCTCTTCCGGAGAAGTCATTGCAATAGACATAATGAGCCATAATTCTGCCATTAAATCCAGCCTGATGACAGGAAGAAGTGTAGTCCTTCCAGTAATAAAACTGACTGCCCAGTACAATATGAGCTTTCTCCCTCCCCATCTGCATTAAATATAATTATTGGAAGAACAATCTCTGGATGCATTTCAATAAAATACTTTCTCATAGTACTGTTTTCTAGGGCAAAATTATTTGTTTTCTGTGCTAAACACCCTTATGAAAAAAACTGTCATGTGAAATTTCTATTTAGAGGATGAATCTCTCTAAAGTTTTCTGATATGAAGATAATATTCATGTTCTTCAAATTTTCATTGTTATATCTATTAAGATATAGAACTTGAAGATTTCTGCTTTATTATTATTATTATTATTAAAATGACTGACTAAATACTGAAGTAGGAAGATAACCTTTAATTTCTACTCCTTCTCAAGAAGAGGTCTTTTTATAGTAACATTTAGGTCATTTTTTTTTTTCCTGTGGATCATCTATACTATTAAATGGGGTTTTAGTCCTATTCAGGAGACACTTCATCTTTAAACCTGTACTTACATTAACTTTTGTACATGGTTGCCCAGGCAACAATGTAATTGCATGAAACAATGGCATTCTCCTATGTACCATTTATGGCAAGTTTGCATTTGAAAAAACTTCTTGTCTTATCATCAAAGCAGAATTTGTAGCCTTCTGACAGCTGAAGGAATGTTCAGGGGCCTTGATTCATATTCATTTTCCCTTGTAATTTTAATGGGTACCATCACCTTTCGTTTTCAGGGTGTTTCTTTTTTCCCTCCATGATAGTGTTTTAAATGAAAATCCTAGAGCAAGCAAAAGAGGCTGGTTAAAAAATAGCTCCCAGAAAAGGCTGCAGGTACCATTCTTCCAGCCTGTAGCCTGTGAAATTGCCGCTGTTTAATTGATCTTCTATAAGCTTATCTTTCCAGTGAGATGTACCATTATTGTGCATTAATCAGTGCCTCCAGACATTATCACTGAGGTAACCAAGAGCTAATCAAGCAAGAATGGAGCTGGCAGACGCCAGGATGTCACGGGTGCCTTGCTGTGTACGAAGTCTGTCAGAGTTGCAGCTTCCAGAGGAACCTGTTTTCTCAGAGCTGCAGACTTTGTGTAACCTTGTCATAGCAATGGAAGAAGGGGCAAAGCATCCTGAATATCAAATAGTTGGGCCATGCAGGGAGCCAGGGCTCCTGGAATCCTCTGGATGGCAAAAAACAAAGTTATTCTCCACTAATAATAATAATAACGACAACAACATCAACAACGATGATGCTATTTAAGAATAAACAAAATGTTGACACGTTGATTCATTTTTAAATAGTTTCCTAGGGAAGAGAATCAAGCCGAGCAGATTTATGGTGGAAAAATATTCAAAATATATTAATCAGTCATTGCAAAGTGCCACTAGAAATTGCATTCCTGCTTTTTAATTGATTTTATTTTATACCTGCTCATCTAGGGAAAAAAACCCAAAACAACAACAAGCCACTGAATTTTCCTGATTGTAAGTCCTGACAGCTAAATACCATATTATGAAAATAACAGAACAGAAAAACAATGTAGATGTGTACTAGATTCATTTAATCAATTTAACTAAAACTATGCTCATTCTTGGTGAAATACGTGTGCGATGCTTTTTTGTCAGTTGACAAAATCTGCAATTTGGGATAGGATGGAGCCTAAATTGCGTAGGGAAGCAGCTGAATCTTTGTGGCATAGGTTCTGTCATGTGAGACAAGTTCCAACTGATGGCATGTCAGTGCTGCTTCTTTTTTGCTGGCACATCAATGCCTCTGTGGCATCCCTCAAAAATTTCCTCCTTCCTTCTTGCTGGGGGTAGTAGAGAAGCCTCTCCAGAGCTGGCGTTGGCACTGGCGCAGGGCTGACATTCCTTTGTGGGATTTACCCCCAAGATACCAAAGGACTTGGGGCCAACAAGTGCACCATGATTGTATCCCTTCCTACATTCACTAGAAACCAGAAAACAGAGTGAGAACAAGGCTTTTCCCTTAAACAGAAGGTAAAAACCAGAGCCTGTGGTCGGTTACCTGGAACTTCCAGGCCTGGTGTTTCTGATCCCCTTTTCTGCAGCCTGAAGCAGCAGCCAGGTTTTCTCTCCACACTTGTGTAACTCACTGATTTTCATGCCACTTTGAGTTGCACTGGAGGAAGAGAACTATTTTTGGCAGACATAGCAAACAAAGTCACTGCCATACAGTTTGACTTCTGCAGCTTTTTTCCTTCACATTTCGATAAGTCACTATATTTTGCACGCTCTATTTTCTTCCCAGTTCCCAAGAAATTGTAAATTAAAGAGATACATTGTGAAAGCATTAATAAGCAGATTTTGCATAGTTTTCACTTTGTAATTCCACTGACTTTTGTTGATGTGTTCC
The DNA here is from genome assembly GCA_013398275.1 of Promerops cafer. NCBI lineage: Eukaryota > Metazoa > Chordata > Aves > Passeriformes > Nectariniidae > Promerops > Promerops cafer. Next base: position 1,830,453 of record VZSE01003876.1, read on the forward strand.
AAATATAAACAGGTAACAGATCAGAATTTGCCCACTGAATACATATACAGTAAATGTAAAACACTGAACCAAATTGCCTGCTGGCGTACATCCATTGACAAAAAGGAGTTTTGCCAGAAGGTAGTTTGGCTCATTATAGCTAGTAATTTGAGTATTAATAAGTGGAAAAATATTACTAATCGTTGCTAAGCTTTATTGATGACATTCTCAAAACTCTATTACTTCCCTAAGGTGAACCTGTCAGTGCTGCCTTCCACCTCTCTTGGATTTCAGTGAGCATTGTACATTGTTAATGGTTTGCAAGGCCAAGGTCATTAATGAAGATGTTTTCTGTTGGGTGGGAGGGAAGGATTGGTTTTGTTTAATTAAAAACCCCATGAAATAGAAATACTGCAGAGGGATAAATGTTTCCCTTTCTGAATATAAACATCTTGGCATCACCTCACTGTTTATTTTCAAAAACTGCCTAAGTTTTGCTTCCATATTTATCTAACAGCAGGGGATCATTATCCTGTGACAAAGTTCTATTCCACTGACATTATCTCTTAATTAGAATTCATCCTTTTCTAGTTCTACGTAGTCAGCCTGTAGTTCCCACAAGTCCCATAAAGCAATGTACATTTTTGGAGGCAGAGGGAAGAGGGAAGGTCTCACAGACCTTTAAGAGCTGTTTAATAAGCAGCCTGGTGTGGAGAAGGCTGCTTTTATTCTACATGGGCATAACTGAGCAGAACTGCTGATGAGAGCCAGTCTCTGCCCGCCCTTACATCACGCCAGGTGACCTGGAGTGATGTGCCAGGCCAGGAAGGAGGGCACTGCTACAGAGGAGAAAATAAATTGCTTGTCTTCCTTAGGAGACAGAGAGAGGAGTCGGCTCAGGGCTGTGGTGCTGATGGAGGTAAAGAGCAGTGCTGTAAGGTGCTCTGCAGGGCACTGGGAATGGGCTCGGGAATGTGATTGGGAATGATGAGTGGCATCATTCCTATTGCCAGGGAAGGTCACGCTGCTGTCCCACGGCTCCTTTCAGAGAGGTGAAGGCACTTGCAGCTCCTAAGGCACCTTTCCCTTCTCTCAGGAAGTGTGAGCAGCATTATCCTGTGAGTCCCTTCACAACGGCAGATAAGCAACCTGACCCCAGAACTATGTGTTTAGGTGTGTAAAACAAACAAAAAAATATAATGAAAATATTAATGTAGAGATGTTAAGGCCCTTGCTCCTGCATCATGGTGGTAATCTATTGCAGTTACTTACAGCATCACTAAAAACATTTTCATGTTTGAGCAGAAAGCACTGAGTGAGAACACTGAAGCAGAAATCACAAATAGAAATTCACAGCTCTATTTCCAAGTCCTCTGTTTTGGTGGGTAGAGATGTGAGTAGTCCTTCCTACTGGTGTGTGGACACACTGCATCTCCTGAGCTAATTAACATCTCATATCCTGGGTGTGCCTGTATGAGTGAGAGCTGCAAAGCCTGGCAAAGGTGATGCACTATATTGTGCAGCTGTTATATTGTGTCTTTGCATAGTGCATTGCAACATAAATCACAGCAAACAGACAAAAATCCACAAAAAACAATGATTATCCACAGGGTGGCAAGAATAGTGCCTGCTACTGGAGCAGTACCATGAAAAAATTCACTGTGAAAGTGTTAGACACCAGGTGACCAAAAATACAGAAACATTCCCCTAAGATCAGCTCCTTGAATGCTGATAAAGAAAAGCTAGAGTTCTAATTGCCTAACAAGTTTCCCATAATATTAAAGCATATGCTTCAGCATTAAATTATTTCATTTTAGCAATTGCAAGGAGACCAAAGGGAGTAACCTTACAGCTGCGTGCAGCAGGGCTGTGGGGCTTTCTCACATTTTCTTCCAAAATACAAGCTATTAGACATTGTTAAGGAAAGAACAATGGGGAAGATCGGTTCCTGAGATTCATTAATTGTGGCAATTCCTAACCTGGCATGATTTTTTGAAATGGTTTCCTGATAATGTTTTCCTATGAGTAGCTCAGGAGGATAAAAGAAATTTCCCTTAAGAGTCCCTAGTCTGTAAATTAGCCCATGTACAATTTCACTTAATGTTTTAAAGTGATTTTCCCAGTTCTGCTTTTCACAGTATTGTCATCTTCACTTAGACCCTGTAAACTTGCTCAGATGTTCAAACTCCCTCTCTGCCCAGAGATGCAAAAAAGAAAACCCACAAAAGATACAAAAGCAAACTCTCCACAAGTTCATTACATCCAGGACATGGTGTCTAGCTGAAAAGTTTGCTAAATTTATTTAATGATGGGGTGCTACTGAGAGCTGTTACAACTTCACTGCATTGAATTTTGCGATATGATACTCCATTGTCAAATATTTCCTTTATCCTCATTAAGGCTATGATTCATGATAACATTACATCATTTGGACAAGTTCCTGAAGCAGTGTTTTATTATTGTTTGTTAATTTATGAAGCATAGTTTCACTGCATCATCATACTTTATAACAATAAGGAAGGATAGAATATTAAACAACAAAATGCATCAGATACTTAGGGATAAGTCAGTTTATAGGAGACAGCATGTGTAAGGAGACAAAGGAGATGGATTACATGCTGCTCAGGAACATCTGACAGTTTTCCCTAATGGAGTCTCTCCTTTTACATGGGCTCACATTCCTTTCAGCTCTTTGTCAGTGTGTTGCTAGGTACTCATTGTGAGGGTTTGCATTTCTTGCAGAATCCTTTGATTCTGCAAACTTCAAGAAATCTTCAGCCATCCTGGTTCTTCTCTGTGGCTTATTGAATGATAGAATAATGGAATGGTTTGGGTAGGAAAAGCCCTTAAAGCTCAGCTGGTCCCAAGCCCCCTGCCATGGGCAGGGTGGCACTCATTGGATCAGGTTTTTAGGGTCTGATCCAGCCTGGCCTTGAAGCTTGAATTCAACTTCTGCTCACCAGAAAATCTCTGCTGGACCATCCAAATTGGCCCAGGTGTGGGTGTGGCCAGGGCATTTCTCTGTTTGCAGGATGGGGACACAGCAGTGCAGGGTGGGCCTGGACCCAGTTTGGCAGGGTGGAAAAGCTGGATGGGGAGAGAAAGAGCAGAGAGATTTGTGGCAGAGCAGTGTGCTGCTCCTCCTCTGGCATGACTGGGAAAGGCAAGGCCCTCCAAGCTCCTGCTGGAGACACCCTTGGGGAGCCTAAAGCTCCTCTGCCAATTCTTTATTTTGTGCATGAGGAAGCAATTTCGAGTGCAAAACTATTTAGTTAAAGTTTGGTGCCTCTCCTGTGATTTCTGAAGAAAGATATGAATTTCCTGATGCAAATAGAGAGGAAGTCACTTGCCCCCCTCTTCATGTGTCTTTTTCTATTTTCTCACTGAATTTAAATCAAGATATATTTTTGAAGAAACACGATCACAGAACAATGTGCAATTTGGTCTTTTTTTTATTTTTTAATAAAAATAAAAATCTTACAGATAGAAGGAACCAGCTGATTTGAACCTAAACACTTCAGTGTCATAGAAATCTTCATACTAAATTCATAAATAGAAAATATTTATTCAAATAATATATAAAATAGCACAAAAATCATTCTCACATATAGGAACTTAATGGATCTTCCAAGAAAAGAGCTGTACTAGCTTCGATCTTGTATGATGCATTTTGCTTTTATTTAAGGGAGGGAAATCTAAGTTTCTCAGCAAGTATCGAGGTCTGTGGCTGTGTATTCATCACACAATGCCAAAGAGCAAGGTGCTTACAAAAAGTACTGCACTGAACATAGTGGTATTTGTCTCCTTTCAAACACTGGCTGCTCCTAAATTTTTCCAGTTCCATTTGTTATGAAAGAGAAGTATTAAAAGCCCAGATTCTTTTTTTTTTTTTTTCCTGTTTTCAAGTTCCCCATTAATGGTCATTATTTTCCTGCTTTTGTCCTTTTTTTCCCCCTTGCAATTTTGCTGTGAGTGATTCTCTCTGTCATCTTGCCGTAAATTGATTAATACTGCCCACTGATGCAGTGCACCACATGGCTAATATATCAGTTAAATGGAAACAGCAAACACCACCTGCTCCTTCAGGCAAATGGCACTTTGGAAAATGGAATGTGTAATCAATAGAATTAAACCTTAAGCAAAGCACTGCAAACAAATCCAGGGGCAAGGTCTTCGTAACTCTGTGGTATGAAAGGTTTCTCCTTTTTTTTTTTTCCTTCTCTCTTTTTTTTTTTTTAATTATCTCTTTGGCTTCCTTTCAGTTTATCAATTATTCTCCATGTGATATACAGTATTATCACTATAACTGTTGTCATACACTTTGATACTACTTGGATCAAAGGTGATTTTTCTTATATGAGAAGTTTTAGATGGGTCTGCTTCCCCTTGTATGCTGGAGATACACAGGACTTGTTCTTGTCAATGGCAGTGATAGGTAATAGGATAAATCCTTCCCATTGATGGTGAGATAAATGCTGCTTGAATTTAACTTTCAAATCTGCTAGAGACTGCTTAGCATTAAGGCATTTTCCTCGTAGTGAGCACTTTAAAGATTAAGGATTTGAAGAGCAGACACAAAAGGCACACAGAAGCTTTCAGCTGATGTTAGAATGATCTTCCCCTAATAAATATTTTTTAGAAACAGCAACACTACTCAGCTTTACTTCCCCAATGGAAGAGTGAAATTTTAAGATGGGTTTTTACAGGGAAGGGCAATAAATACAGAGGACAAAATAAGAACTTGTGCAATTTATACACAAGGAGAGAAAAGAATAATCTGTGCCTGAGATCATTTGAAAGTAACATTCAGCTCCTTTGGGAAGGCGAATCATCACTTGGGAGACTTAAGGCTGCCTATCAGTGTCTAATAACTGTTTTAGTTCAGCAAAGAAATAAGGAAAAGGAACTCTGCCCTTATAGGTAGCCTCCCACAGATCAGAGAAGGCTCCCAGCACATCTTCCACATCCAAGTAGCGCCAATGGCTGCAGACCCTTCATAAATCTGTAGATGAAAGCTCACGCAAAGCTCCTCTCATGCCATGCTCCATACCTGTAAATTGCTCCCCTTGACGGAGCCGTGTTTGTTTAGAGGTGCGTTTTGTCTCAGATAAAGCCTGTCAAAAGCGCCAATCAGGCCGGTCATTAGCGCACACCCCGCCTGACAAGCAAGGAGCCAGCTCCAGCCGCATGAAAATAGCCCAGGTCCATCTCTCGCCCGCTTCTAACAACTCGCAGCAGACTCCATTCTCTGTTTGCGGTGGAGCAGTAATTACGTTCTCGCTGGCAGCGTGTCGGGTTTGGTTGCCAGGGCCCAAGCACCGTGTAGCAAGTGTTTTGGTAATGAATAAAGACGGCAATCAGCAGCAACCTGAGAGCTCGCTGAATGAGACAATCTGGCGGGCACCGAGGGGGTCCTGCTGGCTTGCTCAGATGGGCAGCAGGCAGGGATGAGATAATTGATAGGAAAGGGTAATGAAAGGAAAGGAAGTGGGGGGCGGGGGGAGAGGAGAGAACAGATTTAGAAAATAGACAAAGACTTTGACCTTAAAGCTAATAGGCTACTTAGGATATTATTTTATAAAGACCAGGATAAAATGAGCTGGCAGCTGAATGTCAGCATAAAATAATCCTTTGTGTGTGTGTGTGCACAAGCACATGTGGTGGGCTGGGGAGGCCGGAATCCCCACGTGCAGATCTCAGATGATTTCTAGGAAATAATAGAAGTGACAGGAATGGTGATCCATAGGATCCATAGGATTGCAATGTCCTCTTACCTACACAGCCCTGCCTGGACATTTTGAAGTCAGGGAGAAATTCAAGGCAAGGGAGAGATACGACCCAGACAAGTGCATGTACTAATGGAAGGGTTTCATATTTCAGAAAACTGAGTCCTCATTTGAGACGTATTGCATTCAATTAAAGAGTTTCATAGATTTTTAAAGACCTTGAACTATCCTTACTTTGGAAAACAGTGAATATTTGTCTTGCCATCATCAAAATTATGAAAACCACATAAAAAACCCAGCGCATTTTTCAATTGTATGACCTGGAAAAGGAGAGATTTTAAGAGTAACAAAGGAAGTTGTATATACATTTCTTTACAAAGAAATGCTTTTCTTAGGCTGAACTCTTGCAATATAATTATTCATTTAGCCTCCACAGGCTGGGGAAAAAAAAAAAAAATAAATACCCCGAAAAAATCCATAGTCACAGAAATCAAACTCCTCCCAAGACACAAGAGACAGATTCGTTTTTTGAGACCTCTCTCCCTGTAATTTTGCATCCTTCTGACATCAGGCGTGCTTCCTCCCAGCCTTGTGGGCATAGGAAAAAGAATCACATTTTTGCATTGCTGTTTCACTGAAGATAGATAGATAGATAGACAGACAGATAGATAGATAGATAGACAGATAGATATTTTAAGAATGGGCACAGAGTTCAAGGAAGACAAGGTAAGAAGATGGCAGTCTGAACCAAGTGGAAATATTTTATACTTGGTAATAGGCCTTTGTTTTCATCCTCTCCTTACTTTAGGCACATATTTTTGCTTAATATTAACAAGCCTGTCAGATGCAGGCCCTTGAAGATTTCCTCTTCAGCAATCTATCTGTTTCTTTGCTTTATTTATTGTTTAAACACATTATTGGTTTTAACACAGATCATCTTTCCTAGATACTCAGGTAAGATTCCAGGAAGGTTTTTGATAGTTTAGTGACTGTTAAATGACATAGGAGTGTGGGATTTGCTGTGTGACATGGACTGGAATCTCTTCAGTTCTGATAATTCAGAGCATCTTCATCTGAGGCAGTGCTTTGATAGGAAACCTCGGCATTGGACACGGATTTCGAAGGGCATATTCCTGGTGATTCAGTGACTAATGTTCCTATTCTGAACTTACTCTAAAAAAGTTATTACACAGTGCACAGCTGTGCTGGATGTTCTTGGCTTTGGACAGAAGGAAGCAGCACTTCAGGATGTTTGCTATTGAAAATGTACTGTGCCAGTGAGAACTTACCCCCAAACGCAGATTTCCCTGCCCAAATTTCAAACAGAAATTATATTCTTCTCTTTCTGGGATTCTGAAAAATTTCATGCTGTGCTGCTGTGTAGAGTTCATCAGTGCACTGCTTTCTCAGAAATATGGGAACGTGTTAGTGATAAAAGAAATTACTTCATGTAGAGTTTTACAAAGTGCTCTGGTATCCTTTTGATAAAAGATATTATATCAGGCATTATGATAGGTAGTACTTATTAATACCTGTCATATTGTGACTTTCTCAATCACTTTTATTCTGCTCAGAGCAGTCTCAGGAAACTGTGTTTTACCCAATTTACCATAATTGTGATGTGACCCATATTGTACCCTTCTCCTTCCCAAGACCTTTGGAAATATATTATAGATGCTCTCCATGACCTTTCCTAAAAGCTTTTTAATTGAAATGTTGTCATGCAGCTTCCATATTTAAGGTAATTTCATATTTTGATGGCCTTCAAGCACAAGCTGAAGGAATACTGCAAAGAGGGAGGAGGGTAATGGAGTTGGTTTTATAAGGGACCCATTTAGGGTTTGCTGATCCTGCCAGAATGCTGCATGGTCTAAGACACATGCCAGATTCATCTCCAGCTTTTAGTTTTACCAAATAAATACCAAGGTGCAAAGACTTCCTGCAAACCCAAATTATCCACAGAGAGAAGATGACTTGTTGCAATACAGTATCATAAAGTGTATTTGCTTTTCCTGCTCCATCTTTTGCTCTCTGGAGTGTAGGAAAGGTTGTGACAGTAGTTCTGTATTATTGTTTTTGTAACTCTCTCCTTGGTTGGCATTTGTGCAGTGCTTAGCTTAAAATAGTCCTGTTTTCTTGTTAGGACATTTATGGTACTTTAAATTATTGTTGTTAAAAACTGTAATATTTGTGGCTTGGAAAAATGAATTCTATGACTTGATTAAAATTATTGTCCAAATGTTTATATGTGGTTTACTGAATGCCTGTGTGGAGGCTTTTGATCTCTACAAACACTTATGTTACAGACTTGTAATCTGTAAGGTAGTTCAAATATATTTTCTTAGGAATGTGGATCCAAAAATACTGGCCAGGGCTCTAGATTGGGTAAGTCGTATTCAAACAAGAAGAGAGAAAGCTACATATTTAGCAGTGGCTTCATTTCAAAATAAACATTCAAGCCTATTTCCTTTCGTACATAACACAGAGGACTATAAAAATCAGCACAATAAGTAGGCAAAAGAGAACTTCCCCCCTTTCCTGTAGGCAGGGATTTGTTAGATAGTAAATTATGGTATTGTTCCATCACAAGACAAGTCAGACCATCACATAATTCAGAAAATAATGTTATTTATTATAGTATGGCAGAAGGTTGTTTTACAGTCCAGAACTGAATTTACTCATGGTACAGCCTTTGTTGTATTGGGGTTTCCAACAGTTTCATCTAATGACCTTCCACAGATGAAGAACCACAGAATATGCAGAAAAGATCAGTCACTGCAGATAAAAAATTCTGCAGTGTTGCTAGGACTAAAGAATTATTCAGTGGGCCAGATTCTCTGTTGTGTAGTTTTCCTTAGCTGTATTCAGTTCATTGACTGATTTTTATTGACCTTATTTCTTTGACTTCGTCGTGGATATTCTGATTTACATCAGCTCAGGATCTGGCTCTTGGTACTTAATTTGCACAGTAAATTTCAGAAAGTCTTTTGAAATGGAATCTGCAGTGTAGTTAATGAGAGCTGATGCTTAATGCTGGATCCTTTCCCAATAGCCTGTTATGTGGCACTAAACATTATGGACCAAGTACTGATTTCACATTTTTACGCCAAATTCCTATTGACCCCAACAGGAGTTTCATGTGAGAAATGATAGCAGGATATATCCTGTTATTTCCTGAGAAGGTCAGTGTTCTGATAAAAGTGGATGAAGCTGTCTTTTTCATAGCTGTCAAGCAACTTGGCTTAATGTAGTGATGGAATCTCACCATGATAATAGAAAGCTGGCATGCCTGCCTTGGTGCACCACATTGTAGCTGACCGTGAGTCCTTGTCCTTGCTTTATTGGATGGCTGAAATTCAGACCTTCTGAATGAGATATTAGTTACTGGAACTGTGAACAGCTCCAGTCAGAGGAAAATGTATGCCTCTCACACCAAGGTTTATATAATAATTTATATTTGTAGTTGTATTAATTCTTTGCTGAGATTTTACTCCCGTGTTTCCTGCTCTGTGCATAATGAAGGAAACCCTTGAGTAGATTTCTGGGTCTCAGGTAACAGTAGCATAATAATTACAGTTCAGATACTGAATAGCATTAGCTGACACAGAAAAATCAATCCATTGCTGGTCACTCAACATTCGTTCTACCTCTGGCAAAGAATAGACAAAATATCTTCTGAATTTGCTACAGCTGTTATTTATCATATGACAGTTCTGCGGCACCTCCAGTTTCAGTCTGTGAGTTTTGTCTGCCTCTTGATCTCCCAATTTGCTTTAGGTGTGCTTGGATAATGCTGTTTTGACTGTTTTGTGTTACCATGCAAGGAGATTGCTTGTCCACATAAACCACCAGAGGAGGGTAGAAGAGTATAAATCAGAGCCATTGAAAGTTTTCGTGCCACTTTCTCCCCTGCAGGGTGGCTCAGCATGCTGCTCCAAGCTGGACGAGCATTACCCCATCACCTCCAGCTGTAGCTCCCTCTCTAAGAACTGGAGCTTGAACCCTTTGGATGTATCTCCCTTTCCTCCCTCACAGGCTTCCCATTTTCCCTTCCAGCTGCCAGGCTCTCAGCCCCTGGGCCTGCACTCACGGCTGCTTCTCCTGCTGCTGTGCATCTGCAGCTTGGCCCCTTCCCTCCGTGGGTGAAGGCTCAGGCAGGTTTGTCCCCATTTGGTGTCTTCTTGGCCCAGTCTTTATCATGGCTCTGTATGAAAGCCTAGTTGTTTTTCCAAACCACTTTTTTGAGGACTTTGATGCACTTCATATGTTCCTTCTAAAGGGGCAGAAGATTCAAATGTTTTTGTCCTAATGGTTCTTCCTCTCCTTTAGTTTGTATTTCAGCTTCTAAAATTCTGTGTCAAGAAAACCCTTCACATGAGCTCTTAGAAGAATGACACACATGTGGGGAAAAGGCTGTGGAGTGCCTTCTGTGGCATTTAAAAATCTTTCCTTTCTTTAGCAAAACTCAAAAGGAGCTTGCTGGACTGTATCTTCTTACCCAGCAAGACAGGAAAGGTCAGTAACTATTATTTAACTTTCCCTTTTTTTTTAAGTATGTATTTTGAGATGACGCACACTTCTGGGCAAAAATATCAATAATCTTGGTATCTCAGTTTGAGAACTGAAGAAGTGATGGCCAGTTTTGTGTTATTGTCTCCTGCACAGAACTGACACTATTTGCTGTTATGTGTGTGGACAGCTGGCACATGCTACGAGCACAACTTCCCTGACATAAATGGTGGCTGAGGAGCACCATCCTCATCATCATGGCCTTGGATCAGGCTCATCTTGTCCACTTCACCAACACTACAGTGAGGCCAGAACACCGTGTAATATATTTCCCTATTTACATATATGAATAGAAATATATATGTGAAATATATATATACGCGTGTGTATATATATATATATGACTAAAAATGGCTAAAGGGGACCCTTCCTGTCATGCCATTGGGAAATGGAAGAAGGCAGGTGAGTTTAGGTCAGTTTTCTCCCTCATTTTCACTGATGATCCAAAGTCCTTTGCATGCTTTGGCTTTCTTTACAGAACAAAGAGTTTTCTTCAGAGAGCACTGGTATAAAATGGGAGTAGATATTGTTAGTGAGCTGTGATAGCTACTGGCTGTCTGGTTTGGATTAAGGTATTGGCTTGCCTCTGCAGATGTCTACAGCCCTAACTGATCCCTTTTTTAGCATTTTGCTGAGATTTGCTCTAAGCTAGGAGCTTGATCTGGGGCTTTCTTGGTAATCAGTGAAGAAAAAGGCACTTAAATAGTGAATTTGATCTTAGGTTGGCTCCAATGCTTTCTGTCTCTCTCCTTTAGCTGTTTAGGTTGCTTAGGGTGACTTAACTCCTAAATAAGGTGTATCAATTCAGTTACAAAGGAGTGTGACCTCCTTAACCTAATCCAGAGATGAATGGATCCTAAGCAGTGTAAAAGAGAGGGTGCCAGGTTTTCTTTCCTGGAAAGGAACCCTGATTTTGGGAAGTACTTCTGAAGTACTCTGGATTTTTTTTTTCCCCTTGGAGATGCGTGCTCTAAGGCTGTAGTGTGTCCCCAGGCTGTCTCAGGAAGAGGGGAATGGAAGGGGTGTTTGAGGGGTGGTCCTGTTTGGGTAAGACCTGATTTCTGACAAGCCTTGATTTTCTGACAACCCTGCTTTATTATTTTAAAAGAAAGCTGGTGAAGTGAATAGCACAGAGACTTCTGTATAGGCTTCCTTTTTGGGAAACAATGATCCCATCAGATTGCCAGTATGACTCATGCTGGGTGTTTGAATCATTTTTATTGCACTGCTGATGATGGCTTGGAAAAGTCAAGTTTTGGTCATCAATTCATTCTACATCTTTTATATTGACTGGCTCTTGTATATCAGAAACATGGTCAGTTAGACACTTTTATGAGTCCAAGGAAAGATGTTCTGTGTAAATAACATATAGTCAAGAATAAAAAGCCAAATGTGCACATAGGACCTGATAATGGCTGTATGAAAGCTTTAAAGCCTGTATGAAGGCTTTAAAGCTGTATTTTGGTTGTAGTATACTAAATCAGAGAACTGGTTAAAGAGATTGCTCAGCTGACAAAAATAAACATGTTAAAGGATTGAAAATTTGGATATTACACAGAGCTACCTAGGTTCTGAAACAACTGAAAACCATTTCAGGGGAAAAAAGTATTAAAAAGCTCACCAAAAATCCCCAAACCCAAGTACTAAACTTCTCCCTTCCCCTTCTTTGTTTCTTTTCTGTCCTAAATTGTTTTCTAAATATTTCCATCCTGGTTGTACAAAAAGTTGGGGTGGAGAGGTAGGGAATCAATTATATTATTTTAAAGTAGGTTTTTAATAGCCTAGCAATAGTTATACTGCTTAGGCAGCAGCTCAGGTTTGCTGTAGTTTTTCCCAGGATTTATTTTTCACTTTATAGCTCTTTCTTTGCCCATATTGCAACTATTTAACACCTCTCTCTACAAGTCTCCCACCTGATTTCTTTTATAAGTCTCAGCTACCCTTTACAACTTAGATTTTTTGAAGCCTCGACTGAGAAGGTTTGAGAATATCAGGCGAGTATGAGTTTGGGAGCTGAGAGAAAACAAAAAGAGTGATTTCCCCCCATAAGTTCTGCAGATGCTGTGTGACCTGTCAGGGGTACAGGGCAAAAAGACCTCTGTGTGGGGTGAGGACCAGAACTAATGGGGGAACTGATGAAGTGTACTTTTCCCCATCACCACTCTGATTTACAAATAATTCTGTTTAGAAGCAGAAAGTAGTTAAATTTGTGGATTTAGACCTGAAAGATCACATGGCTTCTTTTGCAAAAGGATGCTAAAAATATATTCTATTTAAACACCTCAAATGCCTCTACATAAATACTATATTTGAGGCTTTTTTATCTCAACATAAGATAAATATCAGAATGCTTGCACTTTCCAAAGAAGAAGATGTTTTTTCCACTTTGACGGTACTTTAACCACTACATTAGACTGTGTTTTAAAATCTCAATAACAAGCCTCAAGAAATGCTCCAAGAAAACCCTGCAGTCGAGTCTGAGTGTGTTTATCTCATTTCACATTAGTTAAGGGTAAGGCTTGATGTAGTCCCATTATAATCAGTGGGACTACTCCCATTAGTATGGCAAGCAGGATTTGGCCCTTTGTTTGTGATTACACATTCTCTGCCTGGTCTGTTAGACTGAAGGGTATAATAAAATTAAACTATTGGATTAGAATGGTAATTTCAAAACACAAATCAGCAAGGGAACATGATTACATTTGCTTTTGGAGGATAAAGGGAAACATTCCTATTTCTCTCTTGGTGTATCCAGGCTGCCTAATGGAAGTAATTGTGTGTATCCAGAACAAGAATGTGAAAAACTGCAGAAATATGGAGAGAGAAATGTGCTCCTAAAAAGAAGCAGAAAAACCCCCACAAATTCTTCAGATTCTTCTTGATGTGTAGACCAGCAAACACTTCTAAAAGCTACCAAAATCATTAAGGGCTCCTCTTGGACAGATATTATCTGTACAGGACTAAGAATAGTTTTTCAGTTTAAATAGCCCTCTTTATCTGAAAAAAAAAAAAGCCAACTTTTTGTTTTCATGATGGTCTAGGATGGTGACTACAACATGATGTGCTCTCAAAGGGGAAATTACTTCCAGTTTCATTTGGTGTTAGAAACTTAAAAGTTCATCCATCCCTGTTTTCCTCCAGAAGATGATGAGAGCATGGTTTGCAAAACAAATGCCCTCATTGAGCAGTTTGCTGTTAAACCTGGTGTGCAGTGCTAAGAGCTGGCTTCCACAGGGCATCTTGGAAATTATTGAAAATTGCCTTATTGAATTATGCACATTTTGGATCCATCTCCAAGCAATTTGCGTTTCAGCTTCTACAAAATTCCTTGAAACATAACAAATTAAGCTTCTGTGTTTTCTGTCAGGATAAATAGCACAAACCTCATTTAACAGACAAGCAGAACTAAGGCCACAAATGATTCATGCTCTTCCATCTGCACTTGGGTATCCACCACCCTTTCAGCCCTAAGAAAACAATTTTCCCATTGTATTTCTGGTTTCCATTCCTCTCACTGCTGGTCCCTGACACTTCAGATTCTTTTGCACTATAATAGACTCCAGTATCCTTTCTCTGTAACCCCCTAAAAACCTGTCACATTACGTTTTTTGCTCAACTTATCTCTTTTATTTTAAACTACCATGTAAAGGTGCAATCTGCACATCTTTCAGAGAACATTCACTTTTGCAGAGCAATATAGAAACATCAGAAAGGCCCTGCTGAGGCAGGCAGGGTCTGTCTAACTCAGGGCACTGTTTCCCACAGTGGCAGCAAGAGATGCTCAATAAAGAGGGTGGATCAGGCTGGCCACTGCCTGCAGTCCCTTCCCTTCTCAGCCTCTCAGCAGCCACCAGCATTGGATTAAGGATATTAAAAAGTACATCCTCACCTAATCACTTTAAGATCTGTTTGTGGACCTGATGTCCCTGGAGTTCTTTTTAAACTTGCCAGTGCTATCTGTCTCCATGGCCTCCTATGGCTACAAATTCCAGAAGTTCAGTCCCTGCTATTTAAACACTATAATTTTGTCTGGTTTAACCCTGTGTTTCACTCGTTTCAGTAAGAATAATGGCACGTGGTTGTAACTGGGAGATTCAGTGAGTAACAACTCTGTTTTCTGATTTCATATTATCCACGAGCTCCAGGATTTTGCAACCCTCTATCCCATCTTACAGACTTCTCTACAAGCTGAAAAAAATCAGCAATTTCAAAATCTCCTCATTAGGCAGCTTTTTCATCATCTTACTCATTAGTAACCCTTCTCTGCAGCCTCTCTCCTTGTGCTATGTCATAGATTCATAGAAATGTAGAATCACAGAATGATTTGGGTTGGAAGGGAACTTTAAAGGCCATCTAGTCCAAACCTCTGCAACGAACAGGGAGATCTTCAACTAGATCAGGCTGTTCAGAGCCCTGTCCAACCTCACCCTGATTGTTTCCAGGATGGGGCATCCCTGACCTCTGTGGGCAACTTGTGCCAGTGTTTTACCACCCTCGCTGTAAAAAAGTCATCCTTCTATCTAGTTTGAATTGATTCTTTTTTAGTTACAATCTTTTCCCTTTTGGTTTCCCCCTTGGCCTACTGTCACAGGCCCTGCCAAAAAGTCTGTCCCCTTCTTTCTTACAGGCCCCCAGTACTGAAAGCACGAGAGCTTTCACTTCTCCAGGCTGACCAACATCAGCTTCCTCAGCCTTTCCTCCCAGGGGAGGTGATCCATTCTCCTGATCATCTCTGTGTTCTTCTCAGGCTGCTCCACATCCTCCTCATGTCCCAGAGCTGGATGCTGTACTCCACGTGCACTTCCTAGAATGCAGGAACCAAACACGAGAGTCAAAACATTCATGTTCACAAGGGTGTGTACAGCAGTAAAATCATTCTGGCTTGTATGCAACAGCTTTCCTGGTGGCTCCCAACATCCTGTCAGGGATTTTTTGGCTGCCATTGTAGCAAATACAAGTGGGCAGTGAATATTTGACATGTTTTCTTCTTAACACAGAGGGGGAGAAATGGAAAGAAGTGGTTTACTTAAGCTTTAAATTTTTCAGGATGGAGTCTTTAAATAATCATTTGAACACAAGCTACAAACTGAGCCATTTGACATTTTTCTAGTTTTTTTACAGGTCAGGGATTTTCTCTGCTCACAGTTTAAGAGAGCGACAGAAATGTAGATCCAATGGTGATTAGGATGGTTTATGGTTAATGCCAGAGGTTTATGGGTAGGAATGTCCAATACAGTAGGTTATCTTTAGTCTGCCTAAAGCACCTTCTGTGTGGTTTATTCTTGTTGTTTTTCAAATTAAATGGTACTGAAATGGAACCAAGATTTAAGAAAGTGAACAGAGAACAGGTAGAAAATGTCTACTGCATTAAAATGATACTCAAATATTTTAAAGGCTCTGTCATTCTAGTGGCCTATAGAAGGCATATCAAACTCTTTGCAGGCCAAATAAAATGATAAATATCTTCCCTTTGCCTGATCTACTTGCAGCTGTTGCAGCCTTTTGGTGTGATTTGCTTACAACACAAGGCATTTTGTTAAGGCAGAGAGACAGAGTAAGGACTGCAGGATTAACCAGAGATGTGGGTGGAGCAGAGGGGACCCTGCACCAGCCCTTCCCCAGACCCAGAGTGTCCAGGATGTGCCCGTGGAACTTGCCTGGAGAGGCAAGAAGAGATCTGAGCTGCTTTGTAGGGAGCTGGCCTTCCCACAGCAGATGAAAATCGTGTTTTGCTTCACCCTGCTGGGAGCCCTGAATAATTTGCTCATGGCTCTTGCCTGACCTAAGCAAGCAAGACTAGGTGCAGAACAAATACAGACCAAAAAGACAAAATGTTGACTCTCAGTAGTTTACAGGGCACGTTAAATGGGATGACCATATTTTTCAGCCTCTCAGATGACAGAAATCAGAATTGGCCAGAGATCCACATTCAACCCTAATGGAGCTGTACATATACTAAGGAGGACAGGGAGTTGGGTAGAAAAGAATATTCCAATCTGTGTTCAAAACTGATAACTGATAACTGATAACTGAAGTAAATTGCTTAACTGAACATTAAATATAAAGAATGCTGAAAGTACATTTTAATAATCTAATATGTTGCTGAGAAAATAAAAGAGGACTATTCAAAAATATATTTATTCTCATGGCAACCCCTTTGAGACTGTCAAGTGTCCTCAGGTGAAGCTGTATAACAAAGACATACAATTGTCTCCCCTACTTGCTAACGACTCCCAGTGATATCCATCCTTCAATTTCTTTGTCACCAAGAGAAGTAGGTAGCTAGTAATTAAACACATTGAAAAAAGAAAATGAACAGAAAATATTAATTAAGGATTAGGTACAGCTTGCTTAACTGAACATGTGCAAATAATCTCCGAAGGAAACATGGAGTTGCTATACAGAAAACAACGTACAGAGTTTGCTCTGCTAAACACTCCCAAGGAATCGTGATGAAGGAAATGAACACAGCCTTTAGAAACTGGTGGGGCTTGTTCCCATTAGGTCTCTGGAATTTATAGTATATCCTTTTAAACACAGAATGGTGAAACTTACATTTCCATGCCCTGTGTTAGGTTGGAAAGATATATCATTATTTTCAGAAAATGGAAGAGAGAGCTTGAAAGTCTTTTAAAACCATATTGGGACAACGTTTTGGTGTTGTATGAAACAGCAATTCAAGCAAAGGCAACTGATTCAAACAAGATATAAACCAATCTTACCTTGCTATAACCCACAGCATTCCTTAAGTCCTTCTGGAAAAAGAGACAATAGTAAAGGAAATAATTTTCTTTTTATGATACCTGATATAGACAAATTTAGAAAACTCCCAGTAAAAGCCTATCTGCAAAATCCTGAAATTTCATGAAGTTTCAAGGAAGGCAATGCCCTCTGAGCCAGGAGTGGCTGGTTAGTGGCAGCATGCAGCACTACCTTGTGCTCATCTACAAAAACCAATAATTGCTCAGCTGTATCTGACAAACAGACCTGAATATGAAAACTGCCACGATGCTTCAGTCCAGCAAGGCACCAGTGGAGTTAATGCATTTCAGCTGCATAAACTGCAAATATATATAACATGGCATGTATAGAAAGGCCACTGAATCTTTAAAGGGAAACAGGCAGAGCTAATAGGTTTCTTTGAACATAAACATCAGTATATATTTTCGTGACTCAACTCAGCATATTCTATATGGGTTGTAATTTTAAAATTAGCGGTTGAAGGGAGAGATAAGCACCATCAATAAATTAAACTGTAACCCAGCGGTTTAGTCATGAAAGGTTAAAATAAACTTGCTTGATTGATTATGAATTTTAAACAGTTTTTCTTCAATGTAATCAGTGCTCTACCAATGTCATTGCTCATTAAAGAAAAGATTTTCATTCCAACATTTGATTGAGGATGTTTTTTCTCATTTGCATTTTGCTTTCTACCGAGTAAGCATCTTGCCTTCAGAATTATTAGATTTTTTCCCCCCTTGTCTGTCCATAAAAGCCGTAAAGTGGGATGGAGCAGTGATTTAGGGGGATACTACATAAAGATTGAATGAAGATATTGACTACAGGCCCTAATGCAAACAGGACTGTCTGATGGACTGCCTTTGACAGGATGATGGAAGGGAGCCTTGTGGCCTACTTAGCTGCCCTTCTAATTGGCCTTTATGAATATTTAATGAAATCAAGATGAAATTCAATCAGAGCTTTTACCTGCTGAATCTTAGGGAAAAAAGTGGGATATTATTAGATTTTCCTAGCCCTTGTATACAATAAAACTGTACTGAAATGTCTGTGTGTTAGTCAGGTGACTGAGATATGCTTTTTATCCAGGGACTTGGTTTCTTCCAAAGGAATTAACCTTTTTACCACAAAAAGCAGCACGATTTTCCATTTGCATGCATCACTGGTATTTTATTACTGGCATAGTATAATGTTTAAGCCATGAACAAGCAACAGCTATTCCCTTTGAAAACATACCCTTAGCAAATTCTTAGTCTATGCCAATTTGAAACTTTGAGGTCATGTAATAGTTTCAGAACTACATAATGCTGTAGCCTAATATTTTGTGCCACATTTGTTGATTTATGAGAGAGAATTTGCACGATCTCATTTCTCAAACATAATCTAGGTTGCATCAATAACATTAAATTATAGCAATGAGGTATAAAACAGTCTGACAGGCTCCTGCTGTAGTACACTCTTACATTCATTTAAATGTAGATTTTGTTTTTCTGAGTAGAATGCCAGAAAAGCTTTTCATAGAAGCACAATGGACAGATTAATCTATAAATGGTAAATTCAACAGTGAAGGAGGTTTCCCCCATTTTTAGTTTTGTGAATTTTATCTTTCTCCCCCAAGATAAGCTGTTTATTCACAGTATGTTGCTTTTATGCATTTTCGGTATCATTTTTTTGGACAGAAAGGAGTTTGGTACTTAGAGATAAACACAGCATGTTAATACTAAGCAATGCATGAGTAAAACCTTACAGATGCGACTAAATAAGAACATTTCAGTATCGTTATTTAAAGGCTTGCTTTCTCTAAATAAAACTAGTTTTGTGGGCATCAGGAATGCTCCCTTGGGTCACTAATGCTGATGTCACCACGTATAGAACACATACCTGACAAACAGGTGCAGGTGCGTGGATAAAAGGATACCTGGCTCCCCTCAGTGTGCAGGTATTTGTAACTCTCCCTGAACACATATAGAAATGGTAAAGTTGTTAGGGTTATTTTTACAGGGCTGTGCATGAGGACAGTGTGGTAAGCTCACAGGTTCTGTGAAAAGCTTCTAGCATGGTGCTTTTACATCCGTGTGACTGGGAAAATATCAGGAATAATAGTAAATAATGACATAACATTTGTTCTGGGGGAGACCACAGGCCTGTTCATTCCAGCTTCTTGCTCCAGCAGTGCCCAGTGGCCAATACTCAGGGGAAGTTACCAGAGTGGATCCCTGATCCTCCTGAACTCCCACCACTGATCACTGTTCCAGTGTGCCCCGTGGGGCAGGGCTTCCTGAGGGCCCTCACAGGGACTCTGTGGGCTGCTGTAGGAGCTATAAATAGTCAGAACATTTAAAAAACTAGGAAAAAGGAGAGTGATAAATGTTACAAGGAAACTGAACAGGGGGGCAGCACTGGTGTTTCTGTTATCTCCCTGAGCTGCACCTGGATGTGCAAACACCTGACTCTGACTTAGCTCTGATGGCCTGGGCTGACACCAAACGTGCCTGGCCACAAGGAAGCAGCTACAAAAGCATGAGGTTAACAGAGATGTGGCAGCACTTTCCTGTTCAGCTCTCACACTGATGCATACTTTATCTTCTAATTGCATTTTTTCTTCTCCCTTCAGTGGTGTATGAGCTGTGAATCTTGGGAGCTGGGAATTCATAAGCAGGATCTGAATTCATAGAGAAAAAGCAGTTCTCCCCAAAGCCCCGTTCCTTCAGGTAGCTCTTTACCCAGGGGATAGTCATCTAGTGTAAACAGCAGCCTACACCCTGATGACTAAAACCATCTTAAAAGAAAACTAAATGAAGTTATATCAGCATATTTTGCTTTCTGAGTCTTCTCAGTGTATACAAAAAATTGAAGGATGGATAAGAGGGTGAATGCTTATGCATGTATCTGCAGGCATGAATGCTGAGCTAAGGAAAATAAACTTGACAGTCTTTCAGGGGCTAAAGACTTTGTATAAAGGCAAGTAAGGAACTGGCAATCAGAGTATAAGGCTCTCCACATCAGCCTTAATTTGGATTTATGTCAACTGTACACATGGATGAGATATTCCAGCCCACTGATAAGAGTAGTGTGTTCTTTGCATCTTATTGTCCAAAGTCTTTTTTTATCTCTCCATATAGAAGGTGTAGGCAGCAATTATCTTTTCAAACATCTGAGAAGAGAGAATTCACCAGACACAGTACCTTCTGCAGTGTTTCTCAGTAACCACTCAAATTATTTTGTGAAGCTTTGTTTAAATGGACTGTGAATATTCATGTCACAGATTTGCTTTCAGTAGATTGAACACATCAGTTTGTCTTCAGATCAAATAGATATGCAGTGGATTTCCACACAGAGGTTGGATTGCTTATTTAAACACAAGTTTTAGTGGTGATAATTAAAGAGAAAATTGGGTTTTGCATAAAGATGGTCAAAACAAAGTAAATTTTGATGCATACACAGAGCAGTGTTAGAAAGAGGAGTGTACTTGCTTTCTCAGAAACAAGATGCAGTAGCCTTTGGACCATGAAAGCCATGATAATGAATGATAATTTTTTGAATGTTTTAGAACTGCCTCTGTTAAATTAAAAATGCACATCCTTTTGTAACATTTCACTAGTCTGCACTTGATGTCTTGGACTTTCATCCAACTTATGGACTCTTATTTGATCCCCTGGCAGTGACCTCAGCAGGACTAAGGCAGGATATAATTTACCAAGTGAATTATATGGTCTGAGGCTGATAATTAAGTTTAGGTTCAAGTCAAATTCAGCCCTTCACAGGGGATGCATTCCTTCCTGATGCTGATCAGAAATGAAACCAGATGCTTTAGATTTGAGGAGGATTGCTGGCAGTAGTGGAAGTGACATGAAGGTGCTAAAGTACATCAGTACATCCCAAAAAGTCTGAGATGAGTGAAGTGTGTCCTGCTTTAGGCTTAACAGAGTTCAAACAGAAAATTAATTTGTGACGTATCTCTATGTGTTTCTTTTCTCATTACTTCCTGGCAGAAATTTCAGTTACTTGAGAAACCACTGGTATCTAGAAATGATGGACTTGATCTTAATCTTTTCACCCAGGGCAGAAGTTCAATTTGCTAATTATTTTGTGGCTAATACTAATGAACAGGCAGTAGAAATCAAAAGGGGCATTAACAGTTGTTATAGGAAAATTATTATTGGCCAACACTTCTGAAATCCTACAGATTTAGAAATAAACTGGTGTTACTTTCTTCTTCAGCTATAGAGACCAAGTAGCTTTGGGGAGTTACTTTAGAGGCCTTGGCAAGGCTAGGACTGGATCTGGGGCAAGAAGAAGAGGCTTGTAACTACAGCATCATTTATGGTCCCTTCCAACCCGAAGCATTCTGTGATTCTGTGGTTGGCCTCCTTCTCTCTGCCCATCATGGACTTGGGGCAAGGTGTTTTAGGGGTCAGGCGAGGTGCAGGTGGAGTCAGCAGGCAGCCAGGGGTGATGCATTTCCCAGGACAGGGAGCAGCAGCAGCAGCACAGAGGTTGCAGAAGGCAGGATTCAGTTCCCACCCAGGAACCAGATGTGCTGTAACACCTTGTTTTACTGGATGAGCCTCAACCAATTCCAGCACTGCTTCATCTGCAAAGTGAATAGAATATTACTTTGTCTCAGTGTTTAAAATATGATAAATTTAGGTACTGTATGTGCATACAGATAATAAATGCCTCATCCTTCCAAAGTTAATGTGCCTTTTTTCTCTGTTGAAGGGGTCTTTGTTCCTTTATTTACAAAACTGAGAAGTGAGTAGTGTCAACTTCTTAGCCATTGGAGCTGAGATAGAGCCTCCTGGGATCTGCTCCCAGTTGTGTCACTGATTCTCTCTGCCACCTCAGGTAAATCACTCTTACCTCACCCCAACCATTTATAAAAGAGTAACCACACCAAATCAGCTCAAAGAGCAACTTCATCCTGTAACCAGTAATGAGCTGTAACAAACACATCACTGAGAGTTCCTAAAGTGGGCAGCCATGGAATTACATATTATAGCCTGATTCTTCTTAAAATACCAGAAAATGGTTTAAGTCTTACTCTAAGGAAAGAGCTAATTCCCTTATTTCTTTCTACCCAAAAGTACCCCTGAATATTCTCATTAGATGTACAGAAATCAAATAATTATTAAATCATACTAAATCTTACTTTACTGGTTTGTGCTTGAGTGTTTCAGAGATTAGCTATGCATATTGCAAGAATTATTCATATAATGTTTCAAATGTTCAGCCCTTCTGTTTCATTGAACTGTCCTTGTCTCCTGCCACTTAACAGTGGTAAATGTCAGTCAGATTAGTTCTTTTACACCATTACTTACTGTCTGTGTCCTTTTTTCCCTCTACAAGAGGAGGCTCCAGCCTTTGCTGTATGCTCTCAGCTGTATGCCCACAACACTTATTTCATCTGTTTCAAAGAGTTAGAGATACAGTGACCAGAATTGAATGCAGCAGGTAAAGAAATATTTTTAAGGTCTGGAGTACTAATGCTGTCTGATAATCAACTCCAATCTTCATGCTTTACTGAACTGCTGTGCAGTTCACTCCATGTAATACATTTTCAGATCATTTGAGGATAGATACTACCCAGAAGCAAAGGACTGTGAGAGTATTATCTGGTGCTTTGTATGTCCAAGAAGCGAATTCCATTTCCTGGATCAGACAGAAATGAAACCAATATCCAAGCCACTGTATTATCTGTATACAAATTCAGGATGCTCTGATCTCTCACCCTAAGAACATGACACAAGATCTTTCCTTAACTGTTGTGGTATTAAGTTGATTAAAGATATTTTATCTAAGACTATCTCTGAACTCCAAAGCTCAGCAGTTAGAGCTTTTGCCCAATTTCATTTACTTTAATCCTGCTGTTCCAATAGAACTTCAGCAGAGGGTCTTCTCTTCCTCACATTTTGTAGAAAATAGAGCTGAGCTGTAAAACAACATTTTATCCCAGCAGTTCAAGCCCAGTCCAATTTGTTTGATTCCAGTCAGAATTGCATTGAACAGGGATCAGCAAACATTTCTAAAAACCAAGCAGTAAGCAGCAAATACAGCATAAAGCCAATAAAGAGGATGTTTTCCCTGTGCATTGGATCAGAGATTTTTACACAATTTAACTTTGTGGGTAGGTTCTTCACCTACACCTTTCTTCACATACACCTTTCTCCAGCAAAGAAAGGGTATGACAACTGCACAAATGGAGCTGATCAAGTTGAAGAATTATCACAACAGTCTGAGAACTGAAGTGAAACACAGTTTGAAATGAGATATGAGACCTTCAGCTGGTGTAAATCAGCTAATGCTGTAGCACCTGAAGAGTTGGCCAAACCTCCTTGCACTAGGGCAGGATAAAAAAAATTGTGTAGAATTTCCAGTAAACTGGATCTTCACAGAAGCTATTATTATGAAAAAAAAAGGACAATTAAAGGGGAGAAGTGTCATGTTAATATTAATAATGTAATATAACACAATAAATATAAATTAATCCCAGAATATAGGCTATAAATGTTTCATTGCCATGAATCTAAGAAGTAGGATGCATTTCAACTAGAATGCATAGGAAAAACACTTACACAGATGCATGTACATTATTGCATTGCAAGGCAGTAAATGAAAACCTTAAATTGTTACTAAATAGCTACAATTCTTTCCCCCCCCCCCCCCCCTTTTTTTTTTTNTTTTTTTTTTTGTTTTGTCAGGAGTAATGACTGTGTTTATGTCCCAAAGGAAGGCAAATATGTATTAGTCAGACTGCTGGTTCAGGACTGAAGCCTGTGACAGTATTTTTAATAAAATACAGAGTATTTAATATCCGCTTTTTTGTGTCTGCACAACTTATAATTATTGCCAGCAGGCAAAAAAAAAGGAACAGTAGGGGAAAAGAAAACAGTGAAAAAATCTTTCCTGATAGCTAAAAAATGGTATGAAAAGATAGGCAGGACATATTAGAGACAGTGCTTGCATGCAAGTGACTGGAGTGAATTGCACATGTACTGTGAGACAATTAAACCTTGAAAAAGTCTTACAAAACCAGCATTACCTCACAGGAGATGGAGCATTTGTAAGATCTAAAACCAAAACCAGTTTCAGCCTGCAGGCCCCTTTGGAGCCTGGACTGTGCAATTACAGGTGCTGCAGATGGTGGAAAGCTGAAGGCACTATTTATTTTTTGGTGGCAGACCAAAAGTACTCACATGGATTTCTTTTTTTTTTTTTTTTTTTTTAAAAGTGCCTCTTATTTGCTTTGGTCTCTGTGTGCCCTCCACAGCACATTCTGTGGTTGCTTGGAAATGGACAGGTTTTCAGAAAACTGACTCCAAGCTCAAGGGCCAAATTCTCTGTTGGAACAACACCAACAACACTAATGGTGTTAAGCCAGCAGAAAATCTGGCTCCAAATGCTGTCTGATCAACTGGTCTGTCCATAGATTCCAAGAAGCTCAGAAATTTTCAGCACGGTTTAATTCAGGGTAGCTAGAATGGAGTATGGACTGTGGTTTAAATCATATAATCAAGATTAGAGATGCTGCAGGGTATGGAGCAGAAGCACATTTATCTGTGTTACTAACCATTCCCTGCTGGAGAACTTGGCTCAAATTTGTAGGAGCTATGGAGTCAGGAGTTTAGTAGCCAAATGCTATTTCTATTCCCTTAAAATAGACCCCAGAAAATCCCAATCCCAGGAGCTCCTTGTTGCACTGTGGAAGTCTCTTCACATGACATTCCCAGTTAGCCCAAACCAAGGCACACTGAGTGCTGTGGTAGGGTGGGCAATATGCAGGAGTGCCCTTCCCATTTCAGGCTATTTTGCCAGACTCATTTATTTCAGAAATACTGCTTCACTTTTTCAGGGTTTTTAAGGAAAATGCTTGTTGGCTCTCAATACTGATAGATGATTCAACAACTGGTATTTGTCACTTCAGTGTGCATTTTGTTTCCTTTCAGATAGGTTTAATGAGATGGGTTAGCTTCTGGTTTAATTTGATGATCATAAAATGTACTTCTTACATAATTAAAATAACAATTGACAAATATATTTAAAAATGGCCATTTACAGATTTATAGGCAGTAACTGGAACCAGTTTGATAGGCTGGCAGTGCCTGTTTTATTTTGCTGGATACAAATGGATATGAACCTCCTTAATGTAGAGTAAACAAGTCCTCCAATGTAACTGACATTGCATATTTACTTGGAGAGACATTCTGATTTCAAAATTATTCTCAACAACTACAGTTGTTTCCAGATAATTGAGACTGCAAGTTGCCACCCATACTGTTTATTTTGTTCTGCCTACAAGTTCCTCATTAAAGAATGTTGCCTATCTAGATTGATAACCTTGTCCCAGACCTTTTAGAGAAATCCTGTTTCCTTTCCTGGCTTCCGTGCTGTCCAGCTTCTCAGTTCTGTCTACTATTTCTATGAAATCTTTGAGCTCAGTTTCATAGAAGCAGAATAAAGATTTTTTTTGGTGGATTAAGTTTTTTGGGGTTTGTTTTTAGTTGGGTTTTTTTACTGCTACAGCCACAGGCTTAGAACATAATTTATGGAAGCATTGGTAACCCTCTCTCCAACTAAAAGCAGGCACTGCTTCCTTCACAGTGTTCACACTGATGTGGGCATAAACTCCAAAGGCCTCTTTACTAGAAGGACTGATGTGAGAAAAGAAAACTCAGTGGTTTTCACAAGCAAGCCAGGGCTGGCACGCTCCCAACAAATGCTTCCACTGGCACTGGTGCCCCATAAACTCTGAATTCGTTTTCTCATACCAGGCTATTTATGATTCTCATGTGAGGCATGACAGCCATTCATCTTCTCACAGGACAAGCAAACAGGGCAAGACCAGTACGAACGCTGAGCATGTTGTTACCATTACTCAGAAGTAGATTTATTGGCATTGTATCTTTCACAGTAACAGGAGGTAGCTCAAAGTCCTCCTCTACAGCAGCTGTTTAATAAAACTACTCTGCTCTAGTTGCTTTCATATTTTAATCCCAAATCAGCCATAGTAGGGTGAAAGAGGAGAGGCAGCACTACAGGGAATACAGAGTTGCATGGACAGCAATGAGATGGAGAGCTGATTTCATACCTTTCAGCTACAGCCAATTTTGTTGACACTCTGTCTAGCACCATAGGGATCCAGTTCTGCATTCCCTCCCTCAGCCAAGGCTGCTCTTTATTTCTGAAATGTATCTGTGACTCCAGGAGAACATGTTAATGTGTTGTCTTACCAGGGAGAATTATTCTTGTCTGACCTTATCAATTAGAGTTGGATTTCTTCAGGAATAGATGAAGACAAGAAAAACCCCACGTCTGCAGGGCACTGTACTCCATCCTGAGCTTGTTGTTTACAATAGATGAGACTAACAGTCCTT
Source organism: Promerops cafer (assembly GCA_013398275.1). Classification (NCBI taxonomy): domain Eukaryota; kingdom Metazoa; phylum Chordata; class Aves; order Passeriformes; family Nectariniidae; genus Promerops; species Promerops cafer. The sequence continues at coordinate 1,856,839 of VZSE01003876.1, forward strand.
TGGAGGGGCCTGTTTCTTTTATTTTAAGAAAATCCCAGTTGACCAGTTCAGCTTTGATGCATATCCTGTAAAGTGAGATGGATCCCACATAGTGTGACTTGACAGACTGCCATTTTCAAAACATGTCTATACAAAGTTCTTCTGCAAACTTAGTGTTTGAAAGAATATAGATCGTCCAGAAATATGGAAATCCTACTGACTTTAGGAGAGCACAAATCCTCAATTTGTATGGTTTCCCTTCAGGTGTTTATCTACCTTCGCTTCCAGCTACACAGATTAAAATTAGCTTTGTGCTAACATTTGTATTTTACTGATATCTAGTACCTCCAATTTATCTCCAAAGTATTCTTATTTTCTGAATAATTCTTCTTTTTAGTATAATAACCCAGCAGAAGTTAATATCAGTCCCTGCACTAAAACTCCGTGATGGAGATACAGAACTTTTAGGTAAAAATGAGAGAATGCTTTTCCCTGAAATTAGCTGAAACTCCTGTTCAGTACAACAAAGTCACTCCATCCCTGGATTTTTTGCAGGGGTTTAATTTCAAAGAAGTTTCCCCACCCCAGCCATTATATGGAAAAAAATTAACATTGTGCCTGTCATTGCTCATGAGCTGCTTCCAAGTAGGTCGTTTTCTTCATATACAAGTGTGAGCATAACTAACATCAGGCACACCTGATTCTACTAGCTGGGTCATGGTTTGGTTTTATCAGCTCCTGGAAGCTGGACACATACCTGTGTATATGTATTTGTTTGGTTTTATGGTGCACCTCTCTCCTGGGTCAATGCTGATTGTTCAGTGTGATGGAGCTGTTCTCTTTTTCCTTCTTTGTACTTGTTCTTGTGAAAGCAGAGCAACATGTGAGGCTCACGTTGAGCATGCATGGGCCTGATGGCTGGAAGGTTTCAGCTCACCCTGTCAGAGTTTACTCCTCTCTCTTGTTCTCCACTCTGACTGAGTGTTTTCCCCTCAAAGCTGCAGAAGCACCATGACAGATCCACCTTCACACTTCTTTGTCAAAAGTTTTGCTAGTTACTGAGCTTACAGCCTTGTGCTGTGTTTGCAGCACACCTATATTCCAGTACAGTAGCTTGGGCTTTTCCTTTCTTTTGGGGGCAGATTTTTCCTTTCTTTTTAAATCACTAACAAATTGTTTGTGCCGGATCTGCTTATGCATCTCAGCTTTTCTTCTTGCCTGTGCATCCAAGGAGCACAAATGAGCCCCTAACCCCAATGCTGAGCAGGTGCCACACAGCAATTGTTAGATGCTGGTGCTAATGAATACAGGTATCTGGCACAGGCAGCAGTGCTGGGTTTCAAGCTGCCTGGAGGTGATGACTTTAGAGTCACAGAAAGAAGATCAGAAATTACAAAAATACCTCCATTCCGGACTGTTGGGAAGGGCTCTTGTTTCTTTCATGCTTAATTCAAAGAATTTACCTCCTTGGATGTGTGGCAATGTTTGTATCAAGTTCTTCCTGTTCCTTCAGGAGTCTCAATCCCTTACATTTCTTCAGATGTGTTCTTCAAGCTTTGTCTTCTCAAATACCTGAAGTTAATTGGATTTCAGAGAATAAACAGAACAAAATGTTCAACCCTTAACCTCCTTTCGTTTTGTTATCTCTCACAGAAGTTATGTCCATTAATGCTAACTGGCTTTCTGATTCAGAAAATCAGCCTTCTAGAATGGTATTATTTACAAAGTTATATTTAGTACCATTTGAAATTCATCTGACTTGTTTTGCTTGTTAGTCCTGCTTATGTAATGTGGTTTAAGTATTTCAAAACTCCTTTCCTTATTTTTAGATTTTTCTTATTCTATAGCATCTCTTGCTAAAGGGACTTAAACTAGGAATGGAAGTTTCTGCCTCCTTTCTTTACTACTGTGTTGAGAATCTTCCTACAAAGATTAAGTTTAAAATACCTAATCCAGAAAGAAGCATCAGCAGCTGGATGGCTCAGGGAAGTAGCTGTCCTCATGTGCCTTCCAGTCTTTACAAACTTTGGGGTGAAATTAATTTCATCTGATGACAAACCTTAGTTAAGACCTTGTTTGAGCTGCCAATTTGGGCTCTTCCTAAATTGCTGGTGAGTGCAAGGAAACTCTAAAAGATGATTCACTCTCCCCTAAGACATTTATCCAAGAGCAGTAAAACGATTCGTCCTGTAGAAGGGATTTTATCCATCCATTGATATTAAAGAGAGACAAGATAACCATCTTACATTAGATGATTTGTTTCTAAACATCCAAGGCTGTGAACTTCAGTCGGTTCTATGACAATGGAGCATATTCACATATTACAAAAGTTGCTCACGATGCAAATGTGTGCACCATTATGCAAATCAGTGCACCAATTTGTTTCTGAGCTAAGAAATACAGCTAAGCTTCACTTGGGCTGCCTCAATAATACTGAGTTCTCAGTAGCTTTGGCATGGCAGCAACTTTTGAGGGAGAAGTTCAAGATGTACCCTTATCCCAGTCTCAGGAGCTTTGGTCTCCAGTGGACATTTATCAGTTGCTGAGCATAGTTTTCCACACATGTGGAATTCACTGTAAAGTTGAACAGAAAAAAAAAAAAATTGATTCCTGAACAATGCTGGAAAATCTTGGCACTTAAGTGTCAAGCCTGACTGTGGTGCTGAGGCATCTTGAGAGGGAGATCACCTGAGGATGGCTGCATGTGCTGAGGGTGGCCCAATTGCCACCTCAATTGTCTTTCTTTGCACTGCTGAAAAGNGAGCAGGGGCCTCACCTGGGCTCTGAACTGCCCCTCAATCGTCTTTCTTTGCACTGCTGAAAAGGGACCTAAAGGTGAGCCCCTAAGGCCAGATGCTGTAACCACATCTGGACTCCAGTTCCAACAGGGATAGGATTCATCATTTTGTGTTTCTGTTCTGAAATTGCTCCTAGTTTGCAATATAGGGGTACAAATTTTGAGACTTTGTGGGTCTTGCTGCTAGACACTTTCTGAAGATGCAGGTGTAGAACCATTTACATCAAGTGAGTATTCCTCCTGCAGTCTTTAGAGAAGTATAAGGACAATTTATAAAATGCTTATTAAAAGCAGGTGTTTTTTTTCCTTTTCATGCCCAAGAAAATTCTTACTGTTCAATCTCTTTGAGCAAGTATTTTAAAAATAGCCTGGTTGTAATATATTCTATGTGTACTTGGGATCAAATGCAATTTCTTCTTGGAGATTTATGTGTAATTATTTTATCCAGGCTCCTTCCCCCTTTAGCAATCTTAACGGTGCCCAAGGTTACTTTAGACCAACACTGATAAAATTCATTCTCTGATTAAAAAATAGTCTGATATCAAAACTCTATGTACACTGTAGACTTCCATTGTTATAGAGTCCTTATTGTCTTGGGTTCATAGGCTGCAGTCTTTGGAATATTATATTACTATACAGCTTTCTGCATTCTCTTTCCCTCTCTGCTTTTTAAAGTGTTCATAAAACATCATTTTATTGATGCCATTTGAATACCAAAAAATTTGCAAATTCTTCTAAAAGCAGTGGATACCAGGAATACAGCTATTGTTCAAAGACTTCCTTTAAGGTTCCCTGGTTGTTAGCAGAGAAAAAAACAAAAAACAAAAACAAACAAAACAAACAAACAAACCAAAACCAACACAAAAATCAATTTTAGAATTGTCTCTCCTTTAAAACACTTAAAAATATCCTCCTATCTGTTCTTGCCGTTATATTTATTAAGGAAACCATATAATGTCTAAAACAGGTAGAGCACAGTGTGAGGTTGATTCCTTTAGATGGTAAACTAGTAACTTGCTGAAGATTACACAAGAAGTTTATGGCAAGCCCAATAACAGATAACTGATATTTTAGACATGGTATCATCTACTGCTGATATAATGAGCCCAAAGTGTCCTGTGAGAGAAGAAGGGTATTGTTCTACAGTGAGAAAAAAGAAAAAGCAAGGACTGTTTCTGTTATTTTCTGTCACTAAATCAGGATTCTATTCAAGCTGCATTGTTATTAAATTTGAATGAAACTAATTATGAAAAACTGCAAGATATTTTTTTTCCTTGGAGTTTAATGGATCATCACTTAACCAGCCCAACCCACAAAAGAACAACCACTGTTTTAAAAACGCTGGGAAGGAAGCAGTCAAATGATATTACAGATTTAATGTTAAAGGATTGAAATTGCAGGTCTGGAATTTTAGCAGACTTCAGCACCACTAATACATTTACTGGGATTTAATGTGCAAGCACACTAGAGAGAGAATGTGCAAAAGAATAATTCTTTTCCAGAGAAAAGGACCAAACAAAAATTATAAAAAAGTTGTTGAATTTCTCAAAGGGCCAGTGTGTGCTGAGCTCCCTGTTGAATGGATGAAGGAGGTCATAAAAAAATTCCCTTTCTACAACAGTGCTCATACCCAGGGAACTAAAACTTGCGTCAAAATGTTTTGTTGCCACTGAACAGATCCATGGAGGGGGAATTAAATGTTGAGTGCATTGAGAAAGGGACTGGATGCTCCCACAGCAGTGCAATGCTGCCAGCTGGGCCAGTCACAGCATCTCTGCTTGTGCAGCAGGGTCTTCCCAAGCCCTTGGGACCAAAGCTCTTTCTAGGAAATGAGGAGGGTGGCAGGAAGAAGGGGGTGCTGGAAAAACACTGAAAGCAGTTTCTAGCAGGCAGAAGGGCTGAGGAAAGCAAGCAGCTATTGTTAGGGAAAGGAGCAGCCACAGTCAGCAGGAGACTGAGAAGCACTAATCACTGCTAAATCACTGGAAGATGTCCCCACTAAGCAGAATTGCCACCCCTGCTAACCAGCAGCCATTGACATTAAATATTGTGGAGCTGAGCTCAGCTCTCTCGGAGGCATGCTGATTAAAAATGCCCTGATGAAATGGTGTGTACAGTAAGAAGTGGTACTTAGTATTTTGTCTTCATAATGCTTTAAATTGCTCTGTATCCCCACAAGGTATTTTGCCATTCTCCATTAAAAATGGGCAACCGAGTTTCAGAAGCACAGAGCTACTGCAGGACTCCATCAACTTAATTTTGGATTTGAGGATGCTCAGATAATTTTTGAAAGGGCCTGAGTTTACACTGTTTGATAGGCAATAGTGGATTCTTTTTCTTTATCATACCTGTTTTCAAACTCTGACAGTGTCTCTAAGTTAGTCTTAATACTTCTTGCTTAACATAGATTAGAAGTTATATAAAAGACCAGAAACTGTTCTTCCCACATCAGTGTGAAATATTATGGTTCATTGTTTTGCCCATGCTGATTTATGATTTCACAGCAGTAGCTCCATAAAGCTCTAGAATGGATTTTCACATCATAAAAGCACACTGTTTTGAAATTCTTTGTATTTTAGGACAATTTAATGAAGTAGTTAAAAATTATTCCAGACTGAAAATGTTTTCTGCAATCAAGAAAAAAAATAATCTGATACAATATAGGAAAGCAATTAAAAAAAAAAAAAAGGAAAGAAAGAAATCAAAACAACTCACTCCTGATCATGGAATGATGCATCTGAAAAAGAGGAGCTCAGTGGGAGAGTTTTCCTTTTTCTTTCCTACTCTCCCAAATGCTTGTGATGTGCCTGCAGTAATGCCACTTTCTTTGTACATTGGGGAACTTTTAGGGGAAATTGAAAAATAAATAAATAATGCTCTTTTTATTACTGAAGAAGGTCACATTTTGATTTTGCCTGGCAAATATTTTGAAATAGTGTGGGCCAGGGACAGTCCTTTATCCCAAATATTTCAGGGCTTTTATCTAACATTGCAGTATCCAGAAATCTTTCGTGTGAAGTGAATGTCTGCAGCAATAGCCATAACTTATTTGATAGAAATGGAGATTTTCCCTCTTAAGCAACAAGAAGTCTGCCAGGGCTAAGATGCTGGGGAATGGTCTTGTTTGTTTGTTCTTTTTTTTTAAATTTTTATTAATATCTTATATTTGGAGAAGCTTGTGGAGTCCACATGGTGGAGACGACATCCAGAGCCTGGTACAAAACTTCTCCTTTGAATGGTCCAAGAAAAACCCCTCAGACCCAAAGCAGTATTGACAGTGCTGAGAAGGAGCTGTCTCTCTTCAAAGCCACATGTGTTTTGTTTCTCTTGAATCTGTCGAGAACTCCCTGAGGCTTCAAAAGAGAGACAGGGTAGGGGAAAACATCTCTCATCCTCCCCATCACCTCACCCCTCACAATGTTACAGAGAAGCTGCCTCGGGAAGAGCAGTGCTGGAAATCAATATTTGATCAGATCTGCTTGTGTTTATTGACATAAAAGAATATTTCATAGAATCACTGAGGTTGGAAGGGACCTTGGGAGATCATCTAATGGATGCTTAATGTCAGTAAGTGTTTTCTAATCTGATTGGTCCTTCTCCATATCCAGGAGCAGTAACTGTGGCTGCAGGCAGTGACAGGGCTGCTGAGAGCCTGTGACAGCTGCTCCCGGTGGTGCTGGGAGAGAAGCACTGGTTGGCAAGCTCAGCACCCACACTGCCACTGGAATAGACTGGGTTTAGAGCTCAGATTCCTGGATTTTAACATGATATTCACGTGAGGTGCACAGCAAAATTCTTCTGCCCCAGTACCGGGGTTTGTCCTGATGGTTGGCAGTGCAGAGAACAATTCCGTGTAAGGAATCGAGGTGAAACACGACACTGTAGCCAGGATGAGTGAAATCTTGCTACAATGGGCACTCATCTTCAAGGTGGTTATTATCACATTACCTTAGTAAAGCCTCTCTCCAGCTCTGGAATTCTTGTGCAGCTGTTGACAAGTTTCACAGCTTACAAGCACCCAGTTCAGTACCTGGGCCTCTGAAAAAACATATTTTACTCTTGTATAAAACCCTCTTTTCATTATTTATTTATTATTACTAACTGGAGATCCTGTTCCAAGAAAAAGATGCATATGCCCACCCCCCACCACGATTTTGCTATTTTGAGAGCTTGTTGATATGCAGTTTGCAGGTGGCTCAGAAGGTGACTCATGTAGAGTGTTTCTTCTATCTCCAGAAAAGGCCAGTGGCTTCTAACCAGGTTTTGGCTGCATCCCTCACACAGCTGCTCAACCCCATTGCTGCTGCAGTATGACCTGAATTCCAGAGTAACCATTTTATTTATTCATTTTTGTCCTGCAAACCCAGTCATTACTACTGCGCTTCTACTTGGAGTAATGCTCTGTATTTTGAGACAATACGTGAGACCATTTGTAAGCAGTGAAGATACATAATTAGATTTTTTTATTATTATTTTTAGGGATTCATAGTTTTTCTAGTGACTGTGTTTATATTTGCTTACAAGTAATAATTATAGTAGATTTTAATAGTGCTCCTGTAGTACTTAATCATATTCTAGGTATATTACTATAAGTACATTACACATTATTGTCTGAATATATCTTCTCTGCAGTCAAAGCTGCTTTGCCAGCTTGGGTAGAAATATCCAGTCTGGCTTCAAACTTTCTTGAGTACAGCGGGGGAGATGTGGAGCAGAATGGATCTCAGGATGGGCTGGAATACTCACTAATATCAGGATAGCATTTCCTCCAACAGGTTACAAATTATACTGTTCTGATGCTGTTGAGAATGGGGAATAATTCATCTCTCAGAGCTATCACTGCATATTTGTTATCATGTATTGCTATAGATAGGTGATTTCCATAACCCTATTCATACCCCATGGAGTGGAAACGAGTTTATCAAGGCATCTGTAATGAATATGTGAATGCTGTGGGGAGGGGCGAGACAGGACAGTGCTGAAAACAAAGGAAAAAAGACAAATACTCTAAGCTTTGGATGGTAAAATGCCGAATGATAACAGAATATTACATGTTTTGTTACCAGAGGTTTTCTACGAGTTGCTTAATATTGGGGAAGGGAACAGATAAGCACATATTGGGGAGCTAGGATGACAAGCTATAAAGCAGAAAATAAAAAAGAAAAGGTTTGAAGAAGCAGAAAGTTGCCTGAGAACTGATTTTATAAAATATGTATAGACACCTTACGAGATCAAAATGGCTGTTGAAAGTGAAGCTGCAAATAGGAGCCTTTCAGGGAGGTTTTTGGACATGCCCAGATTTCCGTGGCTGTTTTCTCATTCCTGTGCCATCCTCAGGAAAAGGCTGCTGGGTGTCCGGACACTCCGACAGGGCTGCTGTGCCTGCACAGTAAATCCAAAATGTCTGACGTGCACTGCTCCGACTGCAGGGAAATAACTGTACATTACAGGCTGCTTTGGAGGATGGGATTGTTTTTTTCCAATTCATTGAACAAATGTGTTAAAAGAACTAAAATGTGATGCTTTTGTGTTTTACCAAAACTGCAGGGAAATCACTTTTTTTTTTTTCCCCCCCTTTCTTGTCATCAACATATTTTCTTTATTCATGTAACAGTAGGTGTCATTTTTCTTTAATTATGCCCAGCTATCATATGTTGCTTTTATTTGTTGAGGATGTTAGTTTCAGGGAAAATAATTTAGACAGTTCCATTTTTCAGGCAACAATACACTAAATCCTGTGCTTACAAATTGCAATTAGATAAGAATTCTTCTTTCCACAATCAAATGTGGCAGTTTCTTACTGGAAAGTAATGATGAATCAAACTTATAGCATAAAATGGGAAGATCAAAGCATTCAACGAAAATGTAATGAAGAAAATACACTTTTATGGCTTGGCATTTTAAATGTCCTCTGTTATATATCACCGTGGCAGCATACAATGGTTTAAGTCTTTCTTTAGGAATGAATACAGATTAACACAGCCCCATTTTCTCTGCCAGAATTTCCTTCCTCTGATGATGATATTTCTCTTCCCCCCACCTCCCCCCACATACATACCCCTGTCTTCCCACCCTCAGACCTAAAAGCATTTTAAACATGTTTAGCCTGTCAACAAGCCTTTGCTAAAGGTTTTTGCAGCCTTTGGTAATGACTTCTAATTTACATGACTAATTATCCCGGGATAAATAGAGATGAGGTGCTTTAGGATAAGGCTAATCTGCATGTCTGCTGGAAGCTTGAATGGTGCATTTTATAAAGATACCAAAACTCAGCAACTCAGTGAAATTAAGGTTGTGACAAAAGGCAGGCAAATTCAAAATGAAGGTAATCACTTCCCTTCCTGAGCTGCTGCAGTTGGGTGCAAGAAAGGCACTGGTGGCACGTGATGAAAAGAAGCATCCCTCCAGATTCTGGAGTTTATTCAGGTCCATACTGAAGCCTGGACAGATTTTGCCTATACTGTTTGTACAGATATATTTTCATGCAGAATTGCATCACCATTTGCCTGTCTTCACCATCCACCTTTCTGCACTTGTGTTGCCTTTGTTCTTCAAATCCTCGTGGCTGTCCATCTATGCCCACCTCACTCTGGTTCATACCACAGGATAACCAGGCAGTGATGTATGTGATTGTGTAGATACATACAGCAAAGGACAATCTGCACAATAAACTTAGTCTAACACCTCAACACTGCACGAGGCTCTCCCAGAGAGGGCAAACTTATGCTGGTAAAAGAGGGAAAGGACAAAAGAAAGGAAATACAGCAGCCTTTTTGCTGAGCTGAGCAGTTCGGTTTTCCAAAGAGCTCTTGAATTTAGAACTTGACCTCCACAACACTATGTAGAGTAATGCATAAGTACTTCAGGTAGTTTAGTCTCATTTTCAGAAGTGATTTGAGGTGTCAGACTTCTTAGGATGCTTTTCAAAGCCAGCTGCAGCAGGTCCAGTGCTGCCCTGGGGCAGAGGGACTGGGCTCAGACCTGCTGTGCACACTGCAGAGCTCTCAGCAGCTCCTGCCCAGCCTCACATTTTACAGCCATGGTCCTCTCACCTGCCAGCTTGGAGATGGGCAGTGCTTGATTGTCTCGGGTTGTGTGGCCATGCCTTCCATCCTTACTGGCCACCTTGTTGAGCTCCTTCAGCCCCTTAGTCCAGGATGTTAGAAAAGGCCACAATTCCAAGATGTGCAAAATGTAAAAAAATACGACTTTTATTTAGGAATGTTCCCAAAATGCTGCCTTGCTTGCTAAAATTGCTTTTGGAAACATGATGTCTAACTCTTTTAAGAGCCTACAATGCAGTGCTTAGGACATCCAGAGCTAAGTTGCCCAGAGCAGGGAGAATGACGGATTACTCAATTCCCGTTTCAATTACTTAACCACAGGATCATCATTCTACTTCACTCAAATTGTGGTATATTGATTTCTGTTGTGACTCAAAAGATTTTAATTTTTAATAAAAAGTTAGCTTGATATTCTCTTTATGTGTATAAATCCAGAATAATCTGCCTTTTGCAGACAGGGTATTTAAATTGAGAGACCCCATAATATCTGTCATGTTTATAAGGAACTCTCCCTGAGTTCACATAATCAGCACCTCCTTGCTCAATTCCCCACAGGACAGCAGTAAAACAAAAGCCTTTGAGGCCTAGAGACAATTATAACATAAGGAACATTTAAATTTCAATAACCCTTACTAAAAGTTGACAAAAAGCTCCCATTGTAAAAAATTGGAGTTTCAGAATTTCAGGTGATGTAAATTACAGAGAAGCAAAAGCAAAAAGTTCTTCAAAGCCTTTCCTATCTTTTACTAAAAAATAAAATTAAAAAAAATATATATACATACTGAAGAATTTGCCTTAAATTGCCTGTAGGTTGTGCATACTGACCCCAAACTCCATTTTACTGAGAAATGTGCTAACAACTTGGGTGAACAGATTTTCCTTCCTTGGACATCCCAGCCCCCAGGTAACTGCAAATTCAGGTGTAGCACCTTGCAGGGCAGCCACACTCAGGGCAGGGCCCCTTCCCCAGCCATCAGCAGCTCTTAGAAACCCTGTGTCCAGGTAAAATCTTCTATACCAGCAATCCCAATAGTGATCAAAAACTTCTGGATGTTTTCCCATTTGACAGCTTCCGTGGAAAAGCTGCACAGTGAAACTTGGCCAAAGGAAATTTCTTGGGGAACTTCTGTACTTTCTGGCACACTTGCAGGAAGGGACTAATCAGAAAAAGCCATTTTTCACACTTGTTCTTTGGCCTGTCCTCTGTGACCTATTTTCTTGACTAATCCTGTGGTTTTTATCCTAGCCAATGCCAAATTGCTTTTGTTTCTGCCTGCTCCTGGCCAGTCCTATAACTCTTAGCTCCCAGCAAGATTTTTCTCCCAGCAAAATGTGGAATTCTGAGTGGTTCCTCTTGCTCCAAGTAGTCTTCAGAATCAAGGGACTGTGTAAGTAGCTCCAAAATTCAAGAGCAGCAGCATTTTCTGTATTGCTGAATGAAGACTTTTGGGCAGCTGAGGTCTCCCCTACAAGATAAAATACAATCAGGCCAGGCCATGTGTGATGTGAGGTTTGTATTCCTGAAAGCAAAGACCCCCTTGTGAAAAGCTTTTCAGGATGGTCTGCGAAGCTTTTATTTTGTTGCCAAAAGAGGGAGCCCTCACAGAATTCTCTCTGCTTTAGCGATAGTTTTGCTTCTGGTATCTGCTTTTTATAAAAGCTCTGAAATTTGTTTTTCTTACAAAATTAGAGGCCTTTTAGGTTTGGAATAAGTTTATGGCACAGAGAATGTGAGCTGTGAGTTTTTCCCTCTTAGGTTTCAATGACGTCAGGGTGCAAAGAGAGAAAATAAGCTTTTCGTTTTCAGAATTATTTGGCTGGCTATCATTAAGTACACAATGCAGCTTCATTAAATACCATATTTCAGCATTCCACTGTTAGAAATAATAATCCTGCTAAACTGGACAATGCTTGCTAGGCACAGAACTTGTTTGAAACAGTACATGATTTTGTGTGCTGCAATTTGGGTTCCACGTTGCCTTCTGTTCGTGTGAACTGGAATTGTCAAAACTGGTACCTGATTCACCTCTTGGCCACCCCAGAATGGTATTTTTATTCTGAAATACTGAATTCATTCTGAAATTCTGAATGTTTGAGATGGGTGAGTAGGATCTCTCCAGTTTGCCTGAAGATATAAAGGGTAAATTGGTGCTGGGTTTATTTGTAATCACTTGTAGAATGTAATCCAATAAATTTTGGAGGAGTTTTAAGAATTATGCAACTTGCTACTGATTTTTACCCATGGATTGGGTTCAAAGCAGAAAGAGAAAATACAGGCACTTTTATTAGTGTTTATCTGCAGAGAGAAAGCCTTTGCCTTGAGTTCTGCAAGAAACTGCAACAACAAATAATAAGTTTACCAGAGAGACTCGGTGAGTGTTGATTCATGGTTCACCCTTACCTCTTTCTGAGCTTGGACTGGTTAAAGGAAACTCTGGCATGAGAAATTGCAAGTATTTTAGCTGATCTCTGCCATCTTCTCTGAGCCTGTACTGTTCCCTAGACTAGTTCCCATTTGAAGAATTTATTTTCAATGTAATGGTTCCTCTGGCTCTGTGGCTCCAACGGCCCATTTGGTATTTTCTCTGTTTTGCACAGCAGCTCTCTCTTCCTTTGGGATGTAGACTGAGTGGATTTGACAGTCCAGCCTTTCTTATCTCCCCCAAATCAAAGCCAAACTTGCAAAGCAAAGCAAATAATTGGCCAGTAGGATTTAAAAACTTTTATTTGATGATTTCTCTTGCCTTTCTATTTTTTGATGCAAAATCAGAGGCTCCAATATGACCTGTTTTAGTGAGATTTTGATGCTTAGAATCATTCTCAAAAATACATTACTGCCTAAAAATTATTTGGGTGTCTAATTCACTCTGAGGTCAGTTGTTGAAAAATGTCACATCCTTTCTCTTGGCAAGACCTGGAGCGTGATATAGCAGGATTGTTAAATCAGAGCAAAATCCCATTTTAAATGCATATTTCTGATTTGTTGTTAATCAATGTTGTATTAGGATTGCTGTGGGATTATTGTACCCTAATGGTGGTGAGAGTCACAATAAGTGCAAGGAGTAGAGTGGCTGAGATAGGAAGGATCACATTTAGATGATCACTTCTTTTTTCTCTTTTCCATTATGTTTTTCTTGTTTTGAACACTATTAGCGTTCCCAGTGTACAGAAACACAGGGGAGACTTAGGGCAGGAGATAAGTTGATTGCAATCAAATTACATGATAAAACAGAGAAATAAACCCAGAAATAATTTTAGGCGTTTTATTTTTTAAAAAGAACATTCAGAGTTAAGAATAAAATGGCCAAAATGGGTGTTTCTGACATTTTATGGATGTTCTGCATAGGTAGTGTGCCTCCAAATATTGGATGCTCTGATATACCATATGTGCTGCAATTCCTAAGCAATACAGCAGATGTTTTAGGTGATCAATTCAGAACTCACTGGCTTTGTTTAGCTCTCCTCATTCCCAATTTTATATGATGTGAATGTGCCTGTCATCATAAGTAGAGGAACAGTTCCATATTTAAAAATCTGTACATAATTCAAAGTTGACACAGTAGCAATACTAAAACACTCTCCAACCTAGAAAATCTCATGTTCCTCAGAGTCCAAAGCACCTAGTTAGGGAAAGCCATGGCCAGCAAAAATTAGCTTTGTGTGGCTTGAATCAAAACTTAACTATTCTTTTGAGTTTAGCTTTATTGTACGAGGCAGATGAAAGCTGACAGTTCTGATTTCTTTGCTGATCAGAGGGCTGGGGGAGCTGGTTTGTTTGCTTATTTGGTTTTAAGAAAAATTTCATCTTATTTCTAAGTAATCTGCTCCAAAGCCATCTTCCTAATGGCACCTTTTTATCTTCAGTTCTCTTAACACTTTCTTCTCTGCTGCCCCTTGCTTTGCCAGTTCCTTGTGTACAAAGTGCCTTTTCTGCCCTAAGATCAGTTTCTCTTTCTTTTTCTTTTTCCAAGGAGCTTTTTAACAGTAATCCCCAATGATTTTACTTAGTTTTCTGCTCATGTGGGCTGGAAATCTATTCAGGCTTCATTAAAAAGCTCATTTGAAAATACTGATTCTATTGTATTGTCTGAACCGTTTATTTATTTGGGGATATAAAAGATGTGAACTCTCTTTTTTTTTTTTTTTTTCCCCAGTTGTAAATTAGCACAGATATATTTCTGGTGGCTGAAATAGCAGAGACTTTCTTCTGGAGAGGTCTGTGGGGAATAAACTTTTCCCTGGGGAGGCTGGGACTGGAGAGGGCAAAGCTGAGCTGGGCTCCTGCGTCTCCTCCGTAACCCAAACCCACAGGACCGTGGCGAGGGGAGCCACATTTCAGAAGGAAAAATGTTCTCTGTCTTCAGTGCCCAAAAGAAAAATTTAAGCTCCCTGAAAACAAGAATGAATCTGACATCTAATTTTGCCACTATAAATTGGAACTTTTACATTTGTGTTGGTCTTTCAAAGAAAAATTTAAAAAAAACCCCTGAAATATTGCTGTCTGACACAATGGAGTTCAGGCTAAGAATAAGGATAAATTTTCCTGGCATTTTCACCTGTGGAAACTCTGTTCACCTTTCCTGCAACTGTAAAATTGATTTGAAATGATGGACTGATGCTTCCTCCTGAGTTATTCTTGACATACCACAGCTTTTTTGCTAACTGAAAAATAGGTACTCTTTGAGGAAGCAAATTGCTTTTCCTAACACAGTGTGTAAATGTTGTGGTAAACATCTAGATAATTCATTTTTAAAGTTAATGCTCAATGGATGTTTGGAAACCTCTTGGATTTCTTCTAAAATGAAGAATGTAAATAAGGGCAATGGTAGCAATTAAAATACAGAACTATCTATTTCTAAAAAAAAAAATAGAAACGCCAGAGTGACTCACAAATCATAGCTAAACATCCACATTTCAAATTACCCAGAGAAACATCTTTTCTGTGCAGCCCAAAGGACAACTGCTTTGCAGTGTCTCATGACAGAGTTGCCACATCCTTGGCTAAATGTTTGTCACACGTGAGCAAATCTCAGCTTCTGTCTTGTGGGGATCTGGTTCTGAGGGGCCCCATCTGCCCTCACTGTCTCACCAGGGGGAGCTGGGGAAACTCAGCCTTTGGCTGGACAGAACCCTGAAGCATCTCCACGTCTGTGATGCAAAAAATGAGCAGTTTTGTGATAAAACTGAGTAATAGGGCATTTGGTTCCCTTCTCTCCTCCACTGGTCCTCATGCTCATAGTCCCCAGTTTGCCAGTCACCAGGTTTTTCACAAGTGTGTGCTCTGGGTTTTTTAACCACCCTTAGATATACATCAGGTAGCAGGTCCCCAGTGAATTGCTTATAGAGCAACTGTAAAAGAGAGATAATTTGAACCAGTTAGCAATGAGGCTAATGAAATGAGGGTTTCAGACCTCTTATCTCTGCTCAGCTGACAGGACAAATGTTGTCCCCTATTTATTAGTCAAAATAACCTGACATGGACTGAGGAGAGGAGCAAACTTGTAATATCTGGATGGCCTCATTTTCTTAACACAGGCCTCCATTCGAGGCTGCTCTCAGGCAAACTAACTCAGCTCGGTGATTTTGATGAACCAAACTTTTGTTTTCTCCTTTAATATAACATAACATATTATTTACAACGTATAAAACCCTCTTCAGCTGCTGTGAATAAAAATTCCCCAGGAATATTTTTCACAGTTTAAAGCACCTGGGTAAAGGATTTGGGTTTAAAATGCCAAATTTAAAAACTAAACTAAAACTGTCCCAATTGAGATGTAAAGAGTGAAATACTGCCTTGGCTCCAGTAGCCTCTATTTGACTTTTTTATTAACAGTTCTAGAGACACCACCCATTGATTAAACATGAATTACAGTAGATAGTGTACAAAGGCAGAGTGACCCTGGGAGTGGCTGTAGGGAGTCCCAGAGCTGCCCTGGTAGTCCTTAGGAATTCTGATAGCAGTTGCAGCCTGAATGAACCTTGTTCCACAAGCTCAGTGCCTCGAGATACTCAGCTGCAGGAATTAGTAATGATTTTAGCACATTTCATAGGAAAGTACAACGACATTACTTCAGAAACAAATGAGAAAGTGATGGGTCTGTTTGGAAAGTCAGATTGTTCCTTTTACCTTCAGAAAAGCCCACGCTCATTTGTGCCATTTGACTTCTCCAGACAGTGCTGTCATGGGCTGTAATTAAATAGGCAGGTTTTAGGAGAATAAAGATTGGGATGCTCTGAATCATTTGTTGAAGTGAATATGACAAGCAGTGGTCTGGTTTGGAAAAAAAAAAAAAAAATTGAGCAATAGAAAAACAAACTCACTGCCATGGATTGTGAAAAGAAGCAGACTCAAACTGAAATTAGATGAAAAGCTTGAAATTAGATGAGACCAAAATAGTTGGACACATAAATTTATGTATTTGTCCATACATAATAGATTCTAATTTGACTTTTTGATGCAATTTTTATCATGTTGCCTTGACTTATATACAATAATTAAGAGATGTTACACAGTATGTGGGGGTTGGGGAGGGATTTTCAACAATCCTAGTTTAAATGTGAAAGCACAGAGTTATTCCCCCTTCCCTCCTGCCTGTCCCTGCTGCAGAAAAGTCTTTGGCTGTAGTGGTGCTGTGACAGCCTGAGCAGAGCTTGGAGGGCTGGAGTCACTCTTTCAGTGAAAAATTCTCATGTTTCAGAAATGTTCCCAACATCTTCAGAATCCTAGGCAGTTTTTTTTTTCCTCTTCTCCTAGAATTCCCTTTTCTTCCAAACCAGTAATGACTTTGAACCCAAGTCAGTCTGGTCCCTACTTGTCCTGGCTATTCTGACATGATGACAGTTTGTTAAACTTAGTATTAGTTGACATGGGGAGAATAGAAAGCTGCTACTAAACTGCTACTAGCTGGTAGCTAAGCTGCTTAGGCCAGACATGAATTTTGGAACTTAAGTCCCAATTTGAATAAATATTTATTTAGGTATAGACAGCAAAAGAATGTTTGGGAGAAACGATCAGTGGGTTCAGAACTCCATTTCAAGGTCCAGATGGGCCAGAGCAGAGACATGAAGCCCTGAATTTGTGTTTCCCTTATGATGTAATCACAGGCTCCTACAATTGCATGTTTAGTTTAAAAATTGCCGATGTTGGGGGTTAATCTGTCCTGTCTGTTATCTAAACCAGCCCATAAACAATGGCTGGTCAGTCAATATCCCATTACTGGTATAGGTAGATATGCTTTGTTTCTAATTAAACATTCATTGAACACTGTTGTTTCTCTCCCCCTGCCCCCCAACAAATGGTGAATTTTCAAAGTTCATAATTGCTTTCAGAAATGCTGCCCCTTTCCTTGGTAAAACTTAATGTAAGACAGGAATCACAGCTAAAGAATGGCAAGGCAGTGCCTACAGGGGTCTGTGTCATGGATAGATTTTGGTTGTTAATGGCACTGTGTGGGGTCTGTACAGTTTTTCCTGCCCTTGTTTACTCTATTTTTCAAAATAAATAAATCTTAAATAGAAGAGTTTATTAGCTCCTGCTGCTTACTGTGTACTTTAAAACATAATCCGTTGTTTGTGGCATTACAATAATCTCTATAGGCATTAAGTAATTGATGTCACAAGCACAGGATTATAGCCACAGCTCTGTAATTTACATAGTAATACAAGAAACTGTGAAAAACCTGCATGGCAGTGTTTCACCAAAACAAACCCCTTAGAGTGCTGAGTTAAACTCAGTGGAAAAAAGCAAAGTAGAATGAGCAGATCCTGAACCCTTGCTAGGTAAGTACATTTAAAACACGCACAAGCCACCTTTTCTTTTAGTGCAGCTAACAAAAGGCTTGATCCCAATCTGGATGTGGGGCCAGACCATGGAGAAATGGATCTCTTCTCTTCCTTCATTTCTTGCAGGCCCAGAGCTTTTGGGAGAGAGCAGAACAAAGGCATTGGCTATACCATCCTTTCTCTTCCCTCAGTCAATAGGCTTTCTGCTGTCTTAACTCTTACTGGCAAAGCTAAGGACCAGCTCATGCCAAAGCAGTTCCTTCCTCCTGCCTTACTTTCCAGAGATGAGATAGCCTTAACAACTTTTTCTTGTGATTGTTAATATTACAGGGAACAGAGAAGTGCCCTTTTTTTTTGGATTCCTAGTGGTTCACTATCAATCTGGTTACCAATTTATGAGAGCTGCATATGTAAATAAGGCAACCTACAGATGAGGCACGAGTAGATGTCACTCAAGAATATGTGGAAGAGACCATGAGTTTGTGGGGCCCATAAAGCTGAGTGCCCACTGTCAGAGGTCACTGTGCAGCCTCTGAGGGAGCTCAGCCTCCCATGGCTTGGGCAACGATCCACAGCTTTTGGTAGGAATCTGCTCACCAAGGGGCTGCAGCTTCTACTGCTGCCATAGGTTATACTGACTGTGGCTAAAAAAATGGCTTTTCCACCTTTTCTTAACCTTTGTTGTATTAATGTTCATTCTATACAGCTTTGGAGCACAACAGGGCTGTAAGAACATTATGCGTGGCTCTTCTGTTCCTGAGACAAATAGTTCAAGGGGCAAGAAGGAGAAGTCTCAGGTACTTGTTTGGCAGTGCTTTGGTACAGTAGGAAGCTACCATGCATCACTGGTTTTGGGAAAGAAACAGGCAGGTGTCAGATATTAAGTAGGAGAGTGTGTGCACTGGAAGAACGAGTAAAGTAGCTTAAACGTTTGGCACTGTCTTTCATTATTTGGACTTGGTTGTGATTCTAAACCAGAATTGAGTTACCACATATTGCAGTGATCAAATATCTGCAGAGGTCACTGTCAAAATGGTTTAAAATGCTCATTATAGTTCTTAGCATGAGCAATAACATATCCCAAACTGCTTTATAAATGTTCTTCCACACCTATATTATCAATAATTGATTCCACAGGGTAGGCTACAGCAGATGCAATTTGCTAAAATCCCAGTCAAGTGTCAACAAGCTGACTGGTTCATTTTATCATTATACCAGGAAACTTTAGCAGCTAATCATAAAGGAAGTACAAAATGTGAGATCTTGTTTCATTATGTGAACAAAAGCCTGTGATTTCAGGATGTAAAGAAAAGATTATTGCTCAGCATCATGTGGGGGGAAAAGGACAGCTTTAAATCATCAAATTATCCATTTTTACAGGATTTGAATTAATAGTTTTTTGGTATCATTTCTTAAATCAAGAGTTTCTCTTTGGAGGTAACCTTTGCATGCTGAAGGGAAGGAGGTACAAGCAGTGAAACTTGCATTTGAGGAACAAGGAACTAGGCAGATATGAATGCTCATTTTTTTCCCAACACCTTCCTTCTAAGAAAGCCTTCCTTAGAAAATTAATCCAGATTTTAATCAGCCCTGAATATTTCTTAACCTGTCCAACAACAGGTGGCAACAAGGAAGGATGGGATACAGCCTTTCACCTCCCCCTCCTGCACTTTTTCCCTCCAATGCAAACCCTGGGGTGCCTGTGGGCAGTCACGTTGGCCACCCAGCTGTGCCAAGTTGCACACTTGGGATCTCTTTGATCCTTTCCTCAGCTCCTGGGCTCTTCCATGCCATAACGTGAAAGGACAGATTTCCAAAGCATTGGCTTTACAGAGTGTGGCAATCATAAAGGCCACAGAAATGTGAAATGCACCCTTCAGTACCTCCTCAGCTTTATCTGTGATAAGATACACTGGTTTCAATTACTCTTGTGTCAACACAGCTTACAGGAAAGAAACACTAGTTTTGAAGTCAAAAAGAAAAGATGCTATTGGTGACAACTTGTGGCAAAGTTTCCAGGAAAAAAATATCGTGCACTTCATTTCAATCTGAAACCCCCTGCACAGTAAATTGAAGGTGATGAGGGACAGACACATGTTCAAAACACACTCACATTAGGGGGGAGAAATCAGTAGCAAAGACCAGGCTGGGTAAAATACATTTTGGAAGACGAAGTCCTTGTGAGGCCCCAGGGAGTCAATTCCAGCTTCCTGTGAGGGTGCTGTGACAGGAGCTGTTAGTGAGTGGGCAGCCTGGTTTTGGGGTCACAGCTGCAGCAAAAACTGCCCACAGAGAGAAAGCAGTGAAAGGCACAAACCCAACAGGAGCTTTCTAGAGACGAAGCTGAGCTCAGCTCTGGGCTTAGGAATTTTGCATGGAGACTCAGAGCAAGGCAGGAATAGATGGCCTTGCTGTTTAGAAAAACCTCTGCTGGTTCCTGGGATGTGGATGGCTGAAGGAGCTTCCAGCACCCTGTGTGGAATAGATCCCTGAGTAGCTGCTGCCAGCTCCATCCCCACTTACCTGCACTGCTGGGTGTTGGGGCCTTGGAGATGATGTGCTGGGACAGAAGGCAGGGATAAGGATATTTTTTGGATCACAGCTGGAGGAGGAGTAGGAAGATGACTTTATAATTGCTTTTTTATCACTCTTCCTGACTATATTGACTTAATACTTGACGCAGCTTTGGCTGGCAAGTAAGGCCCAGATACATTCAGAATTAGATATGATGAGGCTCATTCTTACATGAGAAGAAAATCATCGGTTGCTACAGAAACAGCTCCATATCAGTCTCGTGGGGCATCTTTGCATCTGGCTTTTTTCCCCTACTCTTTTGCTAATATGTAGATAAGAGTCAAAGCAAGTGCAGCCCATCCCACATCTATATAAAAGGTTGGAGGAACTCTGCAGAGAGCAAAGTGTGAAAGAACATCTCACAGATAAGCTAAACTTAAATGAATGAGTTAATTTACACTCCCCCTGCAATTTTTTTTTCCTAGTTTTGCAACTCTTGCTAAGTTAATTGAGGTGAAAATTAAATGACACCAGTCAGCAAATATTTTAAAGACCTCCAGAACCCAGGAAGAGAAAGGAGATACTTAGAAAAGGAGTTACTAAGAAACAGGAAAAAATCTGAGGGGTGAGTTAGAATCTGTGTTGAGAAAATTGCGTGTTGCAATGGAATAATAATCCAGACTCGCTTTCAGGCAAGTTGTTTAGCTTGATAAATTCAGGAATTGGTTAAAAGTAAGTGTATATCATGGGTGAACAGGGACCATTCTGCACACTGCAGACCAGCTCACCAGCGACATTCTTCAACTGGTTTCCTAAAATGTAATGAATTCTTGATGCTTAGTAGATTAATATTTATTGAGTGAATCAATGCTTAATTTATTAAAAAATTGCCTTCCTTGTATTTTAATATGATTTATTACTCATCAGTGCTTATTGCATTAATTAAAGATTGTGTTAATTTTGTGGAAGTGAACACGATCTGCTGCAGGTTTGCTCTGAGCCCTGGTGCACTGTAGGGACTGTGCCTCTGGGCAGTGCCAGCACTGGAAACTGCTCCAGGTGGGAAGCAGAATGAATCACCAGTGGCCTCTTCCTGCCCTTGGGGTCTCCAACAGCCAGCAGAGTGGAAAAGAGGATGCTGCCCCTTAAGGGCAGGACAGGATTACAGCAGCAGTGATACTGTGATGATGCAGGGAATATTTCTGTTTGCCTCTTATAAATTATGGCTGATGCTGTGGGGATCATTTTTGTGTCTCTCGTGGAATGCCCTTTTGTCAACGTGGGTGAAATCCAGCCTTAGAGATGTGGGAAGCTGCCACCACTTTCCCAACTAGGGACTACACTCTTTGCATTTCCATGCTCAGATTGTAATAAATTCTTGGGACAGTAGGTTGCCTGAAGATTGGGATGGTCCCAAGCATCTCAGCAGGGGCAGGTGTTTGAGAAGTGGAAAATTCCTAAAGGCAGAACAAAAAAAGCCAGACATCTTGTGAGCTGAGTCTTTCAAGAAATCTGTCAAAACAGGGAGAGGGTGATCATGCTGGAGGGGGGCCACAGCTGCAATTTGCATCCTTCAGCACTGAAGAAGCAAATATATAAAGCCCCACAGCCACGATTTTTCTGATGAAATTATTTTATTAATGGGTGTGACATTTGTAATGTCTCTCTCTTTAAATTCAAATACTGCTGTTTTTATAGCTACTCATAAGTGAGTCTGTCTGGTTTTTTTTTTTTAAATCCATCTAGTTACTAGGCTGCTTGCATCCAGCTGAGCCCTGGAAACGGCAGAGCTAGCACTGAGATCTGAGAGCAGGCAGGAATTTCCGGAAAGTGATTGTGTCCATAATGAGGGCATTTTTGCATGTTTAAATGCACGATTCTGGAATGCACTTTGCGGTTTGCTTCTCTCCAGGGCCGGGGTGAGAGTACACAAACTTCCCTTGATGAGCTAAATCAGAGAAACCTCTCCAAGGTCCAGTGAAGGTCGGAGCTGAGAATTTTTTGCCTCCCTCTGTCACAGGCAGGCAGGAACCACCGAGCTCCAGCCTGGAGCACTTGGGTGGAGCCAGTGCCAAGAACCTGGTGGCATTTCAAATCCCTTGCAGCAGTTGGGTGTTAGATGCAAAAGATCAGAGCTGCTCCACTTGAAGTCAGAGAAATAATTTCAGCTTAAAGTTCAACATATACACAAAGATTTCCTGGATCTGGAGTTAGTTTGTTTTTTCCAAGGTCAGCTTGAAGGCAGTATTCAAAGTGGAAAGAAGTTACAAACTGAACATTTGACTTGTAATAATTTCATTTTATTTCCCATTTGTTTGACCTGTCCTGTGTGCTTTTGTTTTCCTGATGTATCAAGCTAAGCTACTTTGGCTTTTTATTTAATGTTTATTTTTACCCCATTTAACAGACTCAAGTCAGGACTGGGGCCAGTTGGGCTGCATGCCTTTCTCTCTGTTCCATATCTTTACATTTTCCAACTTTCTTTGATGCAGGATATTTATATTCCACCTTTTTTTCCTAGTAGAGAGGCTTTCACGGAGTATAGGCTTTGGATATATATTTTCTGCTCTAGCTGTTGGTTAGATATACAGCATTTGGAGTTCCAGTTGTGCCGAGAAATGTAAGCAAAGCTTTTGGCCCAGTGGGGGCTGAGCTCTGGCATTTCAGAGCTTTGTACATATGAGTCAGTATTAAGGTGCAGGATCTATATAAAATTTAGCTCATTAGGAGATGTTTCATCTCATGGCTCCTGCTGGGAAGGTGGGTCCTGTGCTCACACACAGGATTTCTTACTCTGCTTTGCTGCTCCCAGGAAAGGAGGGGGGTGAGCAGGTGACACAGTGCAGCAGTAGGGTATTCTGCTCCCTTTTACCCTGGCACACCTGGAAAAAGGCTTTGCATACACCGGCCCCAGTATTTTAAAGTAAAGCAAATATGCTCGAGCACACTGCTAAGGTCATGCTTGGAATGACTTAGCAGAGTTAAGAGAACAAGGAGTACCTCTGGAAAAAGACAGATAGGAATTTTCTCTCAAATATACTTTGTGTTGCGGCAGAGGTAAGGTTCTGAAGGACAGGAAGGTTTCAGAAAATGTGTTTTTTCCAGCCTGACACTCCACTTGGCTTCCCAGCAGGCCAAATTTGCTGTTGTGCCCAACACGGCTCCAGCGTAGTCAGCGGATGACCAACTGTGTCCATGAACTTCAGCCAGTGAAGCTTTACCACAGAGAAATGATGTGTTTGGAAAGGGGTTTCATCAGTCATGATTTCCAAGGAAGAGCACTCGGGGTAGGGAATACCAAGTCAATGTTTCCTCCTCAAGGACTTTCAGCTGTCACATAGGGAATACAGTGAGTGCAGTGATGAGAATTAGATTGGAAGATCAATAGGGCTGACAATAAATGAAAGTAACACAGACATTATTGAGCAAATTAGGAGAGAGAAATTAAACTGGACAGTATAATCTTCAATACCTGCTAGACACACTGATGTTGGGCAAAGTTAGGAAGAAGACAGTAAGTTGGAAAGTGCTACTATGAAGGGGCAGTAACAGACTGCCCGTGAGATAGGGAAAGCCCTGCTTGTGATGGAAAGCTCTCAGCCCACAGAAAAGTGGGAAAATATGCTAATGGTCCAGGAGCAGCTGGATTTAAGTGGCAAACTACAGAGAGGGAGTGGTGGAGAGATCACCTAAGACTGGGAACAAGGAGTAGGCAACAGCACTGGCTACATGTTACGGGAGAAGGGAACCTCAGATGCACCCACCATCACAAAGGCTTTGGTGGGATAGCTTGTTCCAGGCCAAAAATTTTCCTAACTTTCTCATAGTATGGGTTTGTTTACCCTGTGAAGGTTTGCAGCCATTCCAGAAACCAGTCCTCTGTGTAAACTTGATTATTTGCCATAATAACTCCCTGTATTTTGCTATCTGTACACATATCCAGTGATGATCAAATCTGGCAAGCTTTTGGGGTGAGGGATATCCGGTGGCAACGAGATCCATGGGCTGACTGCACTCAGCATGTAAAGAAGCTTTCCTTTTATCAGTCCTGAGTTTGTCTAGATCCTCTTACATGTCTTTGAAAGGTTCACCCCAAGGCGATATAATTGTGTTTGATCACATACAGGCATTGAGTCAGTGATTGATATGAATAAAGAACTTAAGAGTTGCTCGTCCTGGTTCCATGTCTTCTTCCCTGTGGAATCAGAAATCAATTTTATAAATATATTGGTCCATCTGTGCTTCCAGCTATCCATTTCAAGTATATGCTCCAAAAGACAGTAACACTTTATAAGTGCAAATAAAAACACATTGAAAGGACTAAGGGGTTTCTTATTCCTCATAAAGTACATGTGGATCCCTTCCAAAAGAGTTACTGTGAGCCATGTAACTTGTAATTAATCCTGCTGTAAATGTCAGAACACTTACTTTGCAGGTCTAAGCTGACCCACTAAAATTAGTCCCCTTTTAACAATTCCTTTTATAATTTGTTTTTCAGCAGAAACGGCGGCTTGACCTCCTGACAATAACCAGCCCCGGTAAGTGAGCTCTGCCGCGCCGCTCTCTTCTCTTTTCTTAAAGAGATGGTTGTCTAAATGTGTTTTTTCCCCCGTCTCTGACATGCAAAATGAAAAACACTGTTCCCCAGAAAATCTTTCACCTAATAACAAGTGACAGCTATATTGTGCTTGGCAAAGCCCCGGGCAGTTATCCGTTCACAGAGCTGCCTCTTCAGACCTTTACTCTATGAATTGGAGTGCTGATATTTCTTTAAGCCTCCTGGGGTTACAGTTAGTGGTATATCTGCAGGGCAGATGCCCTCAAATTCACAAAGTGTGTTCAAGTATCAGAGAAATGCAAGCTTGACTTTTCCTTGGTGGCAAATGGGAGCAGCTGGGAGAGTCGGGAGATGGTGACACTCTACATGTGTGGAAGGAGACACAAGGTCCAGGCTCAGGGCTGAGTACCACAAAGTGAGTCAGAAAATACTTAGGTAGAATTAAAACACCTTAAACTATCTGCTTCATGATGGCTTTTGTCATTTGCCTATTGAGGAGATAAACCAAAATTTGTTCTTATTGGGAAAGTGTGGGGCTCTGGCAAGAGTGAGCTTTGAAGGTCTCAGCACTGTGGTGGAAATGCAGGTTGGTTCGGTTGTGCTCCTCTGTGATATCAGCCCTTAAGGCTGGGTGGCTTTTAATTTATTCCTATTTGCCTGGCTCACTTTCTTTCCATGAGCTGCTACAGAAGTTTACTGCCTACCAGCTTCAGATGAAGCCCTGCTCAAATAGTGCCACATTTCGGTTAACTTTGCTCATTTTTCAGATGTGTGTATGAATTAAGCTTTCAGGTGGGCTTTAACTGGGACTAATGAATTCTGGCCTTAACTGGTAATAATGTATTAGCAGAGTGAACAGGTGTTATGGGAAGTGAACAAAATGTGACACACATTTGCTTGGATAACAATTTTGCATCAATAATTGTTCTGACACTCTAAATGTAGATATAATCTGTGACATGGTTTCTCCTTCACTAACCTTGTTAAAATAATAAGAACTAAAATAAGGAGGAGGAACACTTTGTTGGGACAGATGTTTGAGGCTATTGGCAATTGCATCACATTTTTGCATGTTCACTTTTCACGCAGTTTGCAATTATGTTAATGTATGCTCAGGGCACTTGCTGATAAAAGCAACAATACAGTGTGATACAGCTATTGTCATTATTCTAAGTGTAACTTCAAGGACAAACATGGCACATTTTTCATTTTCCATATCTTCAGCATTCCCTGTTTCTAGAGGAAAAAGGAAAAAAAAAGATCTCTGAAGGTCTTAATCATAGCACACACTCAGATCTTGGATAAGGGCACCGAAGTCCACAGGCACTTTTTCAATAAGACAAAAAGAGGGTTGGGGACCAGAATGACTTAATATGAGACTTTTCTGTAAAACAAACTTATGATACCTTTCTCATAATTTCTGATACAGTATTCACTGGAAAAGGGTTGATTGGGTTGATTTTGTGCATAGATGTGATCAGTAAGTAGCTGTAGCTTCAGATCCCTGTTTAATAAAGCAATCTACTAAATGAATACAGCAATTAGTTAGAAGGATCTTCAATAACTGTGTATGTAGGCATACTGCACTAGAAGGGGGGAGGAAAGCTTTCTATAGCACGTACCTTTTCTGAAAGGCAAGCTTTACCCCTTGATATTTAACCAAAAATCTACCATAACTGGATAAATAGGGAAAAAATAATACTTGTTCATGATTACATAATAAAGTGCCTGTAGTTTTGCCTTCAGCAGAGGCATTTTCAAAAGAAGCTTGGTGCTGGATCAGGCCAAACTTACCAAAGAGCCTAAAGCTGAGATTTTTCAAAGGGGTTGGAAAAGTTAGGCTACTCAGTTCCTAGTAGAATTGGAGCATGTCAGCCTGTGGATTAAAGGGTCTAGTTTCAGCCCTACAAATACAAAAATAAAATAAAATAAATCATAGCCTTGGGGCTTTTATCTGTCTTTGGAGATTGCTACTTTAAAATATTTAATTCTTTGAGTCCTAGTTCTAAGATCTGACATTGACAGTCTGCTTTTACAAAGTCGTGATATCAGTTATGATGGCTGAGATCAGCCATAATCACTGTCAACCCTTAATTTACTGATTCAAATGAGAGGCTGAGCTGTTTAGTTGCACCTGCCAATCCTCTGGGACTCGTTTCTGTTCTCCACCTTGCCGCAGGCAGGCAGCCTTTGCTTTTGGCAGAGGTCAGACAGCTTTAGTTAGAGTTGGGAAAGTTCTCTGTGTCCCACAAGGGGCGTCGGCCACCAAAACCCTATTGCTTAATTGTAAGAATAGACAAAGGGCTTCAAAAGAAAAGGTGACCTCTGAGATTTGCACCTCTGTCACAATGAATATCATCTCTCTCTTTCTTGTGTGTGTGTGTGAAGCTCTTGAACCAGTTTTTCTATCTTTAGTCAAGAATCGATGGTGATCCCTTGCAGATAGTACAAGAGCTCTTCTCCATGTGCTACTAAAACAATTTCCAAAAACTGATCAGCCAGTTAATGATATTAATTGCAGGGTAAAATAATGCCATTCATGTAAGTTAAGTGTTGTTGAGACTCAGGCACCAAAACATTTAAAGAGCGTTTGTGGAATCACAGAAACCTTAACGTTATCTCATGGCAGTCACGCTGCTCCCCATGGCCATGGCTGCTGCATGGAGCCCCAGGAATCACTGAAGGGTCAGAATTTTTGCCTGTTTGTGCCTGAGAAGGGTCAGAATTTGTGCCTGAACCTCACCTCTGCCCATGCTGTGCTGAGCCCACACCGGGGGTGACCCAGCGCTGCCCCTTGCCCTGCTCCACATGGCTTCCAACCCCCAGGCAATGTGTGCTTGCCTTCCTGAAGCCTGGCTGAACAGGTTCTGGGCTTAAAAGCACATCTGTATGTTAAACTGAACCGGTATAGACCATTAATCTATACCCTGGGCTGAGAGAAGTCTGGGCAAAAGTGGAAAAAATAAAAGAAACAGGAAGAAATACAGATGGCTGGAGCTGCAGCTCCAAATACAGGGTTTGTATGCAACAAGCAGGGCTCACCTCTTCCAGCACCCTAATAAAGCAGGTATGGAAAGCTCTACACTGTGCCCCAAACTGGAGGAAGTCTTTGCTTTGCTGTGGATCTCCAGAAACAGCCAGACACAAATGATGCATAAGCTGGGAGCAAGCCAGACTCCCTCGTGCTCAAATATATTTCTTTGAAGTAACAGACACCCCTGTAAAATGTGGAGGGGAGTTCATCGCTCTGCCTTGCTGCTGAGTAGCTGGAGGAATGTTGAGTTAAATTTATCAATGCTCTCACCACACTCCTTTCTTCTTGCCCCTTGACATGTGAGGTACAATTAGAGTGCAGCTCTACAGTTCAGGGTGCCTGAGTCAGAGCTGATGCGCACAGTGGGGTGGGGAAAGATGTTAAAAATTCATTAGGAGCCGGCAGGGACATGCTGGCAGGGAGTGGGACGTAATGAGATTTAAGTTTTGGTAATTTAAATTTTCTTTAAACCCAGCTTTACCCCTGAATTCTATCCAAAATATTTCCTTAATGCTGTTCTAGTTGTCTTTGAGGTTTAGGACCAAAGCTTGAGGCAGTTTAATTTGGCCTTGTTGCACAAAGGAGATGAGGATCTGCCCTTCATTTCTCTGTGATCATGTTCTAGTAGCACTTTGAACATGCACATGCAATCACATCACATTTTGTGGTAACCACTCAATAGCTGCAAATAGGATACCCCTGTTTCCATAGCTTTTCCATGGAGACACAGCTTTTTGCATCTCCTGTGTTTATGATAATAATACAGCTTTCCAATTTCTCTTTTCAGTAAGGTAAGTTCCTCTGCCACTGAAGTATTTTTTAATTATTGATACCATAAATGGAAGTGTGTTGGAAACTATTGGCTTTGAAAATAGCTAACATGTGATATTATCCAAGAACCATCAGGAAAATTCTTTTGAAATTCTCTTTGATTCAGCCATCCTCAGGGCTTTATCCTTCTCTACCAGTCTCTCTACTGCCAATTTAAAATAACATTCTCTTGAAATCAGTGCAATGTCAGGAGAAATTCATCAGCACCGTAGGTGCATGTTTCCCAGATGTATATAAACCTACTACATTTGGCAGCAGTAAATTGATTGCATTTAAAAAACCTGGGGTACTTGAATATTCCGTAGTGTCCAGCTTGGCTACAGCACGGAATATAAAGTAATTTTTTTAAGTTTCTTTCAGCTCAGTTTTAGATGAAAAAAAAGTAAGTGCTGACTCCATAATTCCTAGCTTTTGATTTACTCAGATTTTCCTAATGTGTAAACCACATCAGAGCGTTACAGTCAGGGACAGAGTAAGATAATCCTAATCTCCACTGAGATTTAATCAGAAATGTTAATGATTTGTACATGCTTCCTTCTAATATTCAAGATCTTACACTTATAAATAAGGAAAAAAGCTTGATTTTAAAAGTATTTATCAGTCTGATCTATGTGGTGAAATATTCTCCCCCCTTTAATATCATCAGTGCTGCATGCTCTAAAAATGTCTCCATTTCATTAATTTGTGATATACTGCTACCCTGAATTCTTTTAAGGTGGCTTTAGCTTCTGCCATACATATTTTACTGCTTTAAATTATAGATATAGGACTGTTGCCTAGTTAATTTCCTCTGGTTAGGAAAATATATTTCTGTTCTCCTGGCATGGCATAAAGTGATATGTGGGATTTGCTATATTTTTTAGCTGATTAAGTTTTGCATTTCTACATATTACTGTTTATGAGACCTCAAGTAAAAGTGCGTAAAGGAAGGAGAAGTTTTATAGTATATTTCAAAGTCTCATTTAACTATAAATTCCACCACTAAGCCCTGCTACAAGACTTTTCCATTACCTTCCTGGATAGTCTGGCTATCAACTTCTTTCTAATTGAAGCATGAAAATAATATGAACTCAAAGTCATGAAGCTATAAGACAGGTATTAGTAAAAATGATACCAACTAATAAAATGTGACAGAAAGTTGTTTGCTGCTAAAACTCGGGGACATTTATTTTTTGCAAGTCCTTATTAATTAATAGCACATTGATTTTGGTCTAAGTATGTGTCAAAGGATGGCATTGAAGATTTTAAACAGAACAACATAACCATTGCTCATCTTTGTTAGTGAAGCTTCACGTGCTCTTTTACTTGAAAAGCTGGTGGAGAAAAGAAATTACTTGGAATTCCAGTAATAATTGAATCTTTTAATGCTCAGTGAATTATTTCCCATATCTCTGGGTATTAATCCACCCATTTCCCCACAATAATATGAGATAACTGGGGGAGTCAGAATCTCACTGCTCAGCAAGGCAATAGACCCCAAATGGTTTGTCTGAACCCACAATACAGGAATTTCCCTACCATAAAAATAAAATATAAATGCCAAAATCTCAGCTCACAGTGAAATTCTCATGCTGTCTGTCTTAGCTGAACCATAAAGCTACAGGAAGAAGTTTGTTCCAGACTTGATGAAACTTTAGCAAGATAATTGTACTAACAGAGAGCAGAAGGAAGACGTGGATTCTTTTTCCTTTTTTTGTGCCATTAGGTTGGCTTCAGCTGTCCTGAGGCTAATTAGGAAATTTTACTATATCAAATTTCTCATCTTTACAGTATCTGAAGAGCTGTAAGAATTTCCATTTGCTGTGATAAGGAGAAATAATATTGTTGCTTGTAACTACTCATTCATGCAGATCAGTACCTTCCTAATTCTCAGTTACACCTCTGCGTTTGCCAGAATAATAATTGCAGAGATGCCTCCTACTCCACTGTCTTTTCCCTCCCTTCACACCATGTCCCAAGAGAATAAGTCCTCCCTGATCTTTCTGCCTGTCCCTTCACCTATTTCCACCTGTGTCCCCAAACGCCACCCACATCCATCTCAAATATCCCAGTTTTGAGTTCTACTGAAATGATACTTTTTTGATTCAATAATGGAACCAGAACTTTATCCCCATTTGGTTGTAGAATGTTTACTTTTAGTAAGGCAGTTTCATCCCCACCTTTGCATTTAAAAAAGTGACCTTTTTTTGGATACATGTAGAAGAAGTGATATTTGCGAAGCCAAAATAAGACTGCAGAGAAGATATTCTAAAGGCTAATCCATTACTTTTGAAGAAAAATATCAAGCTTTACCACAATCCCTTATTATTATTCTGGGTCACCATGGTGTTTCCATGCACCTTGGCATGTCCCTTTAATTGGATCCTTACATGGGAAGGTCCGGCACAGTTGCATTGAAAGCTGACATTTCTAACTAACTGACCTTTTCAGGCCCAGTGACACTCCTATAATGATTATCCTCTAGCATTGTTTGGACACAATACCACATACTTCACAGCACATAAAGAATATGTTCTTTGAGAACTATTCAAAATGCCCAATCTCAAGTTAGCAAAATGAGAAAATTGGGTGCAAACATTCATCAGAGTGTTATTGTGCAGGTATCGATTTGAATGCCCTTTCATTTCTCTGGGAAAAAGTGTTGTATTATAGAGCTCTAAATTAACTTCTGTTCTGTTTTTTTCCCCCAGTAAGTATAAAAAGGTCAAATTCATTCATAAGGCTGAATAGATTTGCAGGATATAAGCAATAAGATAGCAATCAACCTTCAAATAACCTTTAAAGAGACAGTATCTTTTCTTATGAACAGTAATTGATCTGCTCATTAAGTCACTGGGTTCTCTTTGGGGCTCACCTGGGCAAAAGTGTGTAAGACCTGTGACGAAAGGATGTCAGCTACAGCCAAACAGGAACAAATCCTCACGTGGAAATGTAAATATTTTACAGGTTTTGAGGGGTGTAAAGTTGATGAGAGGATTGATATTGCAACATGAATTCCTTGACTTTACTGTTCTAAGGGTGAGTGGAAAAGACGTGGAAAAGACCTCAAAGTGTGAATTTGGTATTTGTGAGGACAACAATCGTAGCATGTTCGTACCTGCCTGAAACCTGGATACATCTTCAACTTGCCTTTTGGATTTAGTGGCTAATGTGGGAGGGTGGCCACTGGCCCTGGTCAGTCCATGTATAGGGGTGCACATACAGGAGGC
Source organism: Promerops cafer (assembly GCA_013398275.1). Lineage (NCBI taxonomy): Eukaryota > Metazoa > Chordata > Aves > Passeriformes > Nectariniidae > Promerops > Promerops cafer. The sequence continues at coordinate 1,888,607 of VZSE01003876.1, forward strand.
CCTGTGCTACTCATGGGATATGGCCGGGCATTGTTCTCCTGTTAAATTCAGATTCTCAAATAATGGCTTTTTGTGCACCATGAGGGCTTTGGGGATGTGTGTGGGGCTTAATCATCTCTGCCTGCACAGACATAAAACCCATGTCCGGGCTGTTGCAGCACTGACTGCTGCCTCCTGTCACCTCCAGTCCTGGGCTGTGGCTCTGCAGCTCCTCCTGTGTGAGCAGGAGCTGCTGAAGGACTGCTGGAAATTTCTTCAAGGGAGCAGCATCTAGCCAGAGACTCGCTCCAAGTGCCAGGATTGCCAATTTAAGATAGCAATCAGTAGATTAGTGTTCTGACCATGTCCATATTTCATTTCTGCATGTAAATCCACGTTATGTTTTTAGTATTATTTTTATGAGTTGCACACAGGCTGAGGACTATCTGTGCATAATTGATTACAGTGAGTTGTCTTGGTTCTTATCTTTGATCAGAATTTTCAGAAGCAGCAAGTATCCCAGGTGATGAGGCTTTTTATGCTGTAAATGTTTGCACATAATGCTTTCTGTTTTACTTCACAATGTGCAGAATGAGCATCTCACTCGTTTAGAGGGACTGAAAATGAGCAAGTCTGTGCACAGGTGTATTGTGCTCCTCTGCTTGTGTAAGCTCAGGGAAAACTTAAAATAAAACCTTTTTTCTCATAAACCCCTTATTTCTTCAGTATCAGATGTTTTTAAAAAGGATGGAAAACATTCTTCCTTTTTAATGAAATTTTAATTTTCAAGGTCACCTGTCACTCTTCACTTCAGCACATTTCTTCTTGCTGAGTGACCTGAACAAGACTAAGTGGAAATCAGTGTATTAAACATCTAGAAGGCAGCAGAGGATTGTATTGACACTACAAAATAGAACACAGTGCAGAAATGCAAGAGCCAGCAGAGCCCTGAGCAGCAGAGCTGCACTGCAGCCTCACCAGTGTGGGGACAGATGCCTCCAAGCCCCGTTACTTGGGTGCTGTGCCAGAGACAGATAAGCCCCAAGTCCTTTTCTCACTGGCTTTAGGGTGCTGTTATTCAGTGCAGCTGAATTGCACCTGGGCCTGAATCTTAGCTTGTGTCTTTATTTTTAACCTAGCCACAGATGTGCAGCAACTGTGTTTCATTTCTATTTTAGCAGCATCCATGTACCCCAGTCCACAGGGGTGTCATCCTGCTGGATGCTGTGACACCAAGATGCTCCTGAATAGCTGGCAACTTAAGTAGACAAAGCTCAGGGCAGTGGATGGGAAACATGGAAAGAGAATGTCAAAAATAAAATGTTATTTTCATAGAACAGTGTCTCTTTGCTCCCCCTTTCCTCCAATCCCCGATGTAACAGAAAATGGCAAAACCAGTGGTGATTATACAGCAACAACGAGTGGGACTGAGGAAGAGGGGAGCTGGAACTGCACAAAGGACCTTTCCTAAGCTCATTTGTTCTAAGGATTGCCAGTGAGCTCATTTTTTTTTGTATGCAGAATATTTCTGTTAAAGCAGTCAGCCAAGGTCACAGGGAAACCCACAAGAAAGGATAACCCAGAGCCCTTATTATTATTTTGAGCTTGTAACAAGGGAATTTTTAGTAGAGATCTGAATGGGGAAGGTGTGCTGGTTCTGTGAATTCAGACTGTAAGTGCAGCATAAGCCACGGCGGAAGAGAGATTTGTTCATCACACAGCTCAGTGCAGTTTTGGAGGGAGTCATTTGAGCTGCTGCTAAATGAGATAACGTGAGGACTGTTAGGCAGTAGTAGCACTGCAGTGTCCTTAAGAAGCGGGTTAAAGGAAGGTGAAATACTCTTTTAACACCACAGTCTGCTCCTCATGTTGCACAAGACCCTGCACTGGACTGCAAAGATGCTGTGAGTGCCAGGACAGAGAGTGCTGCCAGAGGAGCCAGCCAGATGAGGGGAAGGGGCACAAGGCAGAGAGGATAAGGGGGGAGGCAACATAAACCAGAGTCACATTTCTGGGCCATATGAATAAAAATGAAAATAACTGTTTTCAAAATACCTCAGAGATAGCGGGAGATTGTGTTATTCTTGATGTTTTATTATATTACCTGCCCTGTTGCACAGCTGCATCCCTTGTCCTTATCCTCTGGAGACTACTGGAAGGAAGGAAGGAAGGAAGGAAGGAAGGAAGGATTATCTGTAGAGACCCTGATTTTCCTGCCCATCCTCCAGGGAGCCTCGCAGTGATGCAAAATTCTGTTGTGCTGCTGCCTATGCCCTGTGCTGAACCCACCTTCCTTCCAGGGACTGTGAGGGTGTAGGGCCTGTAGCTGAATGCAAAAGAAACCCTCACTTAGACCTGCTGCACGTTTGCTTTGGGATCTGACCCAGAGCACCTAAATTGCAGCTGACTTGGACCAAACCCCTAATTCTTGTCAAAGGTTGGACAAACCCGACAGCGAGAGCAGCTTCATGCTGATCCCAAACTCAACCCCCTCACTCCGGGAGATGGGCTCGAGTTTTGTTATCTGAGCACTCAAATATCTTTCTATACACTGGAAAACTTTCCTAAATGGTCTCATCTGGGCTCTGGGCTGGACCACCAGCAGCAGCACAGCCAAGCAAGGCATTCCCACCTCTGGGGGACACCTCTGCCAGGGCGCTGCTTTTCACACCAACTGCGTGGCCACTTGTGGCATCCCAAAAAATGCCTCTGGAAGCAGGAGCCGTGGTGTTCACACCCAGCATGAGCAGAGCTGCCAGGTAGCAGTGCTGCTGCTCATAAATACAGACCGTGGAGATGTCAGGCTGCCCTGGGAGGGAGCTCTCCCTGCAGCCCGGGCGGCTCAGCCGCGGTGCTCAGGAATTAACTGCGGGGTATTACTCTCTTAAGGCTTCGTGTTATAGCTCTGTTTTCTTCACCTTCAACCCCACAATGGATTATGGCCATACTTGCTCTTATAACTAAATGCTCTTCTGTCCTTTGACAAAACAGATTTGTGTCTTTTCATAGCTTTCTGTAGAGGGCTAATAATACATGGGAAAGCTTTACTGCCCACAGGAGACTTTGCCTGGCCGTAATAATAAGAAATGCTGTTGAAAAGTCATGATCAATGTTAATTCAGTTATTTTTCATTTTCTCTTTTTTTATAATGAAATCTTCTACTTTATGCATTTTATCCAGTGCTACCCTATGAATTGCTTGTTGGAGAGAGGGGTCATTGGTTATAAAAATGAGTTCTTGCTGTTTGTCTTCATACGAAAATAACAGCAATATTTTGAAATGATGAATTTAAGGGAGGAAAAAAAAAGGTGGAATCTTGGATGCACAAAAGATGTAAATATTGTTTTCCAGGTTTTATGGTTCCCCGATGCCTCCTCTAATTGCATAGCTAACCCTGAGTTTATTAAGTTATTTTCCAGAGTCAAACTCATTTGTAAACATGTCAGAATAAAAACTAAATTTAAAAAACAAAACCTTTGGATTAGAATTCTGGAGTGATAAACAAACTAATTTAGAATGTATTTGCATGTAATTTACATGTGCCAAAATAGGATTGCATGTGGTTTGTAAATACAGGTCTTGAATCTATTTAACATTACAGAATAGCACAGAAGAAATTAATTGTAGCTCCAAAAAAAAAAAAGGTTAAAATAATAAAAAGATGGCTTAAAATGGCCCATGTTTGAATGTGATTCAACGTGCAGAAACTGGTGAGGAGAGATAAGCACGCAGGGAAAACTGTAAATTCTAGCAGCAACATCTGTAGTAGGTAGTGCTATGTTTTATAGCAATTCCTTACCTCCCCCCACGGACATTACTGTGGCACACAGCATGTTTATTATTCACTTTCTGCAAGAGGTGTTTGCCTAGCACAGCCTTAAAAATAAAGTCTGTTTCCTTTCTTTTAATGTTCACTTACTCAACGATGACATGAGCTTCCATTTGAAGCCTCTCGGCCAGTTTGACCTGTAGGCTTTGGCTCAAGATAACAATTTGTAATTATCTGGGTTATGGCAGTGGTACCAAAGGATCCATCAGCAGGTAAATCCTTTGCTGGGTGCAGTCCCCATCTGGAAAGGACCTGAATCCTTCATGTTTTTTCCACCTGAAATACATCACAGAATGGCTAGCACTGGAAGGGATGGGAAAAACCATCCTGTTCCACGCCCTGCCATGTGCAGGGAGGACACCCCTCCCCCAGATCAGGCTCCTCAGGGCCCTGTACAGGTCAAAGTCAGGGTGCAGCACATGGTGCCCATCTCTGCCTGCTGTTTCCAAAGCATGCAGGCTAGAGGGAAATATCACCTGTGGGGTATCCCTCACAGAGGCACTGACAGCAGCCTTGAGACTCAGCAGGTCTTGCTTTGGCTCCTTGGCCTCTGCTCCTGCTGTCAGTGCTGAAATGTGTCTGTGTTCTGGGCCTTGGGGTTAACACAGCTGTGTTTGGAGGGGAGAGGAAATGCTCTCTGGATAGAAAGGGATTGAGTAAATGCAAATGTAAGCACTGAGTTTAATAGTACTGGATTGCATTGCTGGAATTGTGCGGAAAGAATGCTTTATTTGCTATATTAAATATATGTAATGCATGTTTTCAGACTTGTCTTCAAATGGCATGGAATATCCCTTCCTATAGTCACAGCATAGCAGCCTGGAGCTTAAAAGTGGCAGCAAAGTGGTCCCGCAATCTTTGCTGCAAGAGGGTCTGTAAAGCTGGTCACTGTTCAATCTCACTTTTTTCCAGACTTTGCTGAGAATAAGCAGAAATGTAAGGATTTCTCCCCTGAATCATGGGATATTTTTTCCTTCACTGGATTAATTTCATATATTTTATTTAAATTTTAGACAAAGGGGAGGGAAAAAAAGAGCAGGGAAAAGCAGACTTTATGGGGCAGGAGGCAGAGCTTTGTGGTGTATTTGTTATTCAGCATTTCGTTTGAGCACCATGGAAGAATATTATCAAGGAGGACCAGATGTCAGGAACCTCTCCATACATTTTTCAGGTCATAATACTTCTATTTCAATGCGCAGATAAATGTTGCTAAATATTTTCTTGTACTTCTTATCATTTCATCTCTGGAAGAAATTAATTGTAGCTTGAAGAAAAAAGGTTTATTTCCCACTTGGCTGTGAGCCATTTTGTATATCTGCTTTAAATGTTAATTATTAATTAGGATATAATCTATTTAAATCTATTTAGCTGTCCATTTCTTCCAAAGAAGGCAGCTGGATGAAACAAGAAACATGCATCATTATGGAGATGATAAATTAGGCTCTTATCCCAGGAGAAGACAGTTCCTCAACACAAGGTTGAGATATACCAGGGAGTGAAGGAGCCTCCCAGCCTTGTCCACTTGGTGCTGGATACAGAGAGTGAGGATACCAAGATGGATTTTATAATTCAATTATTGGTAGTAAGGGACCATCATTCCTATAACATTCATTCTAATGGAGTTATTGTTGCTGGGGAATGGACTTAGTGGGAGGTTGAGTGTTTTTAACTTGTACTGGAAAGTGAGGAGCTGGATAAACAATATCAGGTGATTAAAAAAAAAAAATTCCCAACAAGTAATAAAACTCTTTTGCACGTATCCCAGGTGAGGCAGATCCCTTCCATGAGCATCAGTGAAGCTGCAGCATTTTTATCTTACAAAATCTGAAGGAATTTGCTATTTTGGGAGAGTGAAGTTGGGATATGTATTGCTACAGACATGAATGGCTTCTTGACAGAAAATATGTCGTGGCTACCGTAGTTAACTGAGTCCTGAAAATAAAATGTGAGGCTGGCAATTAGCACCAAAGACCAGCTGTGAAAACAGGAGTTTCTCTCATTTCTTTTAATTATATTATTGTTCAAATATTTACATATTTTATCTCCTATTTATTGCAAACTTTATATCAACAGCAAAGGAGACACTTTGGATTAAATTTTGTATATTTGTGTATTTAGGTCTTTATTTATTTGCCAATTTAAATGCAAAACAGAGCCCTTGTTTGTATGAACAGTATCTATATGGACTTATCTATAGGAACAGTTGAAAAGCTGGGCACTAGATTGCACAGCTCATCAGTGTAGCTTCAAACCTTTCCCAGCAAACAGCTGAGGGACTTTGGAAATCTGCAGCGTGCTCCTGAAACTTTAAATGATACCATTGTGTTACCTGAGGCAGCTCCGTGGGTCACAGATCAGTGGCTGGGAAAGCCAGAACATTTTCTCCTGTGTTTTATCTGTATCCATTGTTCATAGATGATCAACTCCAGAAAGAAACACCCTGTCCTTGCTGGTGTTACCTTCAAAAAATTGCCCCACTGGAGCACAGACACACAGCCCAGCTCAGATGCTGTGGAGTTACAAATATGTTTGTGGTACTGACAATAATATTGGCTTTTGCAGTTTTTTTTATTTTATTGTAACTGAAACTGTCGTGTGCTCTTGTGACACAGAGGAGACAGACACAATTGAACTTTTGTTCTGCCCAGGACTTGGGCAGGCAGCTCAGGCAGATGGTCCATTTAGGATCCAGAGCCAGAATTCTGGCATATTCCTGATTTCCTTCAAATGTGGCTGGCAAGAGTAACATTCAGCTGGGATGGACTTACCTTGGACAATGGAACCCAGAAAGGCACTCCCTGCTCACGGGACTGCATTTCATGATATAGAAGCTGAAAGCTCCTTAAGATAAAATGGATGCTGTGCCCCAAATTTCTGTGCAGTTGTCTTGACCTGAGGAGTTCTTACCCCTCAGGAGTGACATCCCAGAGCCTCGGCAAACATCTGCTCAGAGCACAAAAGGAGTCAAAAATGCAGAGTGTTTGATATCAGCAAAACTAAAGAATAAATTAGATGTAACAATGCACGGCTCACAAAATAGGTGGCAGAGCCAGCAGAGGTACTCTGAAAGACAATGAGTATGATCAGTAAAATGACTTCATCTGAAAAGAAATCAAGTAGAACTGTGATTTTTTTTTTTTTTTTTTCCTGTATTGTCTGCCACTATGGAATGGAGCTTGAACTGAGTTTCTAAAGTTTATGGGGTTTTTTTTCATAGTTAAAGATGCTGCATCCACTGCTGCATAACTGTATTTTGAGCCACATGATGGTGGATAAATACAACAATAAATACAAGTTACTACTGGCCCAAGGATCATAACAAGTTTATATTCATTATGGGTGAAGAGAAGGCTGTACTGTGATGTGTTTGAGAAAGACTAAATTCCCACAGCTGTAAATATTTGAACAGAAAATACTTTTCTGTTCTTTTTCTGTGTGGGTTTTGTTTTGGGTTTTTTTGGTAAGAAAATGTATTAATTGTGTATCTCCAAAGCCACATCCCTTGACATGAAAGAAAACAAATTTAGCTAAAAAATCCATTATGGTTCAGTCATACAATGAAGAAAGCATTTAAAATTAATAGCAAAGAAGAAGGGGAAGAAAAGAAGTGGGGGAAAAAAGGAAAATAAAAGACATGAATGGAAAATCCACGTGGGCAAAATAAAAAGTTCTAGTTTAGTTTATTTTCTGGGATCTCTTTAATTCTAAATAAACTACAACTCAGGTTTTAGTTCAAAATGATGATTTGCAAAAGGCCGATGTGCCTGGTAAGAGTTTTTTTTAGTTTCTGTCACCTTGGGGTAAAATGCTTTCAAGTCCAGCAATAATAGAGAGGGATTTTGTTGGGGATAAACACTCTTAAATCAGGAGAACAGGAGTCCTAGAGGAGCTGGGACCACCTCAGACCCAGTGCTCTGCTAAATGAATGTGTCTTGGAAATGGGGGGTTGCCATTTTATTGTGCAAATACCCAGAAAGGCACCTCGTGTGACTCAGGTTAGCACAGACTGGTATTTTGGCAACAACCTCCAGGAAACTAATTAAAAGGCTGATGAAGGTTTGGTTTCATTATGATGAAGGTTTCATTATTAAATACTAATGAAAGGCAGTCAGTGTTTTGTGAGCAAAAGGATTTGTCAAACAATTCCTTTTGGCCTTTGAATATATCTCATATATGGTTGATGAAGCTACATAAACTTTTTAAGGTGCTTGATTTAGTTCCTTACAACCTTTTAAAAATACAGAATGCATTAATCAGGTTAAAGTTCAGTCAACTGACACATCTCACACATCATCATCATCATGGGGGAGCCTCACGTGAATGGGGCTCTCTTTAATGGGCTCCTTTCAGGGTAGTGGGCCCAATGCGACCTCTAATGATGATTTGTTGGTGATTAACACATCACTGCTGAATGGTAAAGAAAGATGTAGAAAGGTTTGTCACACAGTGCAACCTTGATCTCTTGACTGGCTGGATCCTTCACACAATATAATGCATTTCAGCATAGAAAAAACCCCTAGATTTCTGCTTCTTAAAGCCAGGAATGCAGCCAAAGCCTGTTTGAAGGAGCAGTATTGACCAAAAGGATTTGGGATTGTGTTTGTCTAGTAATTAAGTTGTATGAAGCCTGAAAAGATATATATTCAAACCAATTTTTTCTTTTTTTACGTAATATACACAGGGGCACAGAACGGATCAGAATGACAAAACTGTATCTCCAAATATTTTATACCTCAACACGTGCTATTCTGGTTTCCACTTACAAAGAAAAGGCACTGAAGTATTGGAATTTGAGAAACCAGTTTAAATTATAAGACTTTAAACACAGTTTAGGTCATCAAAATCGAGACAGGGAGGTGCTGTAATGCATATTTGAAGGTAGGCTCTGAGCCTACTGATACTGTGTGTATACTCGTGTTTTAAAACAGACAATTTCCAAATCACATATGTAATTTGCCTTTTGTAGAGCAGCCTTTCGTGCACGTGCCTGTTTGTGCTACACAAATGGGAGAGCTACAATCCAAAGTTTTAATGGGAATTACGTCCCTGGGCACACGCAAAGTAAGAGGTCAATTTACAACAAGAACATATTTACAGCAAAGAACTGTCAAAAGGTATTTTGTCTATCTCTTACAATCAGGACCAGAATCCCATGGCAACAGGCAAAGGTCTTTTGTACTGAGCCTGATATGAAATTTAAAGCAGAGTATTTACAGTAATTTTAACTGCACTGGGTGGGGCATGAGCTGGACTGGTGTTCTCCAAGGCTGCCTGAAATTATATGGACTTGCTGTGGAGGGATGAAATCATTGCTTGCCTGGGTTTAGAATCAAGCAGGTGAAATAATTTACAGCTTTGTTTTGCTCAGAATTTCTCTGTAGTGCTCAGACAGTGTCGAAACGGGCAGAGCATCAGAGATGGATTTCTGGGAGGATCTGCCCTTTAGTCAGAGGAGATAAACATATCCAAGTGCTACAGGGCATGATCACAGCCAAGAGTTATGCCAGTGGAGAGCACTGGAGTTAGAAAAGCTACCAAGGAGAAGTGGTAACAGTGAGGGTTTAGTAGAATCTGTGAAGTTTTAGAATAGAGTCTATGTAGTTCCAACACAAGAGCAGAGCTCACAAGCCAGCTCTCAAACACTCAGTGCATTTTGTCCCGACTTCAAGGTGACCAATTACACCATGTAAACCAGTTAAAGTATTTCATGCTGTGCTAAGCAAGAACGACAGAGACAAGAGAACAGGGGAGTAAAGTACAATAATTCATCTGCTGAAGTGCTCTGAAGTTAATAGATCTACATGGACAAATGAGATGATGCTTAAAAACCCCCCAAAATGGCTGGATCAGGCATTAGCATTGAGCAGTCTACCAAAAAGGAAATTTCTGTTATACTTCCCTCCTCTTCCACTTTGAGTGTCCAGTGTGATGAACTACCCCTGGAAAGGTTTGGGCTAATTGCAACGTCCCAGAAAAGCAAAAGCTGTTGGAAGCATGGAGAATAAGGAGTGAACACACCAGATCTGCTTCTGAAAAAACCCCTATATTACTCTTATTTCATATGTGAAACTCTGACAGTCTCACAGAAGTTAAAGATCAAACTGGAAGTGGGGAGCTCACATTGCTAAAATAATAACATGGAAGAAAATCACTTGCAGGGGGTTGAACATTACTTTTCCACTTACCTTTCTATTTGGGTGGTTGGAAGTTTGTGTTTCCCTTTAACAAGGCAAAAGAATTTAATGGCTTTATATTGTTTGGAGTGGAGTGAGTGCCTGCAGGCTTGCTTGATGAGCAAAGTGACATCCTGAGGAAACGTACAGCAAATTGCAAACAAAATCCTTATTAGTAGTGGCAGTTACCTCCTGGAGTAGGATTGATTTGAAATCCCTGTAAGGATAGTGCTCTTCTCCCTCAGCCAACTTGACAAATAAGAGCATTTCTTCAAAGTTCATATTCAAGTTGTGGTGGGGGTAATAGAATTTAACTTTCAGATTCAAAACAATTAAAGAAATGTACTGAACATCACTGTGCCTGAGAGATTAATTTTAAAAGTTACACATACAGCCCTTTTCTATTCCAAATGCAATAAAAAAAAGCTGTTTGTTTTTTTTCTGCACATCCTTAGAGTGGTTATGAAGAGCAACAGGAATTCAAAGATTGGGGATGCTCCCAAAGAACAAGAGCATTCATTGTGGGAATCTATGTTTTTTCTCAGCTCAGAAACCCAGAAAATCATTTTGATCCACCCTCTGCCATACTCTGGAACATGACAGGAAGAATGTTGAGATAGTCTAGACTATTTGACAACAGCAACGTGAAGCAGCAGACATGTTATTTTGAAAAGTGTTTTTTTTAAAAAAAAATTCATATGTGAACTGTGTAATAACAGCCTTGACAGGAATCAAAACAATCTGCAGTATTTGTTTTATTTCCCATCAGGCACTACTTATGTCACCACAACAAAAAGTGAAAAGTACCAAAATGTTCACTCCTCTTTGCCCCCTGCAACTGAAATATCTGAAAACATTTACGTTGAGCATGCAAAGAAACTCTGGAGTGGAGACAATTGAGATAAATACTCAGAGTTAATCCCAACTCCTGTTGCTCAAACTGTGTTTAGATTAGCAAACTGTATGGACTGACAGAATTGGATTTTTGGAGCAGAACATTTGGCACTGAAGACATGACCATACCTACTGTGTGCATTCCTGAGGTTTTCCCATTGGATCAGCTCTAGTCTGCTCCTGTGGCTGGAATGTCTGTTGGTGATTGGAGCACATCTTCTAATTAAATTTCATCCAAGGGGAATCCATTTTGTGTGCTCCAGGATTGCTCTGTGATGTGAAGCAAAGCATGAGATGCACAGATATGCAGAAAACAGGCTTCAAAACTCAAAATGCTTAGGATGAAGGAGGAAATAAATGGAGGAATATGGAGGAAATAAATGTTCCATTAACTTACTAGTTGTCAAACACGTTTATCCCAAATTATTTTTAACCCAGGGCACCGCCAAAATGCACTTGAATTGGTTTGGGTATTGTTTAATTTAGTGAGAGAAAAATCGCTGTTAACAAAGTAAAATAGCAGCTGTTATTGTAATGCATCATGTGGAAAGGCAAGGCAAGCATCTAACTGTTTGCTGGTTTATGTTTTGAACATATTTAGTAGTTGTTATCTTTACTGCTGGAAGGTTGGACTTCTGCATTTGACAAGCAAAATGATGTTGCCATTGAATGTGAAACCACTCAGAAATGCTAATTAATGCTTCTCTTAATGAAATATGTGCTCATGTCCTGAATTCTTTTACCTAGAAGTATATTTTACTATTTTACCATTTTTAAAAGGCCAATAATAATCAGAGTGGACAAATGAGAATAACAGGCTCACTAGCCCTCTAAGAATTTTCACTTTGCTACCCTGCAATTTGGCTGCAAGCCTTGAAAGTTGCATGCAATATTTAATGCTTCAGCCTGCTGTGAGATCTGGGCAGTAAAAGCCTGATGTGGGTGGATCCTTGAGCATCCAGAAGTAGTCTCTCCTCTTAAAACTGGCAAAACAAGGTTCTAAGTTGTTGGGGGTTTTTCAGTTTTCTGTTTTGAATTAATATCACACTTTTATAGACCCCAGCTGCTATAGCCTAGTATGAAAACCCTGAAGAATTGTCACATTTCATGCACCAGGCCTTGATACGCAGTGTCCCAGCATACTACAACTCTCCATTGCCAAATGCATTTTTCTCTTGGGAAAGGATTGACGTGGGTTGGGGCTGGGAAGGAGGCAGGAGGTGGAGTCTGTTCCCGAATGTTAATGCTCTATTTTTGTGGAACTCACAGTAATCAATTGATCTCACTTCAAGAACGATTTGATAAGTGTCCTTGATACTATCTTGGCTTCTTCTGTGTGAATTACTTTTAGAGGTTTCCCTTTTATGAAGCACTTTTTTCTCTTCTCCCCTTAAACTTGTACTAATTCTTACTGAACAGTGGGAAGGTATTTTTTATTTTGCCTGCAATGGGGGAAATGGTAAAAAATTTGACCAGGGAGTGGATTGCATACAATGAAAAGTGGGGGGTTTTAGGCTGTGTTATTCATTCATCTGTTTAGTTTTGATTCCCTAAATGGTCTTTAAGGAGAGCATCTAGTTGACAGAAGCCTGAAGTAAAGCCAAAGGAGAGATTGATTTACCCCAGAAATACTGCTCTGTTTAGCAGATTTGTTTGTATGACTTTTCACTTGGTAGCAGTCTTTTGCTGGTTGGTATAAACAAGGTCCAACTTCCAGGGTTACTCTGTGTTTGTATAAGGGCTCTAGACTTTTACACACTGGATATCAGCTTTTAGAGTGTGAAGACTTCATTCAAAGACACACCAAAGTCACTGTCTTCTGAAAAAGCTTCTGGTACATTAAAAATCTCTGAGAACATTTCTTCAGTTTCATCACAGCATTGGTCTTTTCTTCTCAGTGGCAGACTTGAAAAATTTGACAGGGTAACCTAACACTTCCAGCACAGTGTTAGAAGAAAGATGCTCCTGTGCATAAGAAATAGAAATAACATTACATAAACCATACTTCTTATCCATAATTCTTGTGGGGTCTGGGTTATATTTTGAATTTTAATGGGGAGTATGCTGAATGCTGACAAACAAATTAAGGCTACCTTCGTAATGTCTCCTCTAGGCTCTGTTTGTAAAATCCGCCCTCTGGTTCTTCTCTTCCTATTGAATGGATTTGCAGAAAGCCAGGCAGTCCAGAAATTTCCAGCAGTGGACTTTGGTGTGCTCATGCCCAGAACAGACACCACGAGGTCCTGGCAGGCCAAGCATGTCCCAGTGTGCCTCCACTCCTCCCCTCAAGGCGACAAGCTGGAGGAGGAAGAGGACAACCCAGCCTTTTTGCCCATTCAGCCCCTGGCTTTTTCCCCCAAGGCTGTCAGCAAGGGTGTTAATTAGTGTCAATTGTGACAGCCAGGAATAGGACCTGTGCCACAAAAGCATTTGCTAAACTACTCTGCCAGCAAACAGCCCACAGATGGACATGACTTTCATTCACCACCAGCCTGGGCTCTGAAGTCATGGCAGACCTGAAAAAGTTGTCCAATTTATTGCTATTCCCCATGGCCTCTGCACCCCTCCTATATTCCTTTGTTTTAGAAGAAATACAGGATGGCTGAAGTTCAAATGTTTCATTTTCTACTCTCAGTCCCTTCCCTCCCTGTAGCAGACTGTTCTCTAAGTGCTTCAGTATTGATGAGGATATTTTCTCAAAGGCGTCTGAGGCTTCTCTTTTTCAGGGATCAAAGGAAGGAATAATCTGAATTTTTGCAAATGGATACATGACAACATTGATGTCATATCATCAGTGAATTGCACAGTTAATGTGCTTCATCTGCTTCAGAGGCTATTCTAATACTAATGTGCTTTTACGCCTTAAAAAAGTCCATGACCTAAATACAAATGGGAAATACAGTATGATTTTGCTATTTTGTTGTTGAGAGATGCAAGGTTTTCTGGCCTACCCTGGATTTTCATGTCCTAGTTTAGCTTCACTCTTGTCCATTTTTTTTGTCTTTACTGTTTTCTGCAATCTCTGGCACTATCATTTCAATCCATTGATTCTTTGGGATCACCAGATACTGAGGTCTCATTTGTACTCCTCTCCACCTGTTTGAATGGCAATCAGAGACCCCAGCTGCCAAGCTCTGCAATATTCTGCTCAGTTGAGGATTGTGGCTGGCATCAGTGCAGATTTCATTTAGTTATTCTGGCAGCTTTCACACTACCACTGGGCTTGCTATAGGTGCAGACACAAGTGTTTTGGTCATTTATTCCTTTTACATAGTCTAAAAACATGTAAAAACTGTGCCCAGGCAAGTTGTTCCTCCATCCAAATTTCCTTTAATAAAAAGGCATGCCATTTCAAGGTGGAGGCATGCAATCCTGCTCCTCACTTGGCACCACGTCCCCGTGCTGGCGGAGATGTTTGTGCTGCCCTTGGCATTCCTCAGCTCTGTTTTTCTCTATCACTCTTGGGGTGGCTTTGGCAGCTGCATGGGCCAGATGCAAAGCTCTCGCCTCTTTTCCAGCAGAGGCATGTGAGGTCTGTGTAAAAAGCTTTCTGGCAGAGGCTCTGCATTTTGCCTGGCTCTGCTTTGCTTCCCCAAGATTTGCTCCTCACGCTCTCTTCATGCACCATCTTCTGATCCACAAACAAGTGTGAGGAATTCAGCTGCACGGGCTGGGGGTTTGGAGAGAAAGCAGCTCACCTAAGGCACACAAAGAGCCTTATTAGTGCCCATGTCTGCTCCATTTCTGATGTATAAACAGTTACTTTGACATTTAATGAATTTGTCATCTTATATCTTGGAAGCACAGCAGCACCATGCACTTCTTTAGAATAAGCAGTTCTCTTAGCAGAAAGATTAATAATGCCTGCTTGCAAGTATGGGTTTCCTGGTCTTTAATAAGTAGTGAGCTCATACTACAAATTTTCCCCTGATGAAGACACTTTAATAGCCTCTTTCTCCTTGAATGGTCTGCCTGTTTTCATTAAAAATGAAGGAGCCTCTGATTTTGCAGGCTACTACAAGAGCTTGAAATTGTCCAACAGGTTCAAGAATTACCATAAGCATGCATACTCCAGACAAAAAAAAAAAAANAAACTATTAAGAAATACAGTTTTCTTTAATCTGTCAAAATTGTCAGGAAAAATTCAAACAGGAATGCTGTTTCTGACCTCTGCCAAGCTGACACTGTCCTGGAGCATTTGTGCTGGCAAAGAGCAATACCCTTCATGATACATCCCCAATGCTAGTTATTGCTAAATGTTCCTCTTGTTGCAAATAATAAAGATCTACCTTCAGAAGATTTTGACAAAGTTAGTGAATTTGGCAGCCTAACACTTTATTTTAGGATATTTTTACTTAACCCTGAAAAGTGCTGTCTTCACTTACTGTACCTGTGAAACTTTATGCTCCCACTAGAATTCAGGACTTAAAAGTTCAGTTATAAAGCCATACTGTAGTGGCAAAGGAGATGTAGCTGGCCAGCAGGTCCCCTATCCTTGCATGGGGAGGGAGTTTGGAAAAGTGGGGAATTCTCTGCAACCTGATGGTTGTTTCTCTTTTGTGCATAAGAAAGACTTGATGGTTGTTCTTTTCTGTCTGTAAAATGACTTCTTGTTTTGACACTTGGGATTTGGGTTGTTGGAAATCTTTTCATGTTTGAGTTGGTTATTCACAAATGCTAATGGTGGTAATATTAGCAGTATAGTTTGTAGCTTGTCACTTCATGATCTCAGTCTTTATGTAGGAATTGGGGATTTTTCATCTCCTGTGATTAACTGCCAGAGATACACAACTCCCGTGATGTCACTCAGTGTCACATTCAGACACAGGCTGTGGGAGTCATGGCCTCTGTCCCAGACCTCTACCCAGCAAACTGTCACAGGAATACATTTCTGCTCTTTCCACTTCCATTTTTGTAAAGATTTTTGCTCCACCTTACCTGCTGCATTTTTGTAGTTGCAGACATTTATAAGCCCATCACAGAAGCATTCATGTGTCACAGCATTAAAGGCAAAAGCTTAACTCTAAATAAATAGTGCATACTCATCACCATCTGCTTTATAGTTAGAATTGTTGCTCATGCTGAAGTTTTGATGAAAAACTGTTTGATTTTTATCAAGAAGATTCCTGATGGGATCAAAATTGCTGACACAGAGAGGTCAGATCCAGGATGCCTCACCTAAGGATGCTGGCCAGGAAGATGATCTGGGGGAGCATTAGGTAGAGCAATGCATCCAGAGTGTCCAGAAACTTTCACCAGTTGCATAAGAAGGCTGCCACAGGGGATGCTGGGCAGTTGGATTGGATGGTGATCAAGAAACATTTCGTTTAGGACAGTACTTCTACTACACATAAAGAAGACAGGAAAATCGAGGCATTGTGTTTGACGTTCTGAAGTCGCTGAGCTGCTACATCACCAAGGACTTCATAGTTGATAACCAGCACTTCAGCTTGCACCTGGGATGAGACTGGCAGCCAGCAGGAGCCCAAGAGCAGGTGCAACATGCTCTTGTCCATTTACTCATCCTCTGTGGCAGGGAGCCACCTCCTGCACCAGCTGAAACTGCCAGATGTCCTTGGGGTCACTCCCACATACACGCATTGCAGCAGTCAAGAGTTTTACTTGCTGCTTGCTTTTGTTGACTGTTCCTGCCAGGGTCACTACCTGAGCCTGTCAGTAAAAAACTCCCAGTATAATTCCGTGTGCTCCTAGGGAATGCCCTCGGGATAAAGGGGACTTGTTTTGAGGTTGAAGACTCCTATTGCATGTTAAATTTTTAGTTTTCTCCATCTGATGAGATAGCACATTAGGTATCATGGATGTCTTCTTAAATTATTGTCTTTAATGAATCATTTGCTCATCCTGCATTTTATCCCTAGGAACAGTAAACTTCCCTTTATCAAGAAGGGAATTCCCTTAAGTCCCTTCAAAATGATATGTTACATTCTGTAATTATTAACTTCCTCTCTTTGTCTTAAGACTTGTCTTGGCTGCACCAAGCCCAGCAGTGCTCCCTTCCCAGCTGAATTGGCAGAACTGGCAGTGTGACACTCTATTGTCATTCAGCTCAGGTGTTTTCCCTAATGGCAGCAGTAAACTCAGGTGACATTCCAGCCTGAGCTGCCTGTACTCACAGGTTATAATTTCCTGAGATGAACTCAGATTGAGGTGTTTTCCCGCTTCAGGAGACAGTGAAGAACATCAAACATGTCTTCATAAACATCATAAATTTTTATTTACAATTCTAAATGAGGTACATGTTTAAATGTTTTATGGGCAGGAAGCAGTATTGATCACTGGTTGACATTTTTAGGAAAAACTATTACCGCAAGCTGAAATTGGCCACTCTTCTTACACCAAGCAAATTGGAATAATGTCTGTTTATAAGAAACAAAGGAAAGAAAGGGGGCTATTGAGTGACCAATTTTGTATTAATATTTTATGGTGTTTGCAGTATTTTTCACAGTAATCCCAAATATCCTGATTTCTAACAATTTTCCTCTTTTATTTTGACTCTTTTTCAAATTGTTGCTGAAAGGGTAGAGTTAAGGTTGCCTTGTGTGCTGTGAAATTCTCTACTAGCTCCTAGCCTTAATTTGTGTTTTTCTGGCCTTTTAGTGCTTGATTTTGCAGGGAAGTTTGGTTTTGTTTGGTTTTTGTTTGTTTCCTTTAATTGTTTGGAGGTTTGTTTTGTTTTTGTTGTTTTATTTTTTTAATAGCTGTGCAAATTGTTGCAGGGTTTGTTTGTCATCAAACTCTCAAAATCTATTTTTTTTCTCTCTATCATAACATGAAGTGTTTTCTCTGATGGCAACAATGCCCCTTTTCATGTAGTCTCAGGTTTAAAGTGTATCAGGCTTGAGTGTATTTGTTTGTACTTTAATAATATGCACATCCCCTCTGTGCCAATGCTGCTGTTTCCCTGACGGTAACCAAGAGTGCCGTCCATCCTCATTCACCAATCCTTCTCTCCTCTTAAATGTCACAGCTGTCAGCAAAGGAGTGATGTAAAAAATATTAGAACAACATTTTCTAGATTCTTCTGTGATCTGCTGCTACTTTCTCTCACACAGCAAGTGATGGGAATCATTCAGCAGGGACAGCTTGGAAAATGAAAGCAGCTGAGTAAATCTGACTCATAGAATTAAATATCATGGATCAAATGGGCTTGTGCCAAACTTTCCCACTGGATTTACTGTAAGACTTTGACCCTTGTAGTATTACAAAAGTGGGTCAAATTTTCTATGCTTGTACAGTAGGTCTTTTGACATTTTGCCAGGGCCAGTATGCACTATCAAAGGTTTTATCATCAGTTGCCAAAGAGATAACTGCAAATTTTGAATTCCAATAAAGAGTGTAATTGAATGTCCTGCGCCTCAAGAAAATAACGGGGGAATGGATCACAGTGCATGTTACACCTCTGTGCTGCCATGAGGAAGTTTGGCACTGAGACTCGGCTGGAGTCTAGATGGAAAAGGTGAAAACATCCAAGGCAAGAGAATTTTATCCTTGTGAAATAGGAGACATTTCAGCACCCTCTCAGACCTCTGTACCACTAGTCTGAGGCTGTCCTTTTGTGTCCAGGAGGTGCAGGGAGGCTGCACTGGAAACATGGGATGTGGCTCAAAAGGGAGCTTCTCTCTTTTCTCCCCTCAAGTACTAGTAGCCTAGTCCTGATCTTGGTCATTTACCTCTCACTCTTACTCCCTTAATTTTAATTACAGAGATTTTGTGATCCTTCTGTTTCTTTCCTTTTTGTTGGTTGGTTGCAGTCCCCAGCCCTAAAGATCCAACACCCATTTTTCTCAAAGTAGTAATGGTTCTCTTCTCCTCAGCCCCTCCAGTGAGGCACAGCTGATGAAATTTGTATTGCTGCAGTCTGGCTTTCACCTGACTCTGAGCCGGCATCTTTCCATCTTTGCCATCTTGTCCACTTTGCTCTGTCTCAGAGGTTCCACAGGTTTGAGAGCCTGGAGTTCTCAGCACAGTCACTTTCCCCCCTTCCCACATGAGTGCCATGACAGCTCCTCATCAGAGAAGTATTTATAGCGTTGTGAACTGCTTCCCAGCCTCAGGTAGGGGACAGGAAAACCGAGGGCTAAGGGCAAACCAGTGCTGGGTGTCCATCACCCACTGCAGGTCTCAGTTCATCCAAGGCAGCGGCCAAGCGACGCCAGAGCTGCAGGGCAGCTTAGTGGTGTGACAGCCAATGTTGCAATTGTAGAAGCTTGACTTTTTTCCAAAATGAAACAAAAGCGAGTCTTCTAAAATGGCGATAATCCTCCTTCTATTACCAGGGTGATACTGAGGGATCGTTTGTCGGCGGGTGTGCTGTGTAACCTCAGACTGGTTGCACGCCAGACCCAGCCTCCCTTCCAGTTCTTATAACTCTTAATTCTGGCAGCACAGAAGTTAATAGTTTAGGAAAATTTTGCTTTTTTTTTAATAATTAAGTCTGTAGAAGGTAGAAATCAACAGTACAGTGCGTTTTCCCAGCAGAGACTGTAAATTAATTAGGAGCAATTTGCTGTCAGAAACAATTTCCATAATTTTAAGTAAAAAAGCAGAAAACCCGTTTTTATCCTGAAGTGATTTAACTCCTGTGATGATGAATTATGTGAAATTGCAATTTACCTGCTCCTGGCTCCTGGTACCCAGAATGGAGTGAGAATCAGGTGGTGGTTTCTACTGCTGGGGCAGAATTTCTGAGAGTGATGCCCTCTCTCCCCACCATTCAGATCGTGACCTTTTCATAACAGAATTGTCTTTGACACTTGCAAATTCCAGTCAGGAGATAATGAACAAATTGCAGTGCTAATCGAACACAGGCCTTTTGTAGGCTTTTGCCTGATAGTCACGCACCAAAGGTCACAGTCTAACTAATGAGGGCTTTGGGTGATACCTACACAATATGTGGGCCTTTCTGAAAGGCCAGAATTTATGGGTGCCACTTGGGGACAATTCAGCTATCACAAGCATCTTAGAAGTACAGGAAAGGATGATCCATCCATCACTAAGACCCCATTATTGGACTTAAACACTCAGCCTAATATGCATAATTGCCAGACCTTGGGCTCCTCAAAAAGGCCCCAGTGTCATTATGATAGATCCTCCTCCCTGTTTACCAGGAAGAATGAACATGAGATGGTCCATTGTGGCATTTAGTATTTCAGGCCATCAGGATTTTAGGGTGATTTGCAGATATAAAGTCACTGGGATGCTGATTTAAATGAAGGGAACATTTGCAGAATCATAAATTTGTCCTGTGAAGTCTATTATGTGAATACCTTTCTGCAACTGATAAGCATTCAAAAATTTACTGCTTCACACTTGCATTTTCTCCCTCCTTTTTTTTTTTTTTTTTTTTTGGTGGCCCTTTCAGGTGTGAATACATTTATTAGTCCTTTTGTTCTTTGCTGTTGTGCAAGTAAAGCACTCTGACCTCTAGCTGCCAAAGGTTTCACCAAAATACATCATGGAAACTGTGCCTTCCAGAGCAATGGGATCCGCTTTATCATTAGTTCTTGCTTTAAAGTGACATGTGCACTTGATTACAACTGCTCCAAAATACACAGGAATTGAAAAGGCACTGGAAGATAAATTAGGGTACTATCCTCCAAATCTGCAAGTTACCTGCAGAATTTTAAGCCAGCCTGGAGCACATTAACGCAGCAGTGCTGCTCAGCCCTGTCCCCAGAGTGCTGGCACCAGATCTCAGCCCCAGCAATGGCATTTGGGCTGGTGTCCCCGCGTTCCCATTGCACACAGCCTGGTGCCATTCCCTGTCACACAAAGGTCTGGGGCACTGCCACGTGCAGCTCCACAGCTGCTGCATTTCGGTGCTGGGTGAAGCGATCCCCACATGGAGTTGATCTCTGTTTGGCTCTCACTCCGGGATTCTGTGGGATGGAAGGTGTGACAGAAATGGATGCTATATAAATATTTTTGAGTTCTAGAAATACAGGCTACAGAAAAAGCTCGGCTCAGAACTGACAGCGTAATCAGGATCTGCATTTCACACCACAGCGACGGCGCCTTGTGCGACACCGTCTGCTTAGCACTACCCAGCACCACTGTACCCTTCCAGATCTTCAAAGGAACCATGAGATGTGAGGTTTGTTAGTCTGCATATTCCTGTTATTTAATATGTGCTAAAAATAGCTTTTCTTTTTTTTCCCATTAAATGATTACCTTGAAATTGTTTACCTACTGATTCAAACTCCCAGCAGATGAGAATTTCTGTTTCTGCTCTGCAATTCTTGCTAGATGTCTGGGTAGCTCACAGAACTGCTGAAAGACATTGAAGACACCCTCTCCTGGTCATCCTCTGAATGCAATAATTTATTTTTAAATGAGTTTGCAAATCCTATTTGTGTTACGTGTGTGTTTATTTAAGGATACGTTCGGAAATTAGTGCTCATTTGAAGTTAGTGTCTGAGACAGTGACGTGAGACATCTCTTTCAAATTATCTCAGCAGGTGCATCGGATGCCAGGTCCAGGTAAGTTGTGCTGGATATGATAAGTTTGGACACATTGGTCCATGCAGTGAGGAACATCTTGTGTAACAGGCTTTGAACATTGCCACCAAGACCAAAAGCTGAATGACTCTAGGGCTGGGATTTTTTGTCATCCAGTCTGTCAGTGAGTTTTTGTTCTGAGTCACTTTGCAATCTCCCCTCCAAGTAAATCCTGCAGCCACTGCTCGTCCTGCTCACAGTGACAGCACCTGAAAGATCAGATGTGAGATGTGTTGAATGACAGGCACGACTCAGTTGCAGCATGAGGCATGAGAAAAAATCAGAGATATTTTTGCACTTTGCTTCACATCTACTTTGTGGAACCTTGCACTTTTGAGGGAAATTGCCTGCTATGAACTATACAGCCCATTTCAAAACACACAGTCAGCTCTTTCCCATATAATATCCAGCATAAACCCTCAGAATTCCCCTTGTGTGTATAACTCGAGTCGAAGAGAATCAACCGCTATTTTGGCAAGGTATGCGCTGGCCAGGGCATCATCTTGTTTCAAAATAAATATATAAAACCAACATGCAATCAGGAAGAATCTGTGCATCTGTCACACACAGCATAGGTTCATTAGGTATTACAAAACCTCTCAGAGAATATATTTAAAAACAAATGTACAGTGTTGGGCACATAATATATTGATGATTCTAGTTCGGACCTCTTGGGCATTGTTTAGATATAATCTCTCTCTCTCTTGAAAGCATTCAGCTGGTCTGACTCCTTATGGCATTCTTTGCTATTGAAAGTCATGAAAAAAAATTTAACAGGAAAATCTGTCTCTTCTGCATCCACCCTCCCCTTCAAGGTCTTCCTTTCAGTCTTCCAAGTGTATGTGCTACGCCAGAGCTGTTGTTAGATTAACAATTGGGTTTAACTTACATTTCCAGTTAGAGGTTTCTTTAGGGCAGAATGGGTTGAGCTTCTAGATCAGTAGGTGACTTAGGCTAAAAAGTCTGATTGCTTTTTGCCAGAATTAGGCCAGGATTTGGAGAGTTCCTTGTGGCTCAGACCTGCCTTCTGCAAATTGCTGTTTCCTCCTCCTTGTCATGCTGCTGGCCCTGGACATAAGGATGGCTGCACCACTGGGCTTCTCTGGGCTGCTCCTCCTTGAGTTGAGTGCAACACGTCAGAGCTACACCTCATCTGCAATCCCCAAGTGATTCTCCTACCTGTAAGCATGGATTCCTATATTTACTCCATGTGAGCAATGATGGGGGGTGTTTTGATGCATCCTAATCTGGATATAGTCTTGACATAATGTTCCTGTAGCCTTTTAGTAAAAACTGCTAAAGAATTTCAGAAGAAACTTTTAGGAAGTTTGTCAGGGCACAGTCCTGAGCCTACTGATGAACAGCTTGGGTAAATCACTCCTAAAACTCCTCATTGACAAGCCAAGATAATAATAAACACATTGTCCTCACAGTTGTTAATTCTCTTTCTGGAAGGTGGGGGCTTTGTTGGGGTTTTTTGTTTCTTTTGTTTATTTTCTTCTACATAAGCCTTACTTGCTATTAAGCATCTGAAAATATTGTTGCCATGGGACAGGAGACGGCTTCACACCGCAGGCCACCAGCAGCACACTGATCTCTGATGCAGATGCACAGAAGGAAATCTGTGAACCCCTGCAATGTGAAGTGTTAAACTCTATCAAATGGACCCTCCTGTGACCTCTTGGAGACCATCATTACAGAAATAATTTCCATCTGATTTTTCAAGTGGTTGCTCCAGTGGGATTTAAGCAGTAGGGCCCTGTGATGGTTCCACCTGAATTTGCCTGGAAACACCAAGTGGGTGTTGGTTTCCTATATGGACTGTGCATTTGTCCATAATAATGTTAAATATATTGTGTTCTTAGCCTTGTCATATAACTAAAAATGAAATTAATTAAAATAATTCCCAGACTGGGAAGATCATTGGAACTAGTACTTTTGTGGCCGGGAGAGAGGGACAGTGAAGGCAAATCATGAACTTAGCAGTGTCCTATATATTAAATGTTTTGTAAAAGATTGGAGCTAGGGGAACAAATAATCCAAGTAAATGAGTAAAATTCCTTCTGTTGCTTGGGGAGGGGGGG
>VZSE01003876.1:1912100-1943213 GCA_013398275.1 Promerops cafer
AGGGGTGGGGGAGGAGATATTGTTTGGCTTGGATCCAAGAAAGTCTTTAAAAGCATGTTAAGCTTTAATGAGGTAAATAGTCTCATCTCTGTGGTGAAGAACGTTTAGGCTTAATATTAGGCACATGCTTAAGTTCTTTGCCAAATTGGGGTCTAAAAAAGAGTTATGCTTTTGCATTTGAGAAGCAGGGATGATATCACATGACTTCTATATTTAATCACAACTACTGAAGGCAGCTGGGATTTTGAATACAGAATACTTAAAGCAAACTGTTCTTGATCAATCCATAGAGAAATACTCAGAGGGAGAAAAAATATATACAGTAAATTTGAATAACGAACAGTTTTGAGGAAATTGCAATCTGCTTGCAGACATTTGGAGAGCAGAAAAGAAGCTAAATTTGTTGAGTAAGTTCCTTGCTGTGATCTATTCTCTTGGCTCTAATTAGAGAGAAGTGAGCAGTAAGGGAACCCAGAAAATGAGACTGCTGTGGACTGAAGTGCCCAAAGAGAAGAGTTTAAGTTGGAAGGTTTTTTTAAGTGGATTCTTTTCCCCCAAGTATTCTTAAAATAGGAGGGGAAAATGTACAAACAATCAGCTTTGATGCTTGACAAATATGACAGAAAACATTTGTGTTTTCTTTGGAATTCAAATCTTTAAGTTTACTATAGGAGTTAACTATGTCGTTTAACAGCTGCCAACTTTGTAATTTTTTAGTGTTACGGTCCATTATGATATCACCAAAGTATCTTCATTGGCTACTTCAGATCAGACTTGCTCATTAGCAGCATTTAGGTCACGATGCAGCAAATCATTCTATCTTTGAAGACCCTGCATGACTGATGGCTGCCCTGTGAAAGACTAAAATATAACAACTGTCACAATTGTTTCTTCCAAACAAAGCTTCCAGACATCAGACGGAAGGTCATATCCAGAAACTTTAAATTCAAACACTTCCCTGATCAGGCTGCCCCTTACTTTGTAGCAGGTCCACAGTGGCAGTCTTTCCACACAACAAAACTCACTCTTTGTAGTAATAGGAAAACTCATTTGTGGAGGGCAGAACTTCCTCAGGCTGGTGGTGAAACAAATCCACAGGAACACAAGACGATCACATCTCAGGTCACATTTCTTTAGCCCTAATTTCTTCAGTACAAAATATAAAGTGGCTGGGTTTTTTAAATAAAAAACCACCCCAAACACAACAAAAACTCAAAAAACTCCAAACCAATCACTCTGCAAAGTAATTAAGGGGGTAGATGGAAGCTCTTCTCTCTTATCACCAGTATTGAGGGGGTTGGAACTAGATGTTCATTAAGGTCCCTTCCACTCTAAGATTCTATGATTAGCAACCTATTGAACCCATGGAAAATCAGCTTTTGGATCATTTTGTCATGTCTCTTGTACTAGGGAGGAGAGTTAGGAGCTCCTACTTTGAAAATGGTACGTGCTTGTTACATTTCACTTCTTAAAAAGCAAAAAACACTTTTACCATGTTTTTAATCTTTCCTGTGCACTTGAAGCATACATGGAGGGCTGAGTGCTGTTTAACTGTTTCCATATCTGATTTTAAACATAGCTTCCATTCCAAATTTCCATTGTTTTTAGTCTTTCTTTTCATGATTACTGCATAACCATTTGGAATTCTCATACAGAAGTTCTTATAAACAATTCTTTTGGACATGATTGCAGTACATGTGTCTTAATACTGCAGCTGGGTAAAAAACCAGCTGAAACAGTTTCTTCACCATGCATTTATAACACAAAAATCCTTTGCCTGGAATTCCTGGAGTTCCTTCAGATTTGTCACAAGCAGAACTGATGGACTTTAGTTCAACAGTTTTCTGTTAGTCAGCTTCTAGCAGAGGAAGTGGTGGCCACTCTATATTGAACAGTCTTAGGCAGTGAATGGCACCACCTCATTCCTTCCTATTTTCTCTCTCCACCAATGACATCCTTGTTCGTGCTGCTCAGATCCATGTTTCTTCCCCTTGATTTCATTCATTCTATTGTAGCCTTGCAGGATTGTTCTCAGGGTACAACAGCTTGTTGAAAGGTGTTTATAATAACAATTACACCTACTGCAATCACTAAAGTGTAATTTTTATCTTGATCAAAAAAAAAAAAAAAAAAAAAAAANGGACAGGGGAGGGCAGAAGAAAAAAATATACATCACAAACTACTCCAAAGTTCTGCTTGAGTTATTTTTCAATTACAGCAGGTGAAGCAGAATGAAATTGTTACAGCCATTTATTGATTGTGTTACTATCCATTAAGGTACAACAGAAGAAGTCCATCATATTGTGTAACAACTTAACTATTTAAAATAACAAAGGCTTCCTATTGTTTCCCTTTTTGACCATTATCCTGACAAATACATTCCACTTCCATGCTGGAAATCAAATTCAGGAATCATAATGAAGAAATTCTGTATTCAAGGTGACATTATTTCTTCTCCTAGCTATTGAAATTCTTCAGCTTTTTCATTGAAAAATAACTGAAGCAGAACAAAGGTAATGAAATATATTAATTATATTAATGATGTTTTACTGAAACTGGCTGCTTCCTAAAGAGAGGGCATAACTGTAAGGAGAGATTCTATCAGTGGGTAGAGGATTAACAGGTAATGCTGTCACAGGAGCAATTTTAGCTGCTATGAACTATTCAGCCACCTGAATGACAAACCCTTTTGAAGTTCCGTGGTGAAGAGCAAAGTTTATCATCTCTTCTAAGGTGGGTGGCTGCTCTGTGCTGGGGAGGGAGCCAGTGGAGTCCTGCAATGAAGGGCAGGTTTAGTGAGAGGTATTGTGGATGTTGGTGAGACGTGGGCTCTCTGTTGGTGTGTCACTGCAGCTAAAAAGCAGCAGCTGATGTCCAGTGTCTGATGAAGAACCATATGGTCTTGAGCTGCTAAAATTTCCCTCCAAAGAGTCTTTGTGTGTGTTTAATAATCCCTGCATCTTATTGGCAGCCCAGCGGGAAAGGTTTTCTGGACCTCTTTGGGATTGTGGTAAAAATGGAGCCGCACAGAGAAGGGAAGTTATTCATGTGCCAAGGAGAAATCCTGCCCCAGCAATGCTGACTGGCACTGCTCAGGGAGAGGCATGGGAGAGCAGGGCTGTGCACAGTGTCACTTCTCCTTGCAGGCTCTAGCACCATGTGCTGCACAGGATCACACCACAGACATGTGGGGTGTTCAGTTTGTTTCATGTTTATTTTCATGAGTTCTTGCTTTCACCCACGTACCAGCTTAAATTTCCTACTCATAAGAGAAACAAAATCTTAGGAAAATGAAGATGACAGAGAAGATCCCTATTCTACTTCCACCAATGCTAGCAATGAAATTACTGAGACAGGAGTCAGAGCCCTTTTCTCCATAATATTGACCATGCCTTAACCTTCCTGCCACTTCTCTTCCCATTTTCAGTTGTCAGATCACTCTTCCCCAGCACTGATAATCTTGTGGTGTTGCAGCAACTGCTAACATGAAATATCCACTGCCTGCTGCTGTAACCACAACTTCTCTCTTTGAACCTATTCACTACTCATAAGCTTCAAGTTTCTTGTAGCTTCCTTCAAGTAAATTAGACTTTCTATTCTGAATACCCATTTAAAGACAAAGCAAGGCTGGCATTCATGGCTTTCTTGTACTGTTATTTCTATCCTAAAATCCCTAATGACCATTTTTGGGGTTTCAAATCATTGTAAAGTTTCTTTGCCAATTCCTGCGTCCTGCCCCACTGTCACTGTGGGTTTGGGCTCTTGCAGCTCTCAGATGTCTTTTATTTGACTTGTACAGTAAATACCTGTCAGACCCCTGAAGTTGTTTCATCAAACAAACCCCTTGATCTCCATAATTGATGCTGAAATGCTCAATATGAATACCAGTTGTGTGTGTCAGTGTGTTTTAGGATCTGCTTGAGCAGTGTTTTTGTAGGGTAGTGCTCCTGCCCTTGTGCAGTCTGGTCAAGGGTGCACTGAGCAAAAAAGGAGCTGCACATCAGGACTGGGTTAACATTCACTGCCCTTTGTGCTTTCAGATGTCTGGGGTATTTCCTTTCCGAGCATATAAAGAGGTTGAAAATAAATATAAAACACCTTAAAACACTAGTGTGCACATATGTTATTTCTTAATACGCCTCTAGAGCTGTGAGGCAGAAAGGGCACCTGTACAGCCATCTTTGGGTCTCCCACAAGTACAGTGCAGGTATTTCTGAGTTACCTGGTGATGAAGCAAGAGGCATGGATTTCCTTGTTTCACTGAACCACACGACTGTGTTGTGTGGTTGCACATCAGGGGTTAATTTTGTTCCCCAAGCACATTTGGGAGTGTGTTCAGGCAGCACACAAAGTGAAGGCTGGGAATCAAAGCAAGCAGGCTATCTCCTCCCACAGATCTCGCAGCAGAATTTAGGAGAGGAACGATGCAACATGTGCATAAAAGCTTGATAATGTTTTTAAAACATATCACTTGAAATATGTTAACGCATATGTTCCATCATTTAGAACTCTTTCATAATACATAATTTGGCCCTTTAGTTTTACACCCAGCTCATTATGGCTCATGTGCAAAGAGAAACATTCTCAAAAATTTCTCCTGGTCTTTCCCCAGCACTAGCATGACCTTTCTTTCCCACCTTGTGCAGCCCTTTTTCCTCTTGGCATCTCACTTTCCAGCTCTTTCTGAGCCATTTCCAGCCTGGTGGCAGTTTATCCCATCAGTGTTTGAAGCGTGGCTGAAAGCTGCAGGCTGCCTAAAGGAGGATGCAGCTTCTTCTCATCTCAAAAGTTTAAAGGTTTCCCACAGTTCAAATTTGCCTGATTGTCTGTGAATAATTGGTTCTTTTGAAGCATCAGGTTATTTTTGGCAGGTTTTTTTATTTATTTGTATCAAGATTAGATAAACAGGATAACAGAGCTCCATTGTTACAGGAATTGTAGTGAAACAGCCAAATTTCATGTTAGTTTTACAAAAAGGTTTAAATTCAGGTAGGACTGTACATGCACATGCACAAGACCTATGTGTCACTTTAATTTCTCAGTCCTGGTAAGATAATAAGCCCATAGGCAGAATGGTATTTTCATTTAAAACCTGTAGGAGAATCAGACAAATCATTGCACAGAAGTTCTTTGGATAAGGCAAGGTAATGCTTTTCGTACCATATTTTCAGTTAAATAAAATATATCCTTTACCCAGAGCTGTAAATTGGCCTTGAGCACAGCTCCAGGTGGAATTTCCCCCTCTTCCCAAGGATCACACACTGCAGGCTGCCACTGAGCCCTTCGTGTGGGCACACATATTGCAATGCTGATTTTCTAAAGTTGCCAGTTACTCAGATGTACGGATTCCTCAAATCAGGCTCTTTCCTGACTTCTGAATTTTATACGATTTTGCTCTCAATAGCTCCCTTTCAAGGTCAAAAGCAATTTCTGCACTTCTAGGAATGTTCAACTTGCAGGAATTTTTGATGTTCCTACAGTTCATGATTTTTACTAGAAATTCATTTGTCTCAGCAGATAGGGGGTGATCAGATGATGCTGAGAAATACCCACAGGGAGCTGCCTTCCTGATCTGTCTCATTTTGCGTAAAGCAAGGTAGAAACTTCTGTTTAATTATGACTGACTTCCCTCTGCACAAGGGTCCTGAAGTCTGAGTCAGGAGATTTAAAAATACCAGCTGCTGATCACAGGGAGAAGAACTGAGGTGCTCACTTACTGTCTTGAACATCTGAGAGTTGCCTGTTGTTGTTACCTGGTACAGAAATATGAGAATCCAGGGAAGAAAGAACAATGGCAGCCCATGGAATGAACTGGTAGCATTGAAAAGATGAAAACTGGATTGAAATAGGCAAGAAGCTTCCACATGAAAGCTTTATTTTCTGGTGGTTAGCAGTCTGTTTTCAGAGTCTGGGCCTTTCTGGGTTTGTGTTTCATTTTGTTTCCAGATCAACAATATCGATGTGTTGGATTTTTTAAAATTTATTTACATTTCCCTTTCCCCACTTTCCTTTCATGCTCCCCACCTTTAGTTGCTGCATATTCTAAGGGTATGTGAACAGACAGAAAATGTGAATGGAACTCAGAATGGTAAACTTACAAGTTTTTAGAAGTTTTATGTTTAAATAGTTCAAAAATCTGCCTCACGGTGCCTTCTCTGCTCTGTTTAAAGTAAAATATAGAAAGTACCTCTATTCTTGAAGTAAATTAAATCTGTATTTTGGTAAGCCAGTAAGCACATCAACTTATTCTTTTCTTTCCGCCCCACAACATATGGGGCTTTCTGTTTATTGTCTCTCCCTAATTTTCAGTATTTTCCTTTGAGCTTTTGTCAGCAAAGCTCCCCTCTGCAGTCTGTACTTCAGAAAAGCAGTAGGTGAATTTGAGCAATTTCCCCTTGCGAGAATGTATTCGGTTTGAGAGTTTAGGTGAATTATATTCTGCTGATTAGCCAGGCAAGTGCTGTGCTCCATCTGCTAGAGAATGGGGGTGGGATATTTATAACGTGATGGATGCTCCTGCTGGGTGGGTCTGCAGTGCCCCGGTGGGACGGAGCGATTCGCCCGCGCTGCGGCCGCTCCCTCGGCTTTGTCTCGAGCAGGACGCGCTGGCTCGGGGACAGGCAGAGCTGCTCCGGGGCTGGGGCTGTGTGCAGTTCATGTACAGCAGCAGCAAAGTCAAGGGGCACTACCCTTTTCAACAAGAAATTCAGGGAAAGAAATGATTTCTCAGTTATATGGGACTATTCAATGTTAGGTTATTATTTTTCTCCCCCCTCAGAGCAATTAGAGATTGTGCATATGAAATTTCTTCTGTGTTCCTTGTGCACTGCCTAACAGGATGTTTCTATTGTCCTAGTTTGCTCTGAATTGCACACCTATATTTGTATAAATCCTCTAGATTTTTCACCTTTCCCCATCCCAGGAATGGGTAGGTGTTTCAGTGCTGCAGAAATGCTGGGTGCTGTTGTTAGGACCTTTAACCAAATGCATTCCTTTATTTCAGTATGTGGAATGAACACTTGAAAACACTGCTGCTCACTGCTTAACACTCCCTCCCAATATGACCAGAGCAACCACTTCTTAGCTCCCAGAGATGACATAGTTAAAATAGACTAAGAAGCCTCAAAAAGCCCCCCAGACTCAGAATTAATTACAGTGGAATTGCACATGGATGTCTTAGTACAGAACCATGTTGAAATCTGCTGCTCTTTACAAGTCAAAGGGACGTATCCTGCTCTGACGTGAGGCACTTGTTTTTCTTAAGGTCATACAAAACAAAGCATATTATTTGAACAAATGTCAGAATAATGTGTGTAATGAAATATACTATTTACTTACTTTCAGCATTTGAACTGTGACAAATGTGGAAAGGAAATCAACAGTTACTGCTCTTGTTAAATAGTCCTTTTAATATTACAAGTAAGTTTACATTGCTGGGCCCATGTGTACTTTAATGATTCCTGGAAGTATGATGACTTGGCCCAGAGGAAAGCACTAACCTAATACTTTATTTTGTGTGAATTAAATGCAGCTAATTAAAGCATAGGAAAATTAAAAAGAATTAGGCAAAATAAAAGCACTACTGTAAAGCTTTTATTAAACACTTATACAGTGCATAAAGAATGTGCAGGAACAAATGAGCCACTGATTCATTTCTGAGAGCTGCTGACTGCAGCCTCCTGGCTGGGGAGTGAGGCACCATCTTTCATGTCTTACCTATCCCTGAGTCAGAACTCAACAGGTTTGGCCCCCTGGGCATTCAGAAAGGTGTTGTGTGTGAAATAATCCCAGCTGAAAGTGGGATTCCACTTGCCACAGAACAGAACGACCCCCTGCACAGGAGGAACAGGTTACCTACTGGCAGTGCTGTGGATAACACACGTGCTCTGCCATTTTGGCTGATGCTAAATGAACATTTGCTTTCTTCTCAGTGGAAGTGAAAATCTCATAACCTACCCAGATGCCACTGAGGTGAGTGGAAACAGGAATAGATCCTGTTTAATAAATAAAGATACACAATAATAAATAATAATAAATAAAGATACACAATGCCAGAGAATTTCATGATGATTAAATTTCCAAGCAGAGGAGGCTACATTTCACTCTGAATTTTCAAAACGTGTTTGCCTCCGTCATTTATTTCTCCAGACTTATACCAATGTGCTTTCTTGGAAAAGTATTTTTAAGAAGTATTTTGCAGGAAGGATGTGTGGGTAGAGTTATGCTCAGATTAAGGGCTGGCAAGGATCTGATGGACAGATGTGCCTGGAAAGACTGAGAAGACAGTGACCTCCTGGGTTACAGCAGCACACTGGGTGCTGTTGCTGGGAGTCAAACATCCCAGTTTGATCTGGATGTCAAGGAACTTCATTCAGAAGTCAGGTGTTACCTCATAGCCAGGAGAGGCTTTTTATTTTCATGGAGGTGTGAGACTACAAGCTCGGAGAAGACAACACCTGGGTAAACTCCAGGCACAGAGCATTGATGTTGAAGGATTTGTGGTATTTCAGAGGGACAGTTGATTTCAAAGTAGTTACTGGGAAAGATAGAGAGAAAAATGTATTAAAACTTTCTACCATCTGTTCCCCTGAGAAATAGGAAAAGTGGGAGAGGACACAGCAGAATCTCAGGGAACTGTATAAAAAACAAAGCAAATAAATAGGGGAAGAGGAGTTAAAGCATATCAAGCCAAAGCTGATGAAGGTGAGAGAAAATGTGGAATGATACTAAGTTTGAAATATATTTTTTATTATATAAGACCTAAATATTTCAGGTTTTGAAAACAAAATCTGGTATTATTGTCTTCAGGACACCTCACTTTTAACTTAATTTTTTTTTCCTCATTTGTTTGCTGCAACTCAAATAAAATTCTTGCAATGCCAATGTTTCAAATGCTATCTGGATGGCATCCAGCTTTTGCTGCTTTTATTGTACCATGGGTCCCACAGAAGGGCTATATTGCTCTTCCAGCACAGTATGGGTTTTATGAACAAAAACTCCATCTCCTGGCTTTGTTAGTGAGTCGGGAGTTTTCCTTAAGTGTTTGGCTGCTTTGTACACACCCAGCAGAACTCTGGGTTGCTTGTGATGAGGATGACCACTCCAAACGGGGCTAAGACCAGGGATAACAATGTCCAAGAGTGGGCTTGGTATTCACAGTGAAATAGTGAAATACACACCAATTCAGATCACACAATGCACTAGTTTTATATATTTAGGTTCATTTTCTGTTCTTGCTTATGCCTTCATATCTCTTATTTTCAGGTCATTTAAATAAGAGACATGTGGTGGGACTCTATCATTTAAGCAAAATTGGTATTCTGCCATCCATGAAATTGCATGGACACCTTCAACTTATCCCAAAGCGCAAATTATGTGTATTTCTCTCCCTTAAAAAGTCAGTGCAAATAAATTCTCAAAAATATGGGTCACAAAAAAAACATTAAAAAGGTTCCTTTTTTTCCCCCTTCAGAGTTCATCTTGGTTTTGCCAGCTTTTCTCTCCCTGCTTCATAGCAAATATACTGAGTTGGGTAGTTGGTGACTAAATAAAAGGAATAGCTGACACATCTGACAGCAATTTATTGTTTCAGTCCACCTGGTTGTATTCCTCCTGTTTGCTCCTGCTGAAGTAGCCTCTCTTTTATGAGGTACACCTGCACTTCCCACGGGAGCAAGCCTGGGATGCATTTCCAGGCTGTGACTGGTGTGACCACGTTGCTGGGCAGTCTTTAACTCCACTGCCTGCGGAGTCCAGAGGAGCCAGTGTAACTCCTCTGCCCGATGGTGATGTGACAAAACCCTCCCACGCTGCAGCATGTGCAGGGCCACGAGGCACAGCGATGTATTTGGGCTTGCTGCAGGCAAAATGCAGCAGCAAACATCTCTCTGTCATACTTGTGGTCTCCTCTGAAACACCAGGTGTCTGGGCTTAGGAACACACAGTGTAATTCTGGAATTCTGCAAGAAGAGTGTAGCTGGAAGCTGTTTCCTTTGGGATAGCACCCTAACGTTATCCTAACCACAGATCGTGCCACAAAGTCTTGGACAGTTGTCCCAGGGGATTCCTGGATTGTCATCTGGCCCAACCCAAGCCAAGGAAAGGCACACCATGCTCAGGGGATGTTTCTGTAACCTCGAGGGACAGACACTCCCCATCCCCATCCTGCAGTCTCAGGTCAGAGTCTACTGATGTCTGAACCTAACTGACCCTGCTGAACTAAAACATCCATTGCTTCTACCCCTTCCACAATACAGATTAAATCACTCCTTTCCTTTTCCACAACAGACTTTCAAATACCTGAAGTTTGCTTTTTTTCAGACCAAACAACCTCAGTCTTTCCAGCCATTTCCTGTGTGTCACCTCTGTACAAGTCCTTGCTCTGCCCAGGACTCCCTGCAGAACAATTTCTCCACTGCTCCAGCTAAGGCCATATAAAAGCTGAACAGAGCAGGCAGATCAAATCCTATATTTCATATCTGCCTCATTTGTAAAGTCTGATGCTGTTGACTTGGGTTGAGTTTCTGATTTAAGATATGTCACAGTTTCTTGCAAAATCTCTCTCTCAGGTTGTCTTCTAGCTTGTATTTGTTCAGTTAGGTATTCCTTATGTATAACCTTGTCCTTATTGATCTGTCACCATTTATTTCATCAGGCTCTTTCTTCAATTTGTCGTGCTCATTCTGAATTTTAATCCTGTCTTACAATATTTTTTTGGTGGTATTTTCAAGTCAATACCAGTGAAAGAATCCCTGAAAATGATGAAGAGGGAGGAACAGGACACTCAGTCTGGATAACTTATTTCCTAATTCTGTAATTTATTATGAATTGTTTGGTCTCTATGAAAGGCTATTAGTAAGCTGATGCCTATACTATCAGTAAGATGTATGTATACCTATTATTTCCTAAGGTACATTGTTTATGAAGTATTGACCTGTTATGAAAAATTATAAAACATTGAAGCTGAAGATGGTAAAAGTTGGCAAAATACCAGTGTGGATAGACATTCTGGGTTCAGCAGTGTGAGCAATCAGAATAACACTGTCTGTTTGCAAGCCTGGAGAGCAGAGAGAGCAGTTAAAGCTTACAGAAAGGTTAGTCCCCAACTTCAAATTTACATTGCTGTTTGAAAGATGGTGAACATTTGCATTTTAATCTGGAGTAACAGCAGCTTGGCTCCCCAAGATAAGAAGATAGTGATTCAATTAGTTAATGTGTGTGCCTCCACTTAGAAATACTAGCCTGGTTTTTAATGATGTAACACCTTCCTTCATTTCTTCATGTAAGGTGACTTGCAGACTTGTTTCTGCCTGCAGGGTTAAGATGTAAAATGGGATCTTTTAATAATCCCAAAAGGCAGGACCTGCCTGCTCTATGCCATCGAGGAAAGCTTGATTTGCTCTTCTGGGCCTGCTCCAGGTCTTGAAGATGGTGCAAGTTGGATTAGATTTTAACAAGGTGGAATAAGATGAATACATAACAAGACCTGATCCCGTCCTTATGTCGATTGAATGTGCTGTAGTTGTTCCAAGCCTCCTTGCTTCACCAGCTTTTCAAACTGCTGTTCACATACTGTTGGCTAAAAGTGAATGAGGAAAAATACATTTCCTTACTGCTTGTGCCTGAATTTATGACTATTGAGCCTCCAACTTCCAGTTATGATCTGTCTCATACATGTAATAACACATTTTCTGCAGGTGATGAGGTTGCTGTAACTTGTGATGAAGTGCAGGCAGCAGTTTGGTTTATTTTGTAATGCTTCTTTGTGTGTACCTGAAAATGGGTCATTTTTCTCCTGCAAGAATCACAACAGGCATCTCTGCAGGGGGACAGGCAGCAGCTGAACCACACAGGGAAGGAGGGATGCTGCCGTTAGCTTTACTCCGATTAAACTCTTGCTGCAGCTGGAACAAACCTACCCAGATGCAGGCTCCAGGTGGAAATTGCTCCCAGGAATAAATAAAAATGGTGATGATGAAGATTGCCTCTTTAACACACACAGAGGGGGAACGGAAATTTGTCACTTATGGGCTCTGCTTTGGGGATGGCATAGATTGTTTCCTTGTGTGACCTTTATAACAAGAAGTGTCAGACTTCATCCTGTATGTATCAGACTAGTGTGACATTGGATATTAATCCTGATGGAAAAGGATTATGTGATTTTCACAGGCACTCAGATAGATTATCCTTTTTGGCCTGGCTGGAAGGTAGCAAGAGTCCCTCTCTGCAGATGCTGGCTGGGAGCAGAGTGTTGCCTGGAGAGCAGTACCAGAATAACCAAGCATGGGCAGCAGCTCTGGCTACTGAACTTTCTTTTCACTTTCCATTCCTTTCTGTTGTTCAAACGTGTTGCTTTGAGGACTTGCCCCTTTGAGCAGGGGCAGTGGCATGGATGGAAATGGTGCAGACTTTGAGAAGTCTCTCTGTTAACAAGCGCTTTGAAACACTGAGTAAAAATACCGAAGGAACTTTTGGAGTAACATCACATTTAAAAAGATGTCCTTTTGTTGCTGGCTGCCCATTCTTACACTGAAGTTTTGCCCAATATTTTAACAAATGATATTTGTCCTTAGGTCTGGGCACAACTGATAATTTTGATGTTCCACAGTATCATGTTAAGCCCTGAAATCTCTACTGGGTTTCACACTGGATAAGAAGAGAACCGGTCATGTTTTGTCTGGTTTGGTGCTCACTTCCCACTGCATCTCTCCCAGGGACCATGTCCCCACCTTTCACCCCTCCAAGTTACCTCGCTGAACTTCCCTGTGCTGTCCCACAGAAAATGTTCCTTCCAGGAAGGGGGTGGAAAATCGAGTTGCTGCTGCTGTAAGGTATTATGGCACTATTGCTTCTGGGGTGAGGGGTCCTGACCACCTGTGTGAAAGGTGTGTGCTGTAGGAGAGCTGTACCCCAGCTTCCCCAGGGAAAAAGCAGGGGTTTGGGGAAGGGATTCAAGGGTTGGGTCCTGCTCACCACCTGCATCAGGCTGAACTGGAGCAGTGATATGGGACACAACTGCGTGGGTGTCACTTCAGCCCCTTCCTGGGGTTTCAATTTACAGTAGCTGAATCACCTGAAATACAAATATAAATATATTGGGGTTTGGTTTCTTGTTTTGTTTTAAATTACAATAGAAGCTGCAGTTGTACAAAAAGCCTTTTGGGGAAGTGGCTAAAGCCACAGGCTTGCACTGGGACACTGCAGCCTGAGACCACTTGCTGAAGCCTTTATAATTTACATCACTTTCTTTTTCTTCTTTTTTGTTTATAGACTCAAGCATTAAAAAAAAACATGAGAAAATTTATATTTTAAGCTCTTCTATATTTGCCTCCTGACTTTTGAGACATTTCATATAAAGAGTATTTTCCCAGAATCATACTCTTACTCTTTCCTGAAGTAGGTAAGGTCAGCTTCTGCTCATAAATTTACATTTTTCTCTGGTGCCTTGGCAGGAACCTCACAGACTGGACACCTGGCTTCAGACAAGCCAAGGAAAGAAAAATGAGGAAAAAAATCCCTCTCTCTGTGATGTGAAAACAGAACCATTTGCACAATGTGTCAGTAGCTTCTGCTCGTTAGACCTGCAAACTTTCCAGTGAAAAATGATCTGCAAATAAATGTGCAGTGAGTCATTTTTTTCCTTCCCTGAGTTATACCTTTAATTAATCTCAATCAGTTTACAAAATCCATTTTTACTCAGATTTAAAAAGCATGCACTCTGACAAATAAATCTTGTACCAAGTGCACAGTGTTTGTGATTGTTCCTGCTCAAGACCTGCCAGCAAATGTATCATTACTAATTGCCCAAGTTCCAACAAATCAAAACACTCTAGTTTTATGTTAAGGAAGGAGTTGAGCCCTTAAATTACTGTATCAGCTTTAAACTGCTTTAGTGCATCACATGGGGGCATGTCACCTTCAATTCAGAAGTAATAATCCAAACAGTTGTCAATAACTGAGGACAGTATATACAGGCTTATTTCTTTTAATCCAGTTAGGCGTGTTCTTTTGATTTGGTTTGATTTTATTTTTTCCTTTATCCTCAAATCTGTTTTGGACCTAAGAGACCAGTATATAAGCAGAAGGTGAAGGTCATTAAAAAAAATTAGTCTATTTACTTCACTGAAATCCAGGCTCAAGTCAGGATATTTCATGCAAATTACAAACAAAACTAAAAAAAAAAAAACCTTATGATGGAAATGTGAATCAGATTATGTGTTTTATTACAAAAAGTGCAACTATTCTACCTCCTTGTCTCTGCAGGAGGGCTTTATATTTCCTGATCCAGACTTGCTGTGAGCACTCCCCATTTGTAGCCTTGTTGTGTTCTGACCTATTGCCAGTCCTGGGTTTGTACCTGTCATGCCACGTTTATGGAAGTTCATGTTGCTGCAAAGTGAAGAGTAATAACCCTTTAGCTGCAGTGTTACAATCATTCTGAACTACCTTGAGATCTCAATCCCTTTTTCATTTGGTTCATTCTTTAAAAAGCAAAATAGAAGACAAGTGTTCATTCATTCTCTTAAAAGGGACATGCTTGTGGCTTCAAGTTGTATTTTGAAGTAATTTAAAAATTTTCTTCTCTTTGTTGTTTTTACATCTTTGCCAGACATACTCCTCTTTGGTGTGTCTTCCCAAAGTTGCTGTACATAGACTGTGTAATCCCAAAGATCCCCATCTCTCAAGTACTAATAGCCTTTATAAAAATCACTTTGGGAAGCGTAAGATTTTCAGAAAAACGTTGCAAATATTTACATAGTCTGCAATTGAAGGTATATCTTTAATATTCAACAGGCAGGAATTTATTATGGAAAACTAAGGTAAAGCCCTGTGTGGTGTCACACTGTTGGGAGGGCTCTCATTCCCACTGGGCATACCAAGAGCCTTAGCACAAACCTGAGAATAGTCAGCAGCCCCTTTCTCAGTTACACTGTGCTGTAAAAATAGTCACCTAGACCAGCAACCAGAAATTTGACCTTATAATGCTCTACACTACAGCTAATCATTGTTACACTAATCTTGCTTTCTTGCTTTATTCTGTCCCTGGATCATTGCATGCTAATGGTGATTTTTTAGAGGGATTTTTATTGCATGTGGGAGGATATGAGTTGGCCAACACCAGGCACTGTAGCAAGAACTGTCCCTAAACTCAGGCCTTTACTAATACAGGGCATAGGACGAGAGAGAATTGCTTTGTTTTGGGTGGGGATGAAAAGAGATTGATTTTAACATTGTGGATGTTTATCAGCAGAAATGATTTTTAACGTGTCTTAGAATTCTTACCTCTCCATGATATAGAATAGACGTGAAGTAAATAAAAGGTAATAAATATTCAGGCCATGCTATTGCTGAGTGAGTTGATGCTTTCAGTGGATTTTATGTATCCATCAGTGATAACCTGCAAATAATTCATTATAGTGTGCCTTCTGAAATGATGAGACTTTGTTAAGCAACATTCAGCTAATGACATAGCACACCTTAGGCAAAACACCTCCAACATGTGCCACTCACTGCTGCCAAAGACTAAAATCACTCCCTACAAATGAGACAAGTGAAAGGCAGTTACATGTTGTGCCAGGGAACAGCATATTCCTTTCAATTCAAGGGCATTCCATCTCAGGTTGCTCGCCACATGAGCTACTTTCACATGGCATTTGTGAGGTTGCTTCACTGCGTGACTCACACCACAGACTCGCTCGCCAAACCGGCGCGAGATCAGGAACCCGACTCTTCGCTGTCATCAGGGAGTTTTATGAGACTTTTTTGTGGACGTCACCTTCTGTATGCTGCCTTTGGAGCAACAGCTACTACCAAAGTGCAATGGATTGGCAAAGAATCACTTCTCCTGCTGCTCACAACTAAGCCTCTTGCTCTTTGAATCCTTTTATTGCTTCCCCATCTTTTCGATATTAGCGCTGAGCCTTCTGTCCCTGCTGGCTAAATCCCACCTAATCCAAATCTTGTCTTTAGTACATCTCTGCTATTATCTCCTGTATCCCTTCTACGTCATGTACCCCTCCCATCTCAACTTCCTCATCATTACAACATAAATACCTGATGCCTTCCTGATACAGCTTCCCAAATGTTGTCTTCCTTCTTTAAGCTGATTTCTGCAGGCACCCACTACCTGTTCTTGCACCTCTTACCTGCGTCATCTCACAGCCAGCCTGCTGTCCCAGACTGATTCTCAAGTCTGAAAGCATCAACCCTCTAAATCTCAGTCTGCAAAAGCATAGTCAGAAAATGTTGTGGTCTGAATACCTTTGTTAGTCATATATGTGAATCAGAGCCTTTTGTCTGGCCATGTGAGTTTCTGGTAGCTTCAGTGGGCTTGCTCATGATAGCAAATGCTACATTCAATAGTAGGCATTTGCAGGATCATCCTCTGTGATTGTAATCCCTTTTAGATGGGGAATGTGTCAGCAGTTTATAAAGGGATGTAAAGATGCGTGTGGCCTGTATAAAGTCTCCATAATTAATGTTGCTCCATCAGTTGATTACAGGAATTTACAGGCTGCACTGTTATAATACAATAGCCTGTTGCAGTTTAATATTTATGAAGAAAGGACAGAAGGAAAAAAGGGGGAAATTTGTTCAAATGTTCCTTGATGTGGCAGTTGATTCTGTGGATATAATGTCTATCTGTTCAGGGGTGCTGTTGGCAATAGACAGATATCTCTGTGGAGTTTTTTCCTCTAAATTCTAGCTTGTGTCTCAGGCTTGCATTTTCCCCAGTCTGTGTATGATATCTGGGATTTATAAGCTGTTTCTCTGTGGACTTTTTGTGAGCATCACATTGTTGAACTGTTTGACAGATTGAAAGAAGCCGAGAACGAAGCT
Organism: Promerops cafer; assembly: GCA_013398275.1. Classification (NCBI taxonomy): domain Eukaryota; kingdom Metazoa; phylum Chordata; class Aves; order Passeriformes; family Nectariniidae; genus Promerops; species Promerops cafer. The sequence goes on from VZSE01003876.1 coordinate 1,928,940, forward strand.
CAAAGGACAACAATTCTCCCTTACGCAATCTAGAAAACAATTCTCTAAAATATTACATCAGCTGCTGGCAGCTGTAGGTTTGCCTGCCTGCTAATTTACTATCACAAGTGTTCCAGAATCCTTTGTAATCCAGCCATTGCTATTTATATTTGTAATGATTTATTTAAGGTCTCTGTATATGTCAGCATAAAGTCATCAAAAAAAGCAAAATGAAGATTAGTTGGCTGGAAGCGCACAGAATGGAGAAGAATAACCCAACAATGGAACTGAGATAAAGCTTAGACACAGCAAATAACTAAAAAAAAATAAAGGGCAATCGCTTTATTTTCATCATATAGGAGCCAGAGCCTGTGATTTTGGCACCAGGCAGTTCCCATCACAGGCTATTAAGAGCAGGGAAACAGGTGTCTGGTGGCCAGGGAAGGAAATGAGAAGCCGTGACACCTGAATTGAGATCATAGACCTGCTCCTGCCTTTGTGTCTAGGGAAAAGGCATTAACTGCTTGATGGCTCAGTTCCTCAGCAGGCTGCAGTGGCACCCAATTCTCAGCCGCTAAAACTTTTTACTTATTTATGAGGTTTTTTTTCTATAGAGAACTGTAATGATGCAAGGCAACTTTATTATGTTCAGTGCAAAATGTGAAGTTAAGAAAAAATGCTGAAGGATTGTGTAGTGGAGCGCAACACTTTTTAGAGCTGAGTCTCTAGGTCATTCTGAGGCAGGGATTTGAGTGGTGTCCCTTAGGATTTGCTGTTATATATGCTGAAATGATCAATCAATGATAAAAAATGGACTGTTCTCATCTCATAGATCATTTCACAGTGAAACAGTTAAACTCCTGGCTGCTTTCTGAAAAACAGAGATCTGCATTAATAAGGTGACCTTATCAGAGCCACCCCTGGGGGGAAGGGGGGGAGAAAAAAGGTTGTAGAAAGAAAGCGAATCCTATTGTTAATCTTTTTTTCAGGGAGACTTGGATACCTGAATGCAAATTACTTTGTATTTAAATTGTGTGAAAGCACAAAAGGTTTGTGTCTACAATTGACAGTTATTTCATTAGCTGACTTGTGCAGCCTTGCAAATGGTTTCTAGTGTTAACTTTCCTTGGATTTGTTTTCTTTGTTCTTAGCAGATCTTGCAATGGTGATCATTTTGACTAATGTATTCAGTGCTCTGTTTTACTCCTGATTCATGTTTTTTGCAGCAGTCGGTGTTCTGGCCTGGGTAAGGTGAGACTGTGAGGTGGCTTTAGTTTTCCTCCAGCAGCGCCGATCTGATGGGCTGTTCTCCAGCTGGAGAGGAGCATGGAAGCTGCTGTAATGCATTTTGCATGGTAGCGACCCCAAACACGAGTTAAAGCAGGTTTTAATCATCAGATGTAGGATTGTTGCAGCCACATCCTGCTGTGACGGCAGATGGGTGCTGTGCATGGGCTCTGTGGGGTTGGAATATCATCTTTGTATCTCTGTGAGCCTCCCAGGATTAGGTATGCTGGCTTTGGGCCTCTGTTCACACAGGTTTGTGTTTCAGAGTGGTTCACTACACCCCAAAATTAAGAGTTTCTGTTCTTGTCTGTTTAAAAAAGCTACCACACAAACTGAGGTATTAATCTGAGGGGGAAGGAGAAGGTGTAGGTTAAAATTTACCCTATATTGCTTCAGCCACACCAATACCATGTGTCCAGTCTGTGCTACATATTTGAGGAACTAATATTCACTTAAGGAGAGAATGGTCCTTCCTACCCCTAAATTGATGGGCGATCTCTCATCTAGAGATGCTGGCCTTCCATTGATCCAAAAGATGAGCTTCATCCAGCCACTCAAGTTTTAGTAAAGTTGATTTTTAGGGTAGATCCTGTAAATCCAACCTGCTGATCTGGACTGAACAGCATCATTAAGGTTTACACACCAATGTAAAAAAACCAGTCATAGGAATTGCTCAATTAATTGTCCCCGATGCACATCGATCTGCAGGCAAGTTGCCGGAGGCGTGCAAGCTCTTACTATCCTTTCCCTCCTTTCTTCTTTATTTCTTTTACTCAGACTACATTTTTCTTCTTTTCAGAACTTTTTGGCGTTAGTTGTTGCAATCAATCTGCCATTCCCCGCTGACGCCTCTTATTGCATTGGTTTTTCCAGCTTTCAGTGGCGCCTCAAGCATTACATTGCTCTTCAATCCATGCCAGGCTCCGAGTCCTAAAACACAAACACCTCGGGGACCTGGGCCTGAGTTTCCTCACAAGTCACTTGTCTCCATTTCCCTCCCCGAGAGTCACAGCTTCAGGAATCACGGCGAGATGCCAGGACAAAACACTGGGGATACAAAGGCAGGGCTTCAACAGTAAGATCAGAAAACGTTCGGGCCCAGCCACCTCTACAAAGCATCACTTTGAAACTGCTCTTCATATGCAGGGGAACTGAACTCATCAGAACAGTTTTTACTTCCTCATGAATATTTTCAAGCCATTTCCCGTTTTTATGAGAAATCCAACATACAAAGGGTTTTCTGAGAACTGTTTGTGAAAATAGGAAACTTGGGGTTTTTTGTGTTCAGAGCCTTGAAGTTTTTTTATCTTGATTTTACATGGTCACCTACAGAAAAAAGAAAAGGATTTTATGGGTCTATAAGGGAAGCTCTGAGAGAAAGCAGTGGAAAGGTAGATTATTTTTTGCTTCAGAAGTCTAAGTATTTTCCCTGCTCTCTCTTCTGCTTTACAGCAATAAATATAATAGGATTTTTTCAGCCTTTATTCTTGGACTTACTTCTTAGTAGATGTTTAATTTTAAAAAGTGAAAGACAAAAGCGGGGATAGATGGGAATGAGTATCAGGGAAGAACAGGGACACTTGAAACTCAAGGGAAAGGGAAAAACAGAATAACTCAAGCTAGGTCAAGATTTGTTCATTTTCTTTTAAACTGTACTTGGAAGCAAAAATCTTTAGACAAATATTTGTAGATAAAATTCCATCTAACTGCTTTTTTACACAAGATTCTCACAAATCATTAGTCTGGTCCATAACTGGACAGCTCTTCCAGCTGATCTTGCAAAAAGTATTCTGATCTCTTTGTCCATCATGATCTCTTTGCTCAACATGCAAAATATTAGAGAAAAAATTACCTTCTTCTGCCTAACTTTGCTTTTAGTTTTTATGCTAAATGGTAGACTTTCTGAACACTGTGACAGAGAGCTGTTACTTGTGAACAAGAATTTCAATGGTTTGGGTTGAGATTTAGCTTAATGTATGAAACCCACGTCCTTGCTGTCACAAAATCTCCATTTTCCCACTTTTACAATATTGTTGGCATATGTCTCCAGCTGTCTGTTGGTGACATAGAATTGCTTGTGATTATCTGATGCTGAGCTGTTCCGCTCTGTTTTTGTGGTTTTAATCTCTCCAACAGTACCTGAACACGCTGTGCAGATTGTGATTATTGGGGCAGAATACAGGCGTCTTTGAAATTTATTGTCCCACACAGAAAATTGGAAATCCTTAGGATATTTATATCTGGATTGCATGCAAACTGCACTTCTTTCTGATTTCATAATTTAACACTGCAGACTGTTGACTTATTGACTACAGCGTTAGCATTTTCCAGATTGGCAGACAAATTGCCTTGTAGGAGTCTCTGTGCATATTTATACACCACCCAAAGGTTAAATGATAGAATATATTTTAATTGCCTAGAGATAACTTTGCAAATTATATCGCTGGTACCAAAACTTCTAAATTTAAAAGATGAAAGTTACGCACTGAAACCCATATTTTTTTCCAAGTAAATAAACCACTCAGCAGTACTGATTACTGACAGTCTTCCACTGATGTTAATTAAATAGCATCTCAAAGACATAGCTGCAATTTTAGGCAAAATTTGAAGACAGAGGGAATTCTAGTTTTCTTCTTAGTCTTCCTAAGCATGGCATTTATACTGGTCTTGCTATTTGAGAAAGGACCACAATCAAATAAACCCCAAAATGTAAAACAATTAAAGCAAGGCATTCATATGTAAACATTTTTTTTCCACTTCCATTTGCCTTAAAATCTGAAGGTATAAAAAACTAAATCCCCAAAGAAGCTAAAACATGTCATGTGCTGCAAGAACACCAAATACACTCACTGAGAATATTTTTCAGGGAAAACATAACCTTAGAGCTATTTGAGTATTTAAGAGAAAATCTAATTGCTACTTACATTTTTTACTTCCCACTTCAGCGATACTTTTCTCTCTAGAATACAGACCCCTGTATTAATTAAGAAATTACTGAGGAATAACAAGTGTTCTGCAAATTTGCTGATTTACAGTCACTGTTCTTATACACGAGCTCTTAAAATAAGGTCCTGCGCATGGATTGGGGCAATCCAAGGCACAAATACAGGCTGGGCAGAGAATGGATTAAGAGCAGCCCTGAGGAGAAGGACTTGAGGATGTTGGTTAATGAGAAGCTCAACGTGACCCGGCCATGTGTGCCTGCAGCCCAGAAAGCCAAACCTACCAAGAGCACTGCGGTCAGCAGGTCAAGGGAGGTGATTTTAGATAATCTTTAAGGTCCCTTCCAACCCAAACAATTTTATGATTCTATGAACGTGAGTAAATTCAAAGTAGTTTGCTCTCAGTGGAAGAAATACATGACCCTGCAGTACCTGAGTTACTTGCTGTGCTTTTACCTTTACAAGTGATCAGTAAGAACTCATCTGGAGTGTAATGCATTGAGGAGGAGACTGGGAGACAGATACATCCCTCTCCTGGGGGTTTTGACTGGAGGAAATTATGTGTGCTTAGTTGAAGAAAAGGATTTTACAAGTGGAGGTGCAGAGTGGGAGGGCTGAACCCCTTCAGGCAGATGGGGGAACCAAAGCCAGGCGCCTCACTTGCCAGGCAAGGGTCCCAGCAAGGAGCTTATCAATTAAAAATGGGAGACATCACTGTGGTGATCTCCTGGTCTTGTTGGTGGATTTTGAAAGAAATCTCCTCTGGCCTAGTTTTGAAAGGAGCTTTGCACGTACCAGGGGTGAGAATTTCAGGCCATTAAAGTAAGAGGATGGAGGAGTCTTTTTCCCAACTTTGCTCCAGAGCAAGATGGGAGTTACAACACTCTGTGCTCCATGGTTTCTGTGGATGAGGTTTTGGCAGCTTCCACACTGAGCACAGATGGTATTTGAGATCTTGTACTGAGACAGCCCTGCAGGGTAAGCAATAACTCTGTGGGTTTTCTTGGATTGTAAAGCTGCATTATAGATATCTGAGGTCCACCGGTGTCCTTGCTAGGTCCAACCTCTCTTTGAGTTCATTTTGCTACGTGATGTGAGGGCAAGAACAGCTACTATCCTTGTTCTTTTGGGTAACAGAGTCAAAAAATCCCCAAAACAATCTAAACCCATGAGAGCTGTCAGGAGTGATTTTAGTGAGTTTTGGAGAGACCGTGAAAATGCCCTTGGGGCGCTGGTCAACAGGGGCTGAACATGAGCCAGAGTGTGCTCAGGTGGCCAAGAAGGCCAGTGGCACCTGGCTTGTACCAGCAGTGGTGTGGCAGCAGGACCAGGCAGGGACTGTCCTTCTGTACTGGGCACTGTGAGGCCACACCTCAAGAGCTGTGTCCAGCTCTGGGCCCCTCGTGCCAAGGCTGACACTGAGGGGCTGGAGCGAGTCCAGGGAAGGGCAACGGAGCTGGGGCAGGGTCTGGAGCACGAGTTTGGAGAGGAGCAGCTGAGGGAGCTGGGGGGGGCTCAGCCCGGAGGAAAGGAGGCTCAGGGGTGACCTTAACAATCTCTAAAACTACCATAAAGGAGCTTGTAGCCAGGTGGGGGTTGGTCACTCCTCCTGAGTAACAAGCAATACGACAAGACAAAACAGCCTCAAGCTGCACCAGGGAAGGCTTAGATTGGATATTAGGAAAAATTTCTTCCCTGAAATCTTTGTCAAGCCCTGGAACTGGCTGTCAAGGGAAGCGGTGGAGTCACCATCCCTGGAGATATTTAAGAGAGGTGTAGATGTGGTGCTCAGGGATATTGTTTGGTGGTGGGCTTGGCAGTGATGGGCTAATGGCTGGAACTGATGATCTGAAAGGCCTTTTCCAGCTTAAATGATTCCATGATTCTGTGATTCTAGATAGTGCCTCCAGGTCAGAGGCAGGACAGATAATGGTTTCTACTGAGCTGCCATTACTTCTTAAGAAATGTATCAGTTCATCACTTCTCATCAGTGAGAATTTATCTAAAGCATTATTAGCTTACTTCCTAATCAGTTAACTGTTGAAGCAGAAACTTGAGCTACTGCACTGGGCTGATTCCTTTTAGTCCTTAAACAAAATTCAGACTTCCTTTGCTTTGTGGTCTTTTCTCTTGCATTTTTGGATAAAAGCTGAAGGAAGACCTTATATTTATGTTCCCTAAATACTGTGATATATTCTCAGTAGTGCCCCCTTTTGCTTCTATTAAAATCCCCACCTATCTTATCTTTTCTATTTTATTACCTCTTATATGTACTGGTAAATAATAAGAGAGGGAATTTGGAAAATATAGGCCTTTTGGAAGAAATTCTGTGTGTATCATATCAGAGAATTTGAAAGATTAGAGAAATATTTACTCCCAAAGAGTCAATCTTTAGTCCAAGATTTAATAAAGGGATGGACATGAGCACTGTTTGCTCTTGCTGTTCTGCAAGGACTGGTTTTGCAATATTTTCTGCCTTCAGAACAGCAAAACCACTTCTGATGAATTTAGCAAAGTTTGTATGCAGCACTGCCCCAGACACTTTCTTATTCTCCTTGACATTATTTTTTCATCAGTTTGGACTGTGTAGTATCTGCAGACAGTGCATGTTCCAAATATTGGATTGCTGTGTTTCTGCATACAAACCTTGTAAAGGAAAAGAAATACCAAACCATGTGTACAAGCATCAAAATCTGATTATATGCAGGATTCTAATCTTAATATCACACCATCCTCACTGCAAAGCGTTGCAAGAATATTCCAATTCATATTCTGAACGGTGTGTTTCTCTGCAGTCATCTTGCAGAATTCTTATTCCTACCAGGAGAAAATCAGTATACCGAACTGAATAAAAATGTATACATTAAATTGCTGATTCAAATGTCCACCTTTGATGTTTGCAGAGAATTCAAGCAGGAAGCAGTATAACCTGAGCTTTGTTCTATTGATACAAGAGGCTAATGTGAGTTACAAAACAGGAAAGAATGAGAAGTTGCTTAATACACTGGAAATGTGGAAAAAATGCAGATTTCAGTTATTAGCTTTTACAGCTGTATTTGCATAGAAATATACTAACGGCTGGGTGACATTTCATGCGTGAACTTGATAGAGCATCCTTAAAAATATTCATGTTAGAAGAGTACTTAAAGGGAACCTCGAACTCGAACATTCCCGTCTTTGTTTAAAAAAAATCACACCCTGGTATCCCAAGGGTATTCCAGTGCAAGGTATTTCTTTATGAAACAAAGCTTTCTTTGTTATGAGGAATTCTGGGACAGCCTAGGAAGGGCCCTTTTTTTCTGATCACACTTTTTAAAAGATCCTGATTCCCCTGAATGTTAAATATTATTGAACAATAGATGTTGCTCAGGCTTTTGTGGAAAATACCAGCAAAGCAAGAAGACCCTTGAGGTTTCAGACACCTCTTGGATTATCAGTTTCCTATGCCATTTTCTATTTTGAGGGAACACCTTCCTTGGAAGTGGGACAAAGATGAATGCCAATCATCTACACCGTGTGAGATAAAAGGAGTTACTCTGCTTTGAAAAACTAGAACAATTCTTGGAGGGGTCTATCACAGTTACCCCCTTGTATGAATTTTTGGGAGCTGGGTCACAACAACTCCTTCCAATTCACATTTGCTTGTTGTGTGTGGTTGTTTCTTTAATTCACCTACTAGAGCAGACCAGGTGCAGCTTCATTTGTGACTCGTAAATGATAAAGATGTCTGGTTTTACTTAGAGTGGAGAGGTTCAGAGAGCATAGGGAAGGATTTTAGATCAGGGAGCACTTTCACTTGCTAGCAGTTTCAGCTTTCATTTTCTGTTCTTTTAATTTAAACATGATTATTAACAACACATAGCTGAGGAAGGCACTTTTCTGAAATATTCCAAGGATTATTCCTGCTCTGTTATCTCCCTTTCACCTCCAACAACAGGATTTTATGTGCTCGCATTAGTTGATGTTCTTCAGAAGAGCAGCTGGTCCATCTCTGATTGTGACTTTCTTTAGAAGTAGAAAACTCTACCTTCTGAAGTAGTGAGATGTGAGCACTAAGTCCTGGGAACATTTTCTAAGAACTCACTTTATAATGAAATATAACCAGCCTTGAAAGGGATTAGAAGGAATATGACAGGAGTATAAATTAAAAAGCACTGCGTTGTGAAAACATCTATTTAAGCAGTTTTGACTCTGCCTTCACTCAATCCAATTCCTGCAGCTGCTGATTGTCCAGAACCTTCCAAAACAGCAAGAATCATCTCTGGAGCCTGTCCACACTCTTGCTAAAATCAGATTTCTAAAGGAAAGTGGGATTATGTGGAGGTACCTTTTGGAAAAAATGTAGTCCTACATTTTTAGTAGCTGACCTCCTTTCCTTCTGTGTCTATCCTACATTACTTGTATGAGCCTCTCAAGCAGAATAGATCTCTGCAGAAAAGAGCTGCAGGATCTTTTTCCCTGTCCGTATGACACAAAAATGCTCATTCAAGACAGAATAGTGCTGTACAGACATGAAAATAGAAAACCAAAATGAAAATATTATGAAAAAGGGTCATTAATACCATCTTACTTAGAGGATTCATCTAAACCATAACATAATCACTGGCAGTGTCTAGTAATGATATTTTACACTGAAGCCCAAAGGTTACAAAAAGACTTGAGTCTTTGCCAAAAGAAAGTCACTTTTTCATCTGAAGTAAAGAAGGAATCAAATTCTTGCAGTGGTGCAAAATCTAAGTATGTAAAGCTACTTTTAGAGTCATATTAGTAAAACACCTGTCAAAAGCCAGGGGAAAGTCTGGTTTATAATAGGAAAGGGCAAATCTCAAATAAAATTTCCAGTTAGAGTGAAAATATATAGGCTGAAGCCATCAGTGGATGGTAGCAGCAATAAAGATCATTTGGGCTGCGAGAGCAATATCGTCTCTAGAGCAGTTTCTGCAGGCGGTGGCAATGGCACCTGAAGGACACGTTTTACAGGTGAGCCCATGCACGAGTCAGCTCACACAGAGCCTTCCCCACCTTCCCCGCAGGAAAGGAGCTTATTGCATGGAAAACAGCATTTTACCTGAGTGCTAAAGATGGCATTTAGCAAGATGTGGAATGGTGTACATGAGGGTAGGAGCTGGAAGCCACGGCGTTTGAGAGCCATGTGCAGCTCCCAGACAAGGCTGGGTGAGGGTGGGGGAACTGCTGCTCTCACCGGGAGGTGGTGCCCACTGGCAGCATCTCCTGGTTCCTGTTGACTTTCTGTGGGCACATTTAACCTGTAATTTGGAAGAGGAAAATACAATCTGGCACACATTCCTGAAGGGTTGCCAGTCCCAGATCTATCCATTGCATAGCCTGCCAGAATGGGAAAGATAAGTACCTTACAGACCAGTATCCACAGCAACAGACACACAGGAATTTTATATTTTTAATATATATAAAAACCCAAAGAAAATAATTACTTTTTCGTTTTCCAATTTTATAATAGTAATAATGACCTTTAGGTCAGGAATTTTCAGCAGTTAATGACTGCCTGGCTTTTTCTTTGGCCCTTGGTTTCTCCAGCCAGTCATTAACAGTGAGAAAAGTGCCTTCTCCTTTGGACACTTTGGCTTAATCGTTACCTTTTCATTCTACAGAATGCACCAGCTGGGAAATAAGTGTCTCCTATGCGAATGGATCCATAAAGTGTTCCTTGGGTTTCATTTCTTTGAAAGAATATTCTGTGAGGGTGTGAGAGTTTACTGTAAAAGATGATTGACTATTATCCACAGCCCTGAGAAAAGTTAGATCACTCTGAGGAATTGGGACTGAGGATGGTTTAAGGCCATAGATTTCAAAAGATTAAATCTTCAGAATTTATCTGTGTAATCTAGGTTCCCTTACTCTTGGTAATGGAGTGCTTCGGAATTATATATGGACACAAATATTTTCTTATCCACCTTCTAGGATCACACAGGAACAGGACCTTTTCTTGTTTGTTTGTATATGTATGTAATCACTGCGATGCTGAAAGCACAGTGTGACAACAATGTCTCAAGAGTTAAAATTTATTTTAAAATATAAAGGGGAACAACCCTCTGGAATGCTTGCCCTGCTCCATCTGGATAGTAGATTCCCTCCTTCCAACTTCTCTCAAAACACCTAGAAGCTGTACATGGCTTTGTTCAGAGGAAAATTCATTTATACATGGAAATGACTTCGTCTTGCACTTCACTGTAAGATAAAAAATGCGAACCATGGAATGGAGGTATCTTTTGTGACCACTCTAGTGATCATATTCTTCATAAAAATTAGCCAGATTGTGAGTATATTGTATACCTGAACATAGATAAACCTTTGAACAGTCTTCAGTTCTTGTGCACTGTTAGCTGAGTTCTTCTTTAACCTGTATGACTTTTAATGCCATTGTTCCAATACAGTGTTACCCAAAAAACTGTGAGTATGTCTTTCCTTCAAGGTATATTTGAGCTTGAAAACAGTTGCATAAGAAATGCACTACTTGGAGGACAAATAAATCCACCAGAAAACAATAGTTTTCTAAACCACATATTCAATGTGTAGGGATTCCTAGTAGTAGTCCAATGTAAAGTTACTGCTGACGAGTCAGGTAGTAGTGAAGCACCTCCACTGGAACAGTAAAAGAAAATGGGAATTTCTTCTTTAGCAGATTGCAAGTCAATATGGAGTCCTTTGAGAATTTGGTACTAAATATGGAATAATGTGAATGATGAGCTTAATTTTAATGTTTTGCTGTGAAAAGAGATTTAGCACCTGCATAACTTTTATTGGAACTATTAGATTTTCATTTTGTATCTTTAAGTGAAAATACAGAGTGCACATGAAAGCTGTGGACATCCGCTTTCACTTGAATGCTTTTTATACTTTTCAAGAAAAATAACACCAGCAAAATATAAGTAGTATTCCAAGAAGGAGCCACTCAGGAGTCCCACAAGGGTTGGGACTGTGCTTTATGGTTTCTCCACTCTTGGAGTGACAGTATTACTTTCTAAGCTGAGGCTTCATTTGCATTTTGAAAGTACAACAATTTACTTCTCAGCAGGGCTGTGCTGTTTCTAAAAGGCTGGACTGGCTCGAGGATTTAAATCCAGTGAGGTTTCAGTAATTACCTTAACAATGAGTTTTAAAATCTACACCTTTAAAAAAGATCTGCACCTTTAAACTTCAAGCTCAACTCTGTGTTAAAGCAGCTGGCTAACCATTAGTAGAAATGGGAAAGGTCCAAAAGACAGGAGTGACAAGTGACTTGTGTTTCATTCGCTGCTTAAATGGATTTTTCCTCAGCTTCACAGCTAACCAGTGCAGATTATTTATAGATTTTAAAGACAGAAATTAACACTGTTCCTTGTAGGCAGAAAAAAAAAATGTATAGGATCATTATTAATTCTTTACCATTATAATGCCTTCTGGCTCAACGTGTGTGCAAGGGACCAAGAGTAAACACGTATTTATCATCCTGACCCTTATCTGTTCCCAAAAACGTCCTTCAGTGGAGAACTGTGAAACAGCCTACCTAGAGGATTTGAGACCTTTTATTTTTTTGCTACTGAAACAAAAATCCTTACAGTCTTTGCTGTAATTGAACATTCAAATGTAAAATATTGCAAAGCAGTTTAGAGTGTTCCTTTTCCCCAAAACCCCCAACCAACCAACCAACCCACCCACCAACCAACCTGCTATGGTACTAGCTGCCTTTTGGTTTTCTTTCATTGGGACAAATTACTCAGGCATCCTTCGTACCCAAAGAGATCTCTCTGCTTCCAACTCAAACTGATTTTTGAGTCCTGACCTTCTCTTTGTTTCCTTTGATTTCCAATTTTACTGAGCTCCTTTCCCTCAACAGCAGCCTTACACACCCCTAACAGAATTCAGCTGTGGAGGGAAAACAATCCGGGCAGAAGGCAGTCTACCCAATCCCTCACTGGCCACTGAACTTAGTAGAAATTGTCCTTCATGTAATTTTAACAGTGTCCATGGAGTAATTCCAGCAACCAGCCTGTCCTGCCATGTCTGCAGCTCCCTGTACCTCACTGTAACATGAGGTAGAGGAGACAGCAGTGCTACAGCAGCTGGTATTGTTTGATCAGCAACACAATCCTCGCTGGAATTTCATTTCCTTTGCAGACTTGCTACTAGAATACATTTGTCATCCATACTTTGTAGCAGACCTATATTTGCCTGTAATTACACACGAGTCTGGCAATACTTTATTGTTAACATAAAGTACTGCCATTTAAATCCCCAGTCTTAAACTGGAGTATTTGCAAAACTCTGTAATTGCTAAAATAATAAAGCTGCCATTACTGTATGGGAAGTTTACAGCTTGTTGGTGAAATACTTACATTGGCTGTATGTATAAGGAACCAGTATAGATACCTTATGTTTCTGTGTGCTGTTTAAGACAGATTTCTGCTGGGCACAACCAAAAGTTTCTGGCACTGTCACAGAATGGCTGAGGTTGGAAGAGGCCTCAGGAGCTCACCTAATCCAGCCCCTCCTCAAGGCGTTGCCCAAGACCAAGTCCAGATCCTTTTGAGTTACCTCCAATGATGGAAACAAGCTCTCTGGAAACCTGTGTCAGTGCTCAGTCAGAACTGAATTCCATGTTTTCCAGCTTGTGGTCTGTCCCCACGTGGGAGGAAGTCTATAAAAGATAACCAGGAAAAACAAGTTCGGTGTGGTTTAAGTGCAATGGGCACAGATAGTCCCTAGGGATATGAAAACCCACAAAGATGACATATTTTGGTTTCATTTTGCATTGGTGTTTTGCAAACAAAAACTGGTGATGCCCCTCTCTCATACTCATTCTGTGATTTCTTTTTTTTTTTTTTTTTCTATTTTTACATTAAATAGTTCTCCCCATGTGATTGTTCCGTTCCTAAGTCTGGTTGGGTAAAGAGACCTCAGGACTACAAACAGCAGTACAAGTTTGCTCTGAACCATAAGCAATTTTGCCACATTACCCTTTTCATACGTGAAGATCAAAACATCTATACTCAGTACCAGAGTCACCAGAAGTTTGGGAATTTGTGATAAAATTTGTGCCGTCTCTAGCCCTTGTTCTGACACACCTGCACAGCATTTCTCAGCTCTCTGTGCTCTTTTGGGAGAGGAGGGGGGAGCTTTGTGCTCTTCCAGCAACCCCCAGGGCACAGAATGATGGAGTGCAAGTGGTTCTGCATTACCACGAGGACCTTCATGTAAAAGCTGATGCTGGGGTGCTGTTGTCAAGTGGCAGATGAGTGTGGGGTTCAGTGTTGCCTGGCCAGGAAGGGTCCGCCCTGCTTGCACAGGTCCCTCCTGCCCCTTTTCCCTGCACTCGCTGGCTCTGCCCCGGCCCTCGGAACAAATCCCACTGTGTGTCACCCCTCCTGCCCCTCCACAGGTGATCAGAGCAATAGAGCACCTCTCCAAGGAGGAAAGATTGAGAGAAGTGGGATGGTTCAGCCCGGTGAAGGCTTCAGGGTGACCTTATTATGGCCTTGCAGCACCTGAAAGTAATTTAGAGGAAAGATGAGGAGAGACTCATTACAAGAGCATATAGTGACAGGACAAGGGGGAACAGCTTCAAATTCAAAGGGTGTAGGTTTAGATTGGCTATCAGGAAAAAATTCTTTAGGGCGGTCAGGGTGGTGAGGCCCTGGTACAGGTTCTCCAGGGAAGCCACGGATGCCCCATCCCTGGAAGTGTCCAAGGCCAGGTCAGATGGGTCTTGGTGCACCCCAATCCAGTGGAAGGTGTCCCTGCCCGTGGCAGCAGGGTTGGCACGAAATGATCTTTAAGGTCTCTTCCAGCACAAACCACTCCATGATAGTCTGGAACAAAGCCTATTTCTGCGGCACACGTGTACGGAATTTTCAACCTGGGGCAACAAGAGCCTCCCGAGGCCCTTCCTGGGGCCGAGCTCGAGCACGGGCGCCCGCCGGGTTCCGGCCACGGCCCAGGGTCGGGACGTGGGAGGCGGGATCCGCACCCCCGGCGCAGGTGCCGGGGCAGTGCGGGCCGTGTCCCCGCAGGGTAGCGGCACGGAGGGGGCCGGCCGGCCCGGGGCCGC
>VZSE01003876.1:1943444-2166279 GCA_013398275.1 Promerops cafer
TGCCGCCCCCTCCCCGCTGAGGGCGGGGGGCTCGGGGCCGGGGGTGGGGAGGGGCAGCTCCGAGCGGGCCCGGGACCGGGCAGGGGGCCCAAGGGTCGGTTTCCAAAATACCCGCGACCCCCCTGATGCCCCCCACGGCACCCGGGGAGGGGGACGGTGGAAACTTACAAAAAAAAAAAAAGTTTAGGTTTTCGTCTACGGCTTATTTATAGTGCATGGAGTCATTTGTGTACCTTTGCAGTTGTTGCCAGATTTGAGGGGTGCTGTTTTATGTCCGCTTTGTTAGTTTAAGTGACTTCACAAATTGGAAGGCAGTAGTGGAACCAGACCTCCAGGTACTGCTCTTGTTAAGGGCGGGCTTGCTACATTTGGTTTGTTTCATGTTCAAAGATAAGGAATGTCTCCAAGCTAAGAGGACCAATTAAAGCGCATACTAGGAAATAACCCCGTATTTTGGCCATTTGAAGGTGTTGTGCCCTTGTGAGATAGTACTGTTGGTACATTACCCCCAGATAGTGACTCCTTGGCAGAGCGTTTCCTTGAAGACTTTGTGTAAGTTTCCTCGCTGCCATAGTCATAGTTGACATGGAAGGGAAGTTTGGTGGTTGTAGCAAATTGCTGGTTAGTGTGGACTTGCCCAATACGCTTTTGAAAGACTGTAATGACCATTTGAAATGTCAGTCTGGGTAGCAAAGAGGACACTGGGTTCTTATCCTGACTTTTTCAGATTGGGCAAAGTACTAGTTATGTTTATTTCCCCAAATATAGAATAGGCTTAAAAAACTCTTTTGTGTAGGATTGAGCTCTTAGAAGGCAGTGCTGAGTTCTGATGTCTAAACAGAGTGACTTGGTGTTAAAGTCACGTAAAACTGGTAATTTTCTAGTTTTATTTTTGAAAGTTAAGTTCCTAAGCCAGTTTAGACTGGTGGTGACCCAGTTTGTCCCCGGCTCAGCCAGTGACTTTTGCCATTATCCCGTTTCTAGTATTGGCCATAAACAAATACCTCAGAAGAACCAGGAACAGCCAAACATGAGTTCACTGCAAAGCTTTTCCAGTTTCTGAGTATCTGCACCTCCAGAAGTTCAGTTGGGCCATCTAGCAGAGGAGCAGATTCTCCTGCTAAGTTTTTGTTGTCCTGTGCCAGCCCATGTTTTGTCTGTCGCGTCTGTGGTGGAGGAGTGTATGTGAAGTGTTTCTTGCAGGTTCCCTGTCAGATCCGTGGAAGACAGCAATCTCAGTGTCCAGGGTTTGCTTGGCCTCTTCCCAAAGGCAGCATCCTGTTGGACTTCACCTTCCTCTGTCCTGCTGGGGAGCTGCAGCAGCAGCGCCCCTTCAGTTCCTCCTGTCTGTCTCAACACAGCTGAAGTGCTCCAGAGGAATATTTACAGATGGACTCACATGTTGAGCCCACCAGGTTGCCTCAGTTTTCCAGGAGCAAGTGCCTATTTTTGCCAGCTCCCTTTTTTCAGGCAGAGCCTGTGTCTACCCAAGATGTGCTCTCCTGAATTCTTCTGTACAGTTTCTCTTTGTTTCATGTGTCTTGAACCAGAACAAACCAATATATGCTGTTTCCTCCAGAGAACAGGACTTGTTCCCTGTATTAGTGATTTGCACTAATTGCCCTTCAGAGATTCTAATTTCTGCAGGAAATTCTCCTGTTGAGCCAGGAACACAAGGAAACAGCTATCTTTATTACAGCTCTCACATCTCTGTGAGATCTGACTAGATCTGTGTTTTGCATTCTTGGAAAACTTCTCACCTGAACACCAAATGAGTCTTTACTTCTGTACTTCTTTCCACCCTGTACCATGTAAAAATACCTTAGGTGAATTCAACAGAAGTTGTATACAAAGGGTCACTTACTTCTAAAGTTGTCATTTCTCCCCAAAATGTTATTATTGGTGTTTGTTTTTATTGTGGTTAAAAACCTTGGAGAAAACTTGGTCTTCCATGAAGACATCATAGCACAATTCTTGCTTCACAGTGACAGATTATGACAAGCATTTATGGCAAACATTGCAAGTGTAATATTATACAAACTGCTTATTTAGTTAAAAATAATTTTGCAAGTCTGCATTAATGTTTCACATACCAGTACAGAACTTCTAATTCTAAAGGTTTCCAGCCTATCTTAGTAATCAGGTAAATAATGTGTATAAAGTTGCGTTTATATTTAAAATATACATAGTAGTTTTTGAATTTTTTGGAAGGAACCCTTAACTGCACAAACCATACATCAGTGACTTTAGGGGTTTACTGCTTTGGTCCAAGAATTCCCCATTAGGAAGAGGTTTCAAGATCAAAGTTATGCTACAGATATTAAATTAAACAAAAAAGAATAAGAGGGGAAATTGGGTTTTTTTTGAGCTTGCAAAGTGTTCTTTTACAGTTTGAATGGTGACCAATTTTCTTGCACGTAAAGCTACTCAAGTAATCAGAGTTCTAGCTTTTTATATATATTTTCATGATCAAACACTGTCCATGCAAATTAAATTAATCATAGTTTGAGAAACAGATCCATTTGTTTTTCCTTTCTAGCAACTTGAACAAAAGAAGGAAAGAACACAGATACAGGACACATATTAATGTTTTTTTTTTCTTTTGAAAAGAGTTTTCCTTTCCTATTTTGTCTAAGGAACTTTAGATACCTTTCAAACTTCTACCTTTGTGATGTAGGAATTCACACAGGCCTAAGTACAGGTTTGTGCCCACAATGCAAAGCTTTATTGGAGCTTTGGTTGTGTGGAGAGTTCATAAAACAATTGTCCTCTTTTGAGAGAGTCTAGAAGCAATTCTTTGATCCTTTATGCTGAGGTTGGATGGTTGGAAGCCAATGCAATTGTGGGGGATGTTGCTGCAGAGCAGAGAGCACTGCTGTAAAGGCATCATAAGCTTAGAAAGGAAAAATAAAAGAGGGAAGTGTGTTGGGACATGCTCAGATCATCAGGTGATTGTGAGAGACTTGGTATGTTGTGGAGATAAATGCTGTTGTCTTCTATTCTGTGGTGAGTAGTACGTGATAGTGTTAGAGAAGAGTTGTAGATGAACTCTGAGCTGTGCCTTCCCTTGTGTCCCTGTGTGCATGGCTGGGAGCTGCTGAGACTGCTGGGATGTGTTGGCCTGGGAACTTTCCACTTTGTCAAAAGTTAGCCAAAGCCTCGGGCTCAAACCAGAAAGGTTGACCTGACTCAGATAGTTTTAGACCTTCCAGCCACAGGAGGCATATTAAAGTGAATGTCCCTTGCCTTAACAAGTTCACCATTTGGCTACCAGCAGTTGATGCTATGTACTATTAAAGGAACAATTTTACTTGCCTCTTGAATGGAAAATAGAACTCAGCAGACCAGAGGTTGACTACAGAGCAGTTTCTTGAGGTGACGTTAGCTGGTCTGTCTTGTTCAGAATACAAAAATAGCAGACAGCTTTTCAGGAAGAGCTTGAGTCTGTCATCCTGATCATCCACACCCTTCCTTTTTCTTCTTTTCTCTCCTCTCCTCTCCTCAAAATGCTTTAAAGCTGTTTTTTCTGGTCCCTCTCCTTGACACACATATGCCACTTGCAGCTTTTCCACACTTGTCTAATAGTCACTAGCAGAATGTTATCTATGAGCATATGCACCTTATAGCAGCATGATCTTTAGATGACTCCATTGGAGCTTTTTCTTTCTTTTCTAAGTGAAGAAAATTAGGTGGAATTAATTGAGTTTCAGGGACTTCTAAAAGTTCCCTACTTCAGGCTATGTTTGTTAACGAGTTAATAATGACGGTCTTCTACTAGAAAGAGTTCTTTCCTGACTACAGTAAATAATTGTGCTCTCTAGCTGCTGCCCTCAACATTTCCCACCCACACTTCCATAGCAAACATATCTCCTTCAGATTCTCACAGCAATTCCTTAGCTGCCACAGCAAATGTGTTAATACCTGGTGCATCCCTGTCCTTTCTTGCCCCTTTATAAAATGTTATGCTCCACTTTTTATTGGAGTAGGTTATGTGATTTTTTTTTTTTTTTAGTTTTAAGAGCCTGAGTTTAAAAGGTGAGATATTACTGTGTATTTCAGAAGGATGTAAATTCTCTGTTCATAGAAAAATTTTAAATTAAATTATTCCAGGACTGAGCTTTGAGTAAGGTTGAGAGTGTTCCAACTTCTTAGTCTGTATCCAAGCTTCTTTGCTATGGAAAGTTCATGGAGGAAAGACCCTTTGTCAAAGTCTGGAATGTGTGAAAAAATTGCAATATGAGATTTTAGATTATATTAAGAATATCCAAAATTTAGGTCACGAAGTCATCTTGTGTCCAAGCTTTTGTTGTTATTTCTGTAGTCTTGAGCTTCTCTGTGGATTTTCCTCCTTGCATCATTCTGACAGCTTGGGGAGTTAGAGCACACAGAGCAGGACCTGGCTCTGGCCACTGTCCCCATGCTCCATCCCATGTTCCTGCATGCTCCACGTGTCCCACTTCCTTTCCCAGGGCAGTCCGTAGGGTGAATGAGCCATTGTGGGAGGGACAGCTGACTCTTGGTTCCCAGCAGTCTCTGGGCCTGTCCCCTGCTGGGATACATTGTTTGGATGGTGTGTGACAGAGACCTGGGGAGAAAGGGCCCCGGAAAAAAGTCGAAGCACCTGCAGATGCTTCTCAGGTGATCCCAAGGGTTGTCCTGAGTAAAGCAGTGCCAGGAAGAGGTTGTAGGAGACCTCCCAGTACTGGTAGTGATTCCTCACAGGCTCCTCTTAATTTATTTGATTTTTCCTGGGCTAGTTTGGGAGTACTTGGGATGAGCTCTTGTGTTGCTGCCCTTGAGCAGCAAGTCCAGCTGTCCCTAATGCTGGTGTCACCTCCTGTCTTGGCAGGTCTTGCCATGCCAAGGGCCCACTGCAGTCATTGAGAGAACCTAATCCCATCAGTTCGGGCAGTGCTGAAGTAACCTTGTTCAGAATAGCATTTTTCTTTTTCTTTTTTTTTTTAATTTTTCTTGTGATATTTGACGTGCATGGCCTACTTTGTCACCCTTAGCTGACGTGCTACTGCTGTGTTTTTACCTACAGGTAAAAGAGCTGGCTGTACATAGAGGTTCAGCAAATAATTTTCTATAACAGGGTAACTAACTGCTTCACACTCCTAAATATAGTCCTGAACACAAGTGTGGCAGTATTCATGAAAAATATTTAAAGCTAAATTTCACACTCATTTTGTATTTGATCCATTTCTGGTTTATTTTTAACTCATGTAAGATGAAGAGTGGAGGATTTTTTTCCCTTCTTATAAATTCTAGTATAGGACCATACCTGAGATATAAAGGACTTCTACAAAGGCACAATTTTGTGGGGTCTTTTTGGTGTTGTTTCTGTTTGTTCAGTGTTGAAGCCTTATTATGACACATTGACACAAAGGTAAATGGCAGCAGCAAAAAAATTTTGTTACTTTTAAAACTGTAACTGCTAAGGAGTGGTTTGGAGTAACCCTCATGAGAGTGTTGATGTCATCAGCAGGCTAAAATGCCAGTAAAAATTAATTAAAAAGCTGGGATTTATCTGTGCAAGAAGATTTTGCACTTATATTTAATTTTCTCCTTTCCTGTATTACCCTGTTAATTCTGAATATACATTTTTTTGTTCTTAACCCTTCTCAACTGATCTGCTTGTTCCTCAGTCACATTTGCTTTTTGCTTCACCTTAATATTCAGAAATAATCTAACTTATTTTTGTAACATAAAGACATACAGGTGACCTACACTATTGTTGTTTTTCATGGTCTTCGTACCTGTGTTGCACCACTTAACATCAGTTATGCTTGTAAATGTTGTATAAGCTCAGCTAGCATACAGTAAAAACATGAAATTCAGGATTTTAATAAAATTGACTTCAAAGATAGTATGGTTATGGTAGCTATGGTAACTAAAACTAATTAAAATATGCTAAAATTTGCAGGGGAGTGAAAAAGGAAAAAATGTAACTTAGTGTTTTTGTTTTCATAATTTAACACTAAAACATTTTTTTCCAATGTATTGCCTAAGTGCCAGTCAATTATTTGCGTTTTTTGAAAAATTCCTTTAAAAATAGTAGAGGCTGAACCACATTGTAATTTTTGTATGGAAACTGAAAAAATGCATAAATCTACCCACTGTTTCCATACTGAGCTTATTCCTTGGGCAGAGATGTTGTGGAGGCTTCCTGGAGTGCTCTCTGTAGGCTGCTGCTTTACCAGCTGGACGGCTCCTGGGCAGCATCTCCATGGCTTTGTGGCCTGTGTGATCATCAAATCATCACAGGGTTTGGTCCTAACACAATTGTACAGTCTAATACAGATGGACTGGGGAGGGAAGACAGATTGACAAATTATAGATGTCATTGAGATTGATGATCTCTTTAAATGAGCTTTTGAACTTCTAAAGGAATACATAGCTTTTGTTATAAATATTTTTTGTAAAATATTTATCATGTTCCAATTTTTGGAAAGTAATGCCCATAGCTGAGTTTCATGTGTAGGTGCAGAGGAAAGATTTAAAGGATGGCATTTTCACATCCTGCTTGTTTTCAGGGTTTCTTTCTTTTAAATTTAATGGTAATGCTGTATTAGTGTACTTGTTTCAGAAAGGATTAAGAGAGTTGTTCCATAATAGCTGTAATCCTTTGTGTTTGACATGTGCAGAGTACTGTACAAATATTAACAAATCTGTACAACACTTCAATGGGCTAGATGGGGACAGTAAGATGAAAAGTTTGAATCATTCAAGGTCAGTATTTAGGTAAATATTGGATCCAGGATTAAAACCGTCCTCAGTCTTGTAGAGAACATGATTTCCTGTTTCTCAGCGTAGTCTTTTCTTAACTCGATCGTCCAGCTCCATATGTTTGTGCTGCAGCCAAGTTCTAGTATCACTAAAAGTTAAATGAAAGGGAGAGTTTTGCTGATAAAGAATAATGACTGTTTTTAGTTGTATTAGTTTGAGCCATGTTGCCTTTGGTTAATTATTTTTGATGAGACTTTATATTCACTTCTGAACTGAAAAATAGATTTCATATTAATAATGGAAATTAAAATAATACATATAAGTTTTTCTTGCAGCAGAGGTCTGATGTATCTGGGCTGATACTCCAGACTGTAGATCTGACCAATCTGCTGATCAGTGAGCACGTGCAAAAGGAGATTGTTACAAAATACTTGAGGGTCTTCATGTGCATTAGAAATTTGACTACAAATAGGTGGTCATATCAATAACTCTCACTCCTACCAGAATTAGACTGGGTATCTCCATTGTTCCACTGGAGGAAAAATTGCATTGAGACCTCAACATTGTTTGCTTCAGTAGCTGGTTTTTTTACCTACCTTCAGTAGGTTGGTTTTTTTAGTTTTAGTTTGCTTTGGGTTTTATGAGAGCAGCAGCAGGTCCCTGCTCTCTGCATTTACTTGTTTTACTGTATTAAATATTAATGAGCAAGAGCCAGTCTTGATCTAGGACTTCAGAGAGGACTTAAGAGGTTTATATAATCTGTGCTCTGCTTCTGTAGGATTTTGGCTCCTTAATCTTTCTCTCCCTTCTTTAGTGCCTTTGTACGAAGCAGGTGTGGCTTTCTCTCCGTCATCAGTGAGCAGTCTTGTTCAGGCTCCTGGCACATGATCCTTCTTACCCATCATCTCTAAACCTGTCAAGCAGTGGTTTAAGACCTTTTATCTTGCCTTCCCCCAGTTTGATTAAGAATTATTTTCACCGTGTTTCCTGTTCTTTAGACTTTATTGAAATTCACAAGATTTAGCAGCCTTTTGGGCCAGTTCCTCAAGTGCATGTCTTCACCTCCTGTGCTTATCAGCCCTGCCTGTCACAGTGCTGCTTGATGTGTTGTTCTTCCCTGACTTCTCTGCTCACTCTTCTTTGTGCTCTGAATACAACCTTCCAGTCACTCATGTGTGTGTTGCTGTCATTTTATCTTTCTGGCAAAGTGCTGCAGAACTACTTAGTTCTTAAAATTTTGGGAGTGATACAAGCCCAGATGATGGCATCTCTCAGCTCTGCCTTTTTATTGCTAACTTTTCTCACATTTTTTGTCAGCTTCCCTTTCTGACACCCTTAGCAGAAATCTTTTTCAGCTTATGCTTCGGATGTCCCAACATATTTTCCTACCATTTTGGTCTTTTTGTCTTGAATTTGGAGTCAAGAAGAGGACTAATCTCATTTGTCATTCCCAACCCAAAATCTTGCTGTCTCTTACATACTCCTCATCTGCTTTGTTGCTTACACTCAGCTCTACCTTTATGTCCAGCTAAATATACTTCTGAAGTGCTTTCACTGTGCCCAGTGTTTATTTCTAGAATCTTTTTCTCTGTCTTTCCAACAAAGCTTTCCTCTAGTCTGCAAAAAAAAAGGAGCAGAACGATATAGTAAATTTTACTGTCCAAATCCTGAATTGACTGTGCCAGCACCTGGTTGACCCTGTTTTTGCACACTCCTCCCTTTTTTAGCTGCATTGATTTTGATGGCACCTGTCCTCTTCAAATAACTTCTGCATTTCTGCTGGTGTCTGTTGGCCTTTGTTACTGTCATTCTCAGTTTCTTCTTTGGTAGTGGTTGTAATCTCAGTGTACTCCTAGCTCAGACATGTTTTATATGAGGCACATTTCTTTTTGCTTTGTATTATGAGGATGTTCTGAGCCTGCAGGATCATTACATTTTCTGAAATCTTATCTCTTCAAGTCCTCCTTTAATGTTTGCATTAAATTAGCTAAGAAAGTAATTTATAGTACTTTTTTTTCCAGCTTCAAATAAGCTAGGTGGCTTTTAAAAAAATTATTATTATTATCATGCTGCTTTCCTTCTCAGTCACAGCGGTACTGAATATTGTTTATTTGTGTGTAAGTGGCACTTAGGAATCCATGCCCTGTTGTGCTTGGTGTTTGCTTTAAGCACCGTGTATACCTTTGGTTATGGGATCTTTGCTTTGGTTCTTGTGCATGTTTTGCTGTTCCTGATCTGTAACCAGTGCACAGCCTGCCCAGGCAGGTGATCTTACCTTCTCTCGAGGAGCAACCTGGCTGAATCAGTAGCAAAGCGGGTCAGTGCAGCAGTGTGTGGGGAATCTTGTGCAGGTGTTGTCCATGTGTGTTGGGTGCATGCCTGGAAATGGAAGGCTGATGGTAAGTTTTTTCATCTGTCAGCATATCATTTTTCACAAGGAGTGGAATTTTTTTGAAGGCTTAGGGGAAGGACGAATTCTGTTCAAGGTTCTTTCATTTTATTACTGTAAGATTTATGGCGTTGCCAAACCCCTTCTTTGGACTGATACCAGACCTGCCATCCCTCATCCATTTGGAGTGCAGAGCTCTCTTCCTTTATTTTTCCAGCTTTCATTCCAAAGATGGAAAAAAATCAGCATTTGAACTCTTTTTCGAAGGGATTAGTTTGTTCGGTCCTCATTTCTAAATTAGAAAGGAATGCTTTAAGGAGACTTTGAGATTTTCATCGTTTTATTTTACATCCCACAATAGGGTTTTCAGTTTTAGAGTGCTAACATATTTCTCCTTGGATTTAACCAGCTCCTTGCCCTGTTAAAGTTGCTTTTTCTGCCTCAGCTCCCTTCCCTTCTAGACTTGAAGCTGTTACCTTCTGGCCTGGATCCACCCATCCTGACCCTGAAATGAGGGCCTCATTGAAGAAAGCATTCCAGGAACAGTTTATCCTTTGCTAGTTGATAGAGATTTTCTAATGCAGGGTTGCTTTTTTGGCTTTTCTTTTTTTGAGCACTGCTGAGGCCAAATGTGTTCCTAGGCACTCTGAAATTCCTCAGCAATTCACTTTTTTCTGACTGCCCGTTCAGCTTCGGGAGAAGTGTGGATGGGGAGAGACGCTGTCATGTGCCCTGGCTCTTGAGCCCTGCGCTTCAGTACTGTGAGTTGACTGCCAAGATCTCTCCAAGTCTGACCTTTCCTTGGAGTACAGTTATTTCAGCATGCTTTACTCTTTATCTTGAATCACAGAATACCAGGTTCTCTGTGAACAAAAGCAATTTTTCCTAATTTACATGTGTCTTTCAGAAAGTCCCTTCTTAAAGAACAGAGGGAATCCATTCTTGTATCGTGCATTCCACCCTGCATATTTTGTTACGAGTGCCTAATTAAGTATGTTAAGTGCTAGTTCTCAGTAATTGATATCACTGAACCACTCATTGCATATCTAGGGAAAACAATAGGCACAACTTTATAACAAGCTGATTATAGCCACCTAGGGGAAGGTGTAATTTTTAACTTCTAGCAAGGTTTAAATGACTGGGAACAAAGTCCAGACAAATGATTTGGGTCGTTACCAAATGAGGCTCTGAGCTACAATGCTTTTAGGCTGCCCTTCTCTCTCTTCTGTAGCTTCAGGCACTGAATTGCAGTGTGTTCATATATTTGCTTCCTCTTCTGGTTTTCTTCTGACTCAAAATGATAGGTGTATTGTTTTTTGCTGGATTCTTCTTTTGTACCTGTCTTTTGTTTGCTGCCACAACAACAGACAGAGAATCCTAAGGAGAACTGCTGTAAATGCATGTTCATGTTTCTCCTACCCTTCCCCCAGTCTCCACTCTCTCCCTCCCACCCCTTCCCAAATTCCATTAATATTTACAGAACAAGAGCCAGAACTCCAGCATTAATCTCAAATTCAGAATGAGATTTTTCTGGCTCTATCTGCAGCTAATGCAGAAGACAACAGAGGTTAGAAATGCACTTCAAAAAAAAAGAAAAAGAACAAAAGGCCTTTTCATATTCAACACACTGGATGGATTGTGTTAGGTATAAATAAGCTTTGAAAGACCAGAGCATATGTAAAAAAATATTATATGTATTGTTGTTGGAAGGCAGAGGAACATTTATTTGCTTACTGACTGCATTGAAAGTTCCTGAGCTTTAACTTATGTAAACTCATTGTTTCTTCAAATTTCATGTGTGGAGTAAACAGTTCCTTTCTTCATCTTACTGGTTCATGTACAGATAAGTAGTAAAACCAAAAAGTCAAATGAACAGAAAGAGAACTGTGTTGATAGTTACATGCCAGCAATGTACAAACTAAGCATTTTTAAGATGTATAAACAAACTTCAAAACCAGTGAAGTTTTGCAAACATAAATTTCCTAGGCAAACTGAAATTGAGTGGAGAGTGAAGAGAATGAAGAATTCAGATAATTTACATTTGTTTTCTTTGACCCCAAACTAAGTATTTTCTTTCATTTTCATTGTTAAGTGCATAGAATGTGTTATTAACCTTTATGAATTTACTTAAAAAGCCAAAATCAAAGATAAATATTACTGCTGTTCCAAATTGTTTTTGTTTTAATGTTGGTTTATTCACTGGAAAGTATTTGCTGACTTCTGTAGTCTGCACAGGCACTTACTCCTCTGCGTCCTTGATTGTTTCAAGGGCCGCTGTTCCCTGCCCTGGGGAGGATACCTTGTGTCCCTAGCCAGTTGGTGTGTGGCTCTGGCTTCCGGTGACCACAATGAGCTGTCAGCAGACAAATTTGTTAACTGTGTCAAGTAAGGGATTGTGTCCATCTGGTTGTGAGGCCAAGGGTTATTTCAGAGGGCAGAAACTGATCTGAATTCTTTAAATGAAAAAGGAGGTCACCTGCATGTCCTATGGAAGATGGTTTGGCAAAGCACTCTGGAGAAGCTGGCTCTGCAATTATCCATGTGCTGCTCTTCCTCCAAGGAATTGAGAGAATATATTTTAGGAAAGTATTTCTCATTCTATCCAGTACCCCAAAATACCTGAACACAGAAAATTCTGGTAGTTTCCTTTTTTTGTCCTTTTCAATATGGATTCATTTATTCTTAAATTCCAAGAAAATACCAATACCCATCAGTCTGTCCCTTAGTCTAGAAGTTTGTATGATTTGTTTTTTTGGGAAGGGCTCCCTTGTTTTCTTCTCATCTCTCTGGCATTAGAATTGGCTTATCCCACTTTTCTGATGAACCTACATTTTGCAGATAAATGAAAACATAGGGGTTTATTTTTCAAAACTGAAACAGTTGGATTGCCTTTTTGTTTTACTGGGATAAGCATCCACGATGCTCTGGGGAATGGAGAATGATCTAAAATAAGCCTAGCTGTTTTTTGTTGTTTATCTGTTTCTTTTTGCATCTGTCTTAGTATTTATTGCTACCATCTGCGTTTCATTTCAGGTTGTCTAATGTCTCATTCTGCATGTTCTTTGCCTATTCTTTTTACATAGCCTTGGGCTGTAATATCACCATTTGCCTACAAGAGATCCATTTCTATCTGTAACAAAATGAATTGCATTCATCTGTGTAATTCATTTCTAATGAATGCCTTGCTCCTCATTAAGCAGTGATTTACCTTTGTTTCCCTTTCCTACACTGTCAACATGAACCATTTTGAGGTCCTGTGGAGAGATGCTAATTTGAGAAAGCAAAAGTCAATGGAACTAAGCACTCACGGGGGTCATCCTCCTTGGCACTTTCAAAAATATTCATGGGACATGTTGCAGAATAAAATTTGCAGGTGGATAAGAAGACTCAAAATATTTTCTGTTCATAAGCTCTCGGTGTATGAAGGCAATGCTTGACAGTTTAAATGCAATTCTCCTTGACACTGTCAGGAGCAAGTGAATCTTTTCAGACCTTGTCTGTTCTGCAAGAATTTTACTTATCACAGGCACATTTTGGGAGACTGTACTCTTGGTCTGTCCCCTCTCTACCTTTTCAGGAATATTGAAATATTTTGAATGTATTTTCAGATTAATGTTTTTAAATACCTACTTTTGAGATACGTCAAAATGTTACAGACTTGAAAATATTTTATTTCAAATTTTTGATGAGATGCAAAGATTCATATAAATATTTATTGGCTTTGCCAATAACATCTAAAGGAAAACGATGAATACCATTAATTAATGAAATAGTCGTGTAGTAATTTTGTTACAGATTTGGTTCTTATGCAACTTTTGTGTAATGTACTTTGAAGCTCTCCAGCAACATTCCCTTTTCCAGCCCTGCACTTCGCAGAACAGCAGAATCTGCCATGTGTGCAAATAGATCTGTGCTGCTGACAGATGATGGTTAGAGTATGGGATGAATTACCAAGTTTATTTTCACTTTAACCCTAAGCAGAGTTTGAACTGCAGCAATGGATTATGAATATGAAAATACTGTTGGTAAACATAATTTAGAGCAATACAGGAAGTTTTATTTACAGCCTCTTCAACTCCTACTTTGGTGATAGTACAAGCCACTCATCAACACTTTTGATTGCTCGAATTTAGCCTGGCATTTTTCAGTGTTCATTTGTGTGTTGGGCCAGACTGATCCCCAGTTGAAACTCTAGAACTGCCAGTGGGAATCAGTGGATTTACACCATGGACTAATTTGATCATGGTATTATGAGGGGATTGGAGCATGGGAGGTTGGGTTTTTGTAACTGGTCTTGCCTAAGTCGTGTAGTATTTGGAAGTAAGAACACTGATTAATGTAACAAAACCTTATTTTTAATATACATTTTAGAGGACAAAACTGACCTTGAGAACAGTGTGATGCAGAAGAAAATTAAAATCCCCAAACTCTCTCTCAATCACATAGAAGAAGCTGGGGAGGTTACAGATTATGGGGAAGAAGATGTGGAGCTTAGACACAGTAAGGTACTGAAGCATTTCTGTGTTTTTTTTCCCTCCTTTCCTTTTTTTATCTTTTTTGTAAGTGCTTGAGGCATATACAGACATCCTAGCTTAAGAATTCTGGGCTTGCTTTTGATCCCCTTAAAACATTGTGTTTGGTGAAATTGGGTCACATTGTGTGTGGGGGTGGGGTATGGGTTTTCAAAACCTGATTTAAGTGCAATCAAATGTTTTCCTGTGTATACTGTGTGCACAGTGTAAGTGCCATCTGAGATTGGTGCAAAAATGCTCTTCCACTTTGGCCCAGAATGCCTTGAAAGTCACCAGTACCTGACTACCAGCTGTTCTTGGTGGCACTTGTGACACACTGCTCCCTGCTTGTTTGGAGCTGGGAGGGGTGCTCTGAGACTGCCCAACTACAGCAGTGACTGAGAAGAATTGACAAGACTGTATCACTCCATTATAACTCCCAGTTGCCTCTTCAGGTTCAAATGCCAGAAACCCACTATAGAAATGTATTTATTTTTTGATATCAAATTATTTCTTTAAAAGTCTGCCAACCTTCAGAATAAGATACTGCTC
The DNA here is from genome assembly GCA_013398275.1 of Promerops cafer. Lineage (NCBI taxonomy): Eukaryota > Metazoa > Chordata > Aves > Passeriformes > Nectariniidae > Promerops > Promerops cafer. The sequence continues at coordinate 1,957,626 of VZSE01003876.1, forward strand.
TATGGCTTCATGTGTTTTGCAGCTGCAGGAGTGGTATTAGTACATTTCCTTGTGGTGGGCCAGCTTTTTTTTAATTGTTAATTTTTTTTTTAGAACATGAATGCAGCAGGTGTAACATCAAATAATTGTTTTCTGCCACATTACTCATGGATATTATGGTATGGGAATTTGATAGTGCCAGCTTTTCACTTCTAATCTATGAACTGCATTTGCTTTCCTTGCAGTTGCTTGGAAATTCAAATGCCTGTTCTTATTTGGCCAGTAAAACTTAGTGACTTTACCTGTGCTGTCACATATTAATCCCACTATCCAGGCCCCAGGAAAGTGGTGTGATTTAATTTGTAGGGTTTGTGCAGATGACTGAAGGTAAAATTCCACTGAGAGTTCCCAGGACCTGAAGCCTCTGCAATGCAGTACTAATATAGAAGGAATCAGTTGATAAGGAAGATGAGGCTGGATGATATATTCTGTCTCCAGCTTCAGTGTTTTCAAATCCCTTTCAGTGTTTGCTGATAGTGTTACCTCAGTCACTTGCATCAGGCAGTTGGGAACGTGCTGTAGGGACAGTCAGAGAAGGTTTTGTCTCCCAAAGTGTGGGAAGGGCAAGCCCTCAGTTCACGAACAGCTTTGTGCCTGTGCTGCTTTCACCTCTGATGTCGTCACAGGTGACAAATGGAGCCCATGGTTCTTTCTCTTGTTTATCAGAAAATCAATTGCTGTCAGAAATCTAAATGTTAAGGGTAAACTTGAAAGAAAAAGAGATCTAGATCCACTTTTTAAAAAAGAAATTAATATTTACGGAACCAAGTGACCTATATACGCTGCCTTTGCAAGTGTTGCACAAATGCAGGAAGGCCTTTAACTGCCTCAGAAGTTTGTACAGGCATTTAGCTGAGTTACAATTGCATGTTAGTTATGCTGGATATTATATCCATAAGAACTTGTTAGGCAAAATATTTTTGCAGACTGGCTTTGTCTTAGTCTTTTGGAAAACAAGAATATTAACAGTTCCCTGTAGATTTTAGAAGTGACTGTAAAAAGACTGTAGAATGTTGATTTTATTATGTCTTACTGCTCTCCTAATTTATTTGTTTTTTATTGTAACGTGCAGAGACAAGACGGGAGAAAACAAGGTGAAGGTACACACAAAAGCATTGAAGCAGTTGTTGCTCGCCTTGAGAAACAGAACGGGATGAGTCTCAGTAATAGTTCCAGCCCCGAGGAGGCCTTTATGGAGGCTACAGAAGGCATGAACAATATGGACGATGCTGTAGTTCCTCGGATTCTCTATGAGGAATTGCTGAGGAGTTACCAGCAGCAACAGGAAGAAATGAGACACATTCAACAGGAGCTTGAGAGAACGCGGAGACAGCTTGTGCAACAGGCAAAGAAGCTAAAGGAGTATGGGGCACTCGTGTCAGAAATGAAGGAGCTCAGAGACTTGAACAGGAGGCTCCAGGATGTACTGCTCCTAAGACTAGGTAGTGGTAAGTGCCGGACTTAAGTGGGACTAGTTTGAATGAATTTTGCAGGTGTGATCAATAGTAATGGAAATGTATTTGAAGAATAGCAGTGGTTGTTAAACTGGACATTGAATGTTAAAAGGGTTTTCTGCTGTGGCTGTACAATATGTGTCGAATTTGTATGCTATGTACGTCTGGGGTTTTCTTCAAAAACTAGAGGTCTTTGTGCTGGTATGGCTGAATCAGAGTTCCATTTCAAGCAGCTGTATTATAAAGAGTCTCTGACCTTCCAATATATGCTGAAAAAGTTAATAAAGGATCATCTGCAAAATATACCAATATGTTCAATTTAAAAAAAAAAAAAAAAAAAAAAAAGGCACTGGAATGAATAGTTGGGCTAAAACTAATTTATCCTTTGCAGTTAGGGGTTTTGTTTGTTGTTATGTGACTATGTTACCTTCCATTTCCTGACCCCTCTTCCCATTAGTAGCTTATTAGAATGTGATATATTCCTGAAGTTTTAGCAGTGGCTTTAAACAGCCATGCTGTTTAAAAAAAAATGGATTGTTAAAGCATAATTATAACAACTTTATATTAGTGTCCCGTTTATCAACACTTGTTGCAAAATGCAGGTTTTTGTAATTTGGATTTCAGTTTTAAATATCTTGGGTCAATTGCTCCTTTGTTTGGGTTTATAACAATTATTTAAGCATTATGTTGGAATAAATGGGAAAAAAGACAAAATAAAAAGTTCATCCTTTTCATTGAAGATGGTACCCTTGGAATACCTTCAAAAATTTGACTAATTACATTTATTTGCAATTAGAATGTGGTACTGCTGTGTTGAAGATTTGCTCGGTGACTGAAACTTGGTTGAAATCTATGCATCCAAACTTAGCATGCCGTTCTTACGTCTGCCTTTGTGTATCTGGAAACTTAATTTTTGCATGTCAGTTGGATATTGGCTCTTCTCCTGGACTGGAACGAGTGCATGCAATTTGCATGTGGGTCTGAGGTACCCTCACGTACAGAGCTGGACCTGGGAGAGCATGTGCCTGTGCTGTAGCATGTGTTCAGGTGTGCCCACACCCTTGGAGCCAGATTCTTGGAGTGTCCCACAACCTAAACTGGGTGTCTGATTGTGAATGCTCATCATTGTTACACTGTGCATAATTAAAATGTCGTTACTTACCATAAACATTCTAGTTAACTTTCTAAATAAAACTAAATAGGCAAGGTTGCCGCAGCCTGAAAAACACGATGTGGTTGGCAGGAGATTCCACTGAGCTTTCTAAAATTTTCCTTGGATGGAAAGATGTTTCTTCATCTGCAAGTAGTTAGCTGGAATTTATGGGAATGGAGCACGAGCCAGATGTTGGTAGGCAATGGGGCTGAACAGCGTAAAGTACCAATTTAGTTGGTAGACTTGACAGCAGTTGGAGTGGTGAGACCAGCAGTGAAATGAAGACAGCTACTGAATTCTGTCTCTTTTCTTTCACTTTAAGAAAAAGAAGATGCATTTTTTTGCTTCAGCCAAATAAAGAAACCTTAGCAGAAAAAGGGAAAAAAGAAAGAGTAAAAGAAACCCTGGGAAAAAAAACACTGAATCTTCTCTAAATATTGGGCATGAATTTCTATTGTATGTATCACTGACAACTGAAAACAAATCCCAATTACCTTGAAGACAAGTTCTTTAAATTTAATAACATACCTGAAAAAATATCAGCTATATGACACTTCCAAAAAAATTCCTTGTTATTATTATTTGTAAGGAACATTGGATGGTAAAGGTAGAATTTGGCCATGCTGGCTTTGTCCTTCACAGGGTTTGTATTTCCTAAGACTCAGTGTATTAACTGTTGCTTACTCTGTTGTTTTTCCTTTTAGCCTCATTCACAGCAGAGAAACAACCATGTTCTAGAAAGATCAATGCAAAACTTAGGAATAATTAGCAAGGGAGACATCTTCAGCATGTTCTAAATTAGAGAGTCTGATGACAGTATGAGAAAATACTACTTTTAATCAAGAATAGATACGTAAAGACTTTTTTAGTCTTCCTTACTTTTCCAGCTTATAAATGAGGTATGTTTGGGTATGTGAATAATCTCTGAAAATTGTTCTGAAAATAAATTACATCCTGAATTCATCTGCAGTTGCAGTGATCTCTTAAACCTAGAGTTTCAAATTACATGTAATTTATGTTACACTGCACTTCTAGCAGGCTGGACTTAATGCAAACTAATTGCATTTCTGTTTCACCTTAGAGACTTGTGATTTCTTTGCATGAGATGACAGCTGGTTTGTGCTGATGAATTGCAGCTGTGGGAAATGCTTGCCTGTTGCCATTTTAAACTTGCAGATCAAATATAGAACAGCCTCTTGAGCTAACATGCAGTCAAGTAGTCAGTCTCCTAATTTCCCATCAACGTGTTGAATTCAGTGAGGAGCTGGAAGTCGATGTGTTGTATTTGAGACTTAGGCCTTCAGCTCTGCTACTAAACTGGAGCCACTTTTTTGGCAGAAGTGAGCAGGTTCATCTTCCTCGTGGTGACACCAAATTGCTCATTGTTACAAAAGAACCTTGGAGGCAGCTGTGGCAAATGATAGTAGTGAAGTCAGTACTGATCCATGGAGAAAAGCTTAATATCATCTTCATGATTTTAGTATATTATTTCCCAGCACATCCCTTCCCAGAGGAGGCAGCCATTTCACCTGGGCTCTAGGGACCAGAGCAGTGGAAAAATGTGATAACTGTTGTGGAAAAGGTTATGGTGTCCCTCTTGAGCTCCTGGAATAATGTGTGCAGTCTCTTGCCTTGCCCACTTGGGGAACTGGAAGCCCTGCAGCTGTAGGCCAATGCAGTTTGTTTTGTTGCACCTGAAAACTCCCCTGTAGGAACTTTAAATAGCCCTCAGATTGCAAAAGAAGAATTTCAATAAATTCTTAAAAAAGTAGCTGTCTCCCTGGCAAGATCTGTACAGTTTCCTGTGGCTGGAAATATGGTCAGGAGTACTGAAGTTGTATAGGGATAATGCTTGGGTGTTTTTAGCTCCCTGATAATTTCTTCATTTTCATGTTATATTGCCAAGAATTAGTGTTGCTCCAAAGTCAGGGAGTATATTCACATTTGTTCAGAAATATTGATTCATCAGCATGTGCACACAGACCCCCAAGATTTTATTTTTAATCCCAGTTTAATTTCAGTGTCCAGTTTACAGTGTCTTACAGTTACAGTGACTGACACCAGAGTAGGGAGAATGAAATGGGATTTGTGTCTTACCACATGTCAGGAATTACTGTTTTTCTGCTTTTCTAGATTTGTTTGGCTTTTTGATGAGAAAAAAAAAATGGCTCAAGGTTTCTATCAAGTACAGAAAGTACCAATATTACCACTTCTCAGACTTGTGTTGTTTTGTTTCAAATTCTAGTAGACCATGTGCAAAAACTAAGTGCTCACAAATGTATGCTGACCACTTTAAAAGTCAATTTATTTTTACTTTCTTAGTAATTTTAGGAGTAGCATGTAGCCTAAGATGCATTTTTGAGGAAAAGGGATAGTAAAGGGAAGCCTTCTACCTCTTCATCCTGATTTGAATTTGGTGGCCTCTTGGATAGTATTAAGAAACTGCAGTCAGAAGGAGAAAGATTTTGCAATAAAACATTTTTTTCCTTCTTGCATTCTGAACATTGTCTTTTTTTTCCCCCCCAATCTTTATTACATAACTGCTGTTATGTCATTGTTAAGCCTTTAGGTAGAGATATATATTTTTATATGTCCCATTCATCATCTTTAAAATAAGATGCAGAGAGGGGGAACTTGGAGTGTGGTGAATGGGGCACACCGCTCTGTGGGCGGGCAGGCAGGCATGCAGGTTGCATGTGCAATTCTCAGCATGCAGGGTTGAAAATGTAGAGTTTAGTGGTCGTGGAAGTGGCTGAGGAGACTGCCTGGTTAGAGGCAGGTTTCTGTTTGGGAATCAAAAATCAGGATATAAAAAAGAGATTTTAAAAGCTTTCTCTTGGTGACTTGTAAGCAAGTAGTAAAGCATGGAATTGGAGCAGAGGTATTCTGACCTGTGAGTGCTGTGGGCTTTAATCAGCTTTTTCCTTGGGGAAGTTCTGGAAACCAAATTCCAGCTGTGTCAATATATGACTAAAAACAGTAAAAGACTTCCAAGTAGGGACTAGTAAAAGTGTTTAAAGGGAAATAAAGGTTTCCTGCTAGGAAGAAGGTGGTTATAGCTAGGTGACTTCCTTGAAGTGACTTTCAAAGTGTAAGAAAATAGCCCTTTGTTGAAGAATGTAAATTAGCCTCAGAGATGACTTCTTAAGGTCACACTGGTAATTACATCCCTGCATCTGCTTGTTCAGTTGTGCCCGTGCTGTGGGCAAGCTTTGGGTGCTTTGCCCAGTCTGGGTCTTCCCCCAGTCTGAAATCAGCTTTACAGCATCAAGTTTAGGAAGTTCAGTTTGTCTTGGCTGTGCCATTGTACATTCATGGTACTAGAGGTGCTTGCTAAGATCACTATGAAATTGCAGTGCAAATGGGATGTTCTGTGATTTGTCAGTTTGTGCCATGCTTGCACTGGGGCTGGCTCTTAAGACCCTCTTGTTGGTGACACTGCAGAGTAGGATTGTCTGAGTTGCCAAGACAACTTTTAGTCATTGGTGAGCGTGGAGTGGCAGCCAGCTGAGAACATTTAGCTGGCTATGTAGGTGTAGAATAAGCTATAGGATAAATGTCAAATGCTGACAACGGAGGAAGCACTGCTATCGCTGTATAATAATCTCTAAATGAAACTGCACAAAGTAGGAGGGATGAATGCTGTGCTTGTTCCAGGCACAGGAACTATTTAAGCTGCGTGACTAAGACCGGAGTTGTGGTGCCAGCGTGACTTGCAGAGTTGGATCAGTTCAGGGCTGGGTCTGTGTGCACAAACACTGGGCAGGGAGCTGAAGGGTGACCTGATGATTGAGTTGTCACTGGCTGAAGATGTCAGGGCTGGGCTGCAGAGTGGTGCAGTGCTCTCAGCACCAGCTTGGTACAATCCAGCTCTGACAAGTGGGTGAGTTTATCGTTAGAGTTCTGGACGTGGCGTATTTCCATGGTGTCCAGGGTCTAAGCTGGCAGCCTTGCTGTGCTGCGGAGCCACCAGCCCTGCATGGAACTTCAGTGCCTGCTGGAGCTTCTTGGGATCCTAGAGCCACACATCAAGGGACACTGATAGGCTTGGGGCCATAGCCTAGACTTCTGGTGGAACCCCTGCAATGAATGGAGTCATGAAATCCAGTTCACAAATTATTTTTAGTTTGTTCTTCTGTCCATTTAGGGACATTTTATAACTTGCATCTGGAAAAGAAAAGTTGATGACTAACAAAATAATTACCCCCTTTTAAGTCTCAAACATATGCTTAGTAGTATTCCATTGTTTAATTTGTGCATAATTTTTGTTGATTACATTAAAAATAAAAATCAGTGTTGGATGGATTGGACAATCAAAATTTTAATTTATTTGGGGTTTTTTTAACCTTTGATATTCTTTCTGTGCATGATACTTCAGCATAAGGAGGCTAAGTCTGTTTCCTTCATAGCATTTCTGCAGATCCTCACTATTTTTATACACCTCTGTTATATTTAAAGAGATTTTGGATTTCTATAATATTTGTAATTCTTTGTGGATAATTTATGTAATTATCACAGTAAATTATGCAGGTTCCTATGCAACTATATAGCAATTCTTATTTGAAGAATTACTATTGTTTCTTTTGGTTTATAATTTCAGTGTCATTTTAACATAATTTCCGTAGTGTGCATTGAAGAAATCTTACCCATATATGTAATTGTCCTTACGCTTTAGGAATAAAATTAAACACTTAAATTAAAATTAAACATTTTAATGTTTATAAAGTGGGAATACTTATCCTGCTTTTAGTTATTGATGTTCAGAAGTAAGATTTTGGTTTAGATTACTTCTAACTTTAAAATGAACATGACTAATATGTTATTTTATGCTAATCATGGGTGATGAAGGGATTGATTTCATGTTCTCTGGGATAGCAGACAGCTCTCTTTTCTTAACTGTCTAGGACCTGCCATTGAGGTTGAAAAAGTAAAACCTGAATCAATTGAGCCTGAGCCTGAGGTACAGAAGACCTTCAGTGAGGAAGCAAATACATCAACGTACTACCCTGCCCCTGTTCCAGTAATGGACAAGTATATTCTCGAGAATGGAAAGGTATTTTATATTAAATATAGCATGAGTCATTTTTAAATGTCCATCTGGTGATGTTCTTGTGGAATTTTCATGACTGTGGGGGTTTTGCATGGTAGCAGCTTGTACAAGCTTCCTCAGTTTTCATGAAGGTGTGCTGTTATGCTGAGGGGAATTGTGAAGTTACACAGATAGGAAGAGCATAGAAAAATACCCTCAGTGGTGAGAGCATTGAATGCTGTGCAGCATGAGGAATATAGTTATCAAATATGCATGCACAGGCAAATTTACACAGTCTTCAGTTGGTGACATCCATAAATACACCAAATATTGACCAAAGTCAGTAACCCACATTATAAAGTTACATGAGTCTACTTAACCAAAATACTTCTTCCTTAAAGGTTTTTAATGTTTATAATGTGCTGTAGTCGTATTGCAGAGAAGCCCTCATGTTTGGGTTGGAGTGCAGGAGCTAATTATGAACCCTGGAAGGAAAATGGGTTTCCTTGATGTGGATAGGAGCATTGCCACTGAATTGAGCTGATGTAGTGCTACTTTCCAGAGACTTTGTGAAGTTGCTGAAATACCATCTAACTCTAGTTTGCCAGAACCTGACTGGGAGCTTTTCAGGTTCCAGCGTGTTTAACACATTAACTGCTCATCTACCTAGGCCTGCTTTTACAGCTGTTTTCATTATCATTAAACAAACGGGATGTTTCTTATACAAAACTGTAGATCCTTCAGAATTGCCTGTGCAGATCTGTTTCTTGGTGTATATAGATGCCTTTGGTACCCTAATCTGAGAACCTTTAGGGAGGAAACATCCATTCCAGCTTTGCCATACAATGGAATTATTAATGGAATACAGCATGAAACTGCCTTTTCAGATTTGTGTTAAAAGATTGACTGCACTATGTCTGTCCCTCTTGAAGACGAACTCAACATAACCACTGAGGACAGAATGTATGTGAAAAATAGTAGGATCTTGACAGTTTGACAGGTATTTGGTTCAGATAGCTTTTCTTGCCTAATATATTTAAATACGTCATTTGCTTGATTATTTTGTGTAAATTTGCGCAATGAGTACTTAGGGTGTGTTACTGTGCAAGTTTTCTTTACCTCCTTCTCTTCCACTTAAGGTCTGTGGTATAGGGCACATCCTTTAGTATTTGTATGCAGCTTTTCCTGCACCCTTTTTTCATCTGTCAGCTTCTTGGCACTTCTTTTGCTGAAGTTCTCTGTCTTTACAGATACTAGTATCTCTTTAATTTTCTTTTTGTAATTTTGGTTCTTGGTTTGCCTATTTACTAGGTCTACAGCCAGCTCAGATGCCAAAGAAAGTGAAGTATTAATGTATTTGGAGTGTTGGAGGGTAGTTTTCTTCAGTTTTCCTTATATATGGCTTTATTTCAGTATTCCTTTATTGATATGCACCAGTAGAGTAGTTGAAACACTTTTTTTACAAATCTTACCCTTTGTGGCATGAGATTTGATCTTAGTAGGATTCTTTCAAAGCAGATAAATCTCTTCCCTCCAGAGGGAAAACCAAGTCACTGAAAAAGACCCTATGGCATTCATTTAAAAAAAAAAAAGAAAAAAGAAGAAAGGAAAAAAAAAAGAGCTCATCTTCTGAGACACATTTTAGATCTATTGCAGATGTTAGCACAGCCACGCTGGTGAGCGTTGCTCTGAATTCGCTGCTGTCACTGTTGCATTGTGCTTGAAGGTTGATCCCACAGTTGCTGAAATTGGGAGTAAATTTCCCATTGATTTCATCAAGACAAGAGTCTGGCTCATGGGGCAGCTCTTCCAGCAAGAAGGGAATGTCTTCTGAGTGTGGAGTACAGTAAGCTTCCCAGAACTTTGGGACTGATAGGAAGCAGCACCGGGCCTGTTGCAGAGGTAAACTGAGACACGGGCAGATTGAATTCTCACCGTAACAGTGCTAGAAATAGAAGAAGGGAGATGTAAGATTGCTGTGGCTGTGGCTGTCTGTCACATAGTTGCTGTTCCCATAGGTGTTTCATACCAGCAATTGCTTTTCTTTAATCAATGAAGCATGTTAAAAGAAGAGATGATCTGTCTGAAGCATAAATGTTAAAAATACTTCCTGTAACTTGTTCTTTTCTTCTGAGTAACTTCAAGCTAATGAATAATGTAGTAGCTTAAGAGACTAAATAATCTTTGGCAAAGGCAAACCCTAATTTTGGTAGAGAGGAATTGGATTTTTGATCAAATACAACAGTCCCTACAAATAATGTAATACAGACACCCAAAATTTGCTATGTCACAACATTTCTAATCTTAGTTATTTTCTAGGTAACTTTCAGACGTTTTCCCAGAGAACTTTTCCAAGATCTAACCAGAAATAACTGAATTAAAAAATGTACTGAGATTATTTTCTGAGCACAGACTGCTCACTCCACATTGAAGTTGCCTTACAAAATATGTAGAGAGCACCAAAAAGAGTGTGCCTTTTTAAACATCATTTCTGAAGAGGCTCAACAACAGAGAAAAAGGAAAAAAAAAAGAGAGTGTTTGTGTTGTGGTTATTACTAGCTTAATTTCTGTCCATGCAGACTTGTGAAAAGCTTCTTAGAGTCCCTTTAGTGTAGAAGATTCTGCAGGAGAGGCAGCTTGCTGCATGGTTTTATGCTTTAAGGAAGGTAGACTTTTTTTATATATAACATAGCTTGTAGTCAAACCAGTCATATTACTCTATTTAAGTTTTTAAACTTCTAGTTGCTTTTGAAGGATGCCGTTGTAATAAAAAATTTCTTGGGGTTATAGTCCTCATTAATAATTAAAGCAGGTTTCCATTTAAAGGAAAAATGGTATTCAGTTGAATACAGGCAGTAAAATGTTTGGTATATAAAATTTTACAGTAGCTTTGTCCAATTTTCATTGCATTTAATGGGACTTCTGTGATACTGCTCAGATTTGTATGAGTAGCAGGCACAGTTTATGTAAAGCCAGATGAAGTGAGTAAAACTATAGAAAATTAAGGGCAGAGCAGTTAAGGCAAACAGTCTTCTGATGCAGTTTTGCTGTGGGATTTTGTTGATGGGATTTTTTTTAAACATAAGAAGGTCAAAAGTTTTTTTAAGTGTTAATGTTACAAAAGGAACACCCATTGGACCAGATCTAATCAAAGCTAGGTTTTGGATATGTAGCAATCCAGTTGTTTGGTATGTTGCACTCGTCCAGATTGTCTGAAGGTAAGTGCAGTGAGCTCTGGTCAGCAGTTGGGAGGTGTAGGTCACACCTTAGCTTGTTGTGATGAGAGCAAGTGTGTGTCCCAGTGAGTGAAGTCCATCACCACGTGAACAAAGCTTGCTGTGTGCAGAGGCAGTTCAGGAATCTGCACTGCACTCCAGGAACTGGAGCATGGACATAGAGGGTACAAAGGGTACAAAGTATTTGTGGTTCCACGCAGGGCCAGCGTGTGCATCCTGGTTGCACTTGTGTCAGACTTGTGCTGGTTACTCGTGGAGTTACCTCTGTGCTGTTGCTTGAAGGTGTCCTGAGTGTCAGGACTCTCAGCTCAGACACGTAGTGGCAGCCTAAGGATGGTGCTGGGATTCTTGTCCGGCTTTTGTCTCAAGACTGGAGCACTGGGCATCTTGGGGAAGAGACACAGGGTAGGCCTGTGGGAGACAAGCAAGCACAGTCAGTGCTGAGCAAGACTAATAAGCAAAACCAGACTTGAGCATCTTCCTTTTGGAGACTCTCCAAAAGTCACACTGCATTTCCCAGTACCCATATTATCCTGCTTTACTACTTCAGTGAAATATCTCGACTTCCCATTGTTCAGATAATGGAAAGTTTATGATGTTGCTGCAATGGGTCATTGCCTAACCACAAAACAGTATTCATGTGGTGCATTTACATTGATCGTACATGATAGACACACTTTGTATTAGAACTGGAAGTTTTACAAAGCTTCCAAACTCTCCTGGTTTACATTGAAATTGGAGCTCTCAAAATCCTTTCTTCCCTTCCAGTTACTTTAAACAATCAGGCTGGGTCTTACCAACAGGTACAGAATACAACTTAGGAAGTAATTCCCGCTCTACTGCCTCTGGAATATGCTTTGGGTAAAGTCTGTTTTAGCCAAAGGGAAGTGTTTCATCTTGCTCCTGAATTAGGCTGGTGCGACTGCTTGGTTTATATGCTGTGCATAATTTTCTAATACCGGATGTGTTCACTGTATCCTCCTTCGATCTCTGTTCCTGAGCACAGTCTTTCAGGAAAGAGGTTACGTGGGGGGGGAAAGTAGAGATTACTAAAAGGAACTATATTATATATTGAGGTTGACTTGAACTCCTTGACCCACAAAGTTGGAAAAGTTTCAGAGTTAGGCAAAATGGATTTGTTCAGCCCTAATTACTGTTATTTTAGTTCCTAATATTAATGTTCCTACAGCACTTGGATACTGTTGTGTGCTACATACCATAGATAAGTTGTTATTATTACTACCTTCTAGGTCCATCTTGGCAGTGGAATTTGGGTAGATGAGGAGAAATGGCACCAGCTGCAAGTAACACAAGGAGATTCAAAGTATACAAAAAATCTAGCGGTTATGATTTGGGGAACAGATGTTCTCAAGAACAGAAGTGTCACAGGAGTTGCAACCAAAAAAAAGAAAGATGCCGTTCCCAAGCCACCTCTCTCACCTCACAAATTAAGCATTGTCAGAGGTAGGTTATTTGAAAACTTTTGCTTCCTGCTTTGGAGTTTAACCATTAATCACCGAGTTGAAAGATGCTTCTTTTCAGCTCATTTAAAATTAACTGATTAAAAACTGTAATTCAGATTGCTATTGCATTGTGAAGTGCATACGTACCCAGGAGCAGTAACCACATTGCAATAGCTGTGCACAGCGCAGGCCGCCACAGCTGAAGAGTTGTACATTGACTTCAGTAAGGTTTGAAAAGATCATCACTTTAGACCACTTGCAGGGCAGGACTCTGAGCCTGGAGAACAACATGTTGTTCTAGAATTCACTGATAACATGCTGATTTTTTAAAGTGCATATATTCCTTTAAACAAGACTGAGAGTAGCTTTACCACATTCTTTCATCCAGAACATAACCAGCTCTGGCATGAGGCACAGAAACCATTATAGCTGTGACTATAAAAATACGCATACCTTCAAAGGCGAAAAAGAGTAGTTTTACCCTTTTAAGTGAAGAAAATGGAAATAGTAAAAATTAATTGTTGTACTTGAATTGGAATTTGGACAGGAAGTGTAAATTGCTGACCTCACGTGGTAGGGAAAATTGCAGTGACACCTTAGGAACTGCAGGCCTGAGTCCATGTGTGTAGTACTTTGAGAGAGAGGAGGCCTTCTCCTTCATTTAAACTGAATGGTGAATTTCAGTCCCTTCGTATCATCATGCCTGTGTTGCATCATTTCTGTCTCTCTTGGTATTTCAGGTTTCTTTTTAAGTCAGAACTGAGTTGGTTCCTCATGGAATACATACTGAAATTGGATTTTTAGGTTTTGTGTCCATTCTAAATTGCAGTAGGGCTGAAAGAAACCTCCCCATTTGGTAGAGGTTAATTATTCTGCATTTCCCGTTCTTAGTTGCTACGTGCTCTTAACTGTGAACTCATTAAGAGGTGTTGTAATTGGCCATGAAAGTACCATGTTTTGGAGTAAGAAATACATTTCCTCTCTGAGTGTGTGAGTGTGTCTGTGTCTGTGTTGTGTGGGGAAAAGTTGGATACTTATCTCCGTACTGTCATCTTTCTTAGTTTACAAGACATGAGTAGAAGACATGGGTTTTCTTTTCACTAATCTGCTTCAAAATTATATGTAGAAGTGGAAGCTGTTCCGTGCTGATTTTCTAGTTCTGTCTGGGGTCTTTAGGTACAATCCTTACACATGTAGCTGAGCCATGATCTACTGGCCACATAAGGAATCCACTCTGTGGCGGTGGCTCTCCTTGTCAGCTCCAAATGGGAAGCAGAATTGGTTGCCCTGGTGTGCATTTACAAGCACGCAGCAAAAAGGGATTATTTTCCACTGGCCCGTTGCAATGTGGTTTCCAGTTTCCCAGCTGAAGGCTTTTGCTCCTCAGTGCTGCTGGCAAGGTTGTTTCTGTGAGAATTTCCTCTTCTACTTCTGTCAGGGCCACTCTGTGTTGCTCCAGCCATTTAAATGACAGCTTTCTTCTAACTCCCCTTGTTTTGACTACAGTGAGTTTGGGAGTCTGCTCCAACAGGTACATGATGAGAGGCAGATGGGGCCCTTCCCTTTCTTCTCTTCCATACCTTTACGCTCACCAGCAATTCAGCTCTTCCTTATTTCCTTGTTTTTCTGTGTTTTCTGTCATACTTCTGCTTCAAACCTCAACCCTCATTTGAATTCTACTGTTACATGCCCTGGTTTTCCATGTTCCTCTTTTTAGTGTTTCTTTCACCTTGTCTCTGATTCCCCTTTTGTTAGACTCCAGCCTGTACAATCTCCTCTTGACCCAGTTAAACTGCATGGCCAATGTTGCAGGTGTCAGGCTGCCTGCATCAGTGGGACTGGGTAGCTCATAACCATGATTTTCCATGTTGTCGCGTCCTTTGCGTCAGTGTTGGCAGGTCTTGCCCCACCACAGAGAAGAAAGCAAAACAAAACAAAGAAATGACCAGCAAGGGGACAAATAGGTGAGATTTGAGGGAGCTTTCCATAGTCAGTGATTTGGATCAGGCATCACAAAAAGTAGTGAAGCTCCTGGTTAGCCTTTGAGGTCTACTTGGGTCTTTGGTATTCAGCAGTACGAAGGAATGACTCTGTGCTCCTGTAAAGCCAAAAGACAAGGGAGCAGAACCCCCAAATTACTCTTTGGAGCCCTAAGCCAGTATCCTTATGCAAGTACTAAACTACTATTTCTGCACCCCCTCACAGAAACTGAAGGGATGGAGAGGAAAAACTGTGATCAAGGATCTGTCTGGTTACACCGACTTTTAAAATTACAGCTTTTGAATGAGTTCTGCCAAGTGATTCTTTGCTTGACTTTGTGGCTGAATGAACAACACAGCCTGTCTTTCACTGGGAGTTCACTTACTGGGTGTATCTGCCTGGGAGTGTTCCTGACACTGTTGTAGGGCCAGTTTATGTCGAGCAAACACACTGCCTTTCTTCAGGCTCCCAGTGATGTGCCTCTTCTTAGGTGTCGCATTTCCAATCATAGTTTATGGATGATCAGCATCTCAGCTATCAGGCTGCATGCTGGTTAATTTCATTTATTTTATATTCTGTTCGTCTTACAACATAAAATTCACATTGCTTTAGATGTTCTCATCATTCTGTGGACACAGACTAACTTATTTAAAATAGATTTTTGAACGACAACATTAGCTCTTAATGTGTCTGATATCTCTATAGCTTCTTAAAAATCCCCACTGTGTAGTATCTTATAAAGAAATGATAAAAAGTATGATGGATGTGCGCTGTTATAAACCTTGTTAATGCAAAATAACCTTTTATAAAACTTTTCAGAGGTTTCCAAATGAACTACAAAGCGTGCATAGTACTTAATTTTCATAAGTTTTTAATACGGTGCATTAGAAATGTTGTAAACCACGTTAATTAAGCAATAATCTCTATGGCTTTCTGTATATGAAGCAATAAACAGCTAATGGAATAGATCACTAGGCAAAGCAGAACAGAGTTTGTTTAACCAGTCTGGGAAGCCTACACAACAAAATACATCAGTCTGTTTATGAAAACCAAAAAACCCCAAACCTGCCTGTCACTAAGGAGTTGAGTGTTGCACCACTTGAGATATCAGTAACTTCTGCACAATTCTGGCACCAAACTTCCTAATCTGGGAAGAAAAATTGTCTCAGCTTTCACTGCCCACATGGCTTTTGCAGTTATTGCTATTGCTTGCCTTTTGTATTCCAGATAATGTGTATTTCAGAAAGTGTGTTGTTCAAACATGCAAGGAGATGGTGCTTGTCCTGAATAATCCACCAGTAAAAGTGAAATAAGCCCAGGGACAGGGCAGCTGATAAAGACATGGATATCAATGTATGTGGAAGAGATATACAAAATGAAATAAATGAGTTAAAGTGTTCTCCTGCTGGTTACTGCTTCTCTTCCTAAGCATTGTCGTTTCCATACCCTCCTGAAGGGACGAAGGTGGGAGTGACTCACTGTGGATACAGCTCTGGTGGGACACTTCACTGTGACAGACTAAATCTGCTGTGGGGATTCAGACAAATGCAGGAGTCAGGCAGGCAAGGCTGGCACTGTGGAAGGCTGGGTTTAGCCTTGTTTCTGTATGGAAAGCCTATTAATGTAGTCACAGCGTAACTGGAAGTTGGTCATGCCACTGATTCAAGCCTGGTGACAGATCTTGACTTTAACAAGATAGACAGTGAATCAAGGAAAGATTTTCTAGTCTTGCAACAAATATACACAGTGCTTACTCACTGCTGTCTCTTGAGTAGTTAGCCCAACTCAGGGCTATTTTGTTTTCTAAAAATATCCTAATGACTCTTTCCTTTTTTTTTCTCCTCAGAATGTTTGTATGATAGAATAGCACAAGAAACTGTGGATGAAACTGAAATTGCACAGAGACTCTCCAAAGTCAACAAGTACATCTGTGAAAAAATCATGGATATCAATAAATCATGTAAAAATGAAGAAAGGAGGGAAATTGCAAAGTACAATTTGCAATAAATTTTGGATTTTTAATAAAGTCTTAGTGTTTTACTTAAGTGTTGGTTTTTGATTTGTGTGGCATTTTTGCTGATGGGAGAAGCTGAATTGAAGCATTGCTCTCTTCCTATAACTGACTTGTTACTTGAGCGGTTCTGTCATGGTGTAAACTGCTTTTAACTAATGTAAGATATATTGTAAGTTCACTCCCAATGAAAACTGAAGTTTCCAAGGTTTCTCCAGCGAGTTGCAGTTTTTTACCTGCGGTTGTACATTGGTTGTGGTTCTGCAGACACCGACCCATTTGCCCTGCATTGAGTTTTACTGGAGTTAGTGGATCTCAGCTGCAGTAAAACATCTGCTTAGAAGGAAGAACTGTACAAAATTCACTTTGCTATTGAAAAGGGTTTTATTGTATTTTACAAAGTGTTTTTTCTGAAATGAAGTTTCAATCGTTTGTTTTTATAAATCTTTGTTTTGATCTCTAACAATATATTTGATCAAAAATACACAAAGAACGTTTCTTTTTCAATTATCTTGTAGGTAGATCACTATTACCATCACAGTTAAAAAAAACCCTGAAAACTAAACAATGAACAACAAAGAATCCAAAGCTGTAAGTTGTAAAATCATGATAATTCATTTTAATAAATAAATCTAAAAGCAGTTCTTTTTCAGGGACCAAGACACTTCAGATTTCTGGTTGTGGTACAAAGTTCCTCAATGTGTCCAAACTATTGTTCTTGAAATATTACCTTTTTAGTGTATTTGTACTTTCAAACAATTTAAAAATTGCCACACTATGGCAAGAGTATGTACAGTAGAAAATTTAGTACAATTTTGTTTGGGTCCATAATTTAACAATGGACACTTTTAGCACAAATTTTAATTACAAATAAAAATAATTTTCTACATTGAAGTTAGACTTGCGATGCAAAGTTTTTAGAACTAATTAGTCATCTGAACTATGTGTTATTTTCTGTACGTGAAACAAAATATTCTCTTTTCATGAAGGATTTAGAGATAACTTGAGGTCTGGATTGATGAATTTTGAGGGTTTATTTGTGCTCTTGATTAACCTTCCATTTAGTCTGTGCTCACAGATGTGATTATCTGCCTTTCAGCCTGCCTGTTCCCGAGTGTCAGGATTTGTTTCTTTTCTACCACTGCAGTTCTGTTTCCTGTAGATTTGAAAAACTTCCCATTTCTTATCACCTTCCTGTAGCACTGGTTCACCCTGACGTGAAGCCTTTGTCAGTGTCCTGTAAATGTAGATAACTTGGGAAGGAACAGGCTGCTGGGGAGGACTCGCCATGCCTGGAAGTATTTAAATGATAAAAGGTACAGATGTGGCACCTGGGGACATGGTTTAGTGGTGGGATTGGCAGTGCTGGGTGAATGCCTGGACTTGATGATCTTAAAGGTATTTTCCAACCTAAATGATTCCATAATTCTTTAAAGGGCTGGGTGGGTGGAAGAAAAAGAGGAGGGGAGAGGAGGGGAGGTGTGCTAGAGCTGCCATGCCTCTCTTGGAAGAGATAAGACAACAGGGTGTTTCTCCCTGCACATCACCCGTATGTAAATAGTGTCTTCACTCGTAAGTAAGTGTTTGCTTTATGCTTTCTAGAGTGCACTTTCGTGGTTGCCTTGCACCAACCTCATGCTGTGCTGCCAAACAGGAACACCCCACTTTCACCACTGGTGTCCCTGCATTCCTGTCCCTTCCCTTAACCCCACACGTGCGATTGGACAGGTGTGTCAGATCCCACTGATTTCCAGGGTTCATTTCACAACAGCTGCTTCCCATAGGATGGAGCCAGAGCTTTTGTGGTGAGGGGTGGAAAGAGCAGGAGTGTGTTTTTCCAGTGTCTTTTGTGAGACCTGAAGTTTCTTTGAACAGCCTCCCTTGTCAACTGCTAATATCAAAAGTGTTCTTAGGTAGTGTTTCATGAAGTGCATAAATGTTTATGCTTCCTAATATGGGATGCTAAATAGCAAATAGTATTTAAAATGTCAGTACATGTATCCTTTTATTAATTAACAAGAACACAATAGAGATAACACTGAAAAAAAAACATTTAGACAGCAAGTTTCCCCTTTTCAAGCAGCCTTGTGAATGTACAAGGTTGGTTTTTAAGTGATACTAAGGCAACCCACTCTTTTGGGGAAAATGTCCATAATTTCCTCAGTCTTTTATGGCTTTAGTACTAATGTGTTTCCATTGTAACACATTCTTTAATGAGAAGATCAAGCTGTACTTCTTAGAAGATAAGCCTATTTGAGACAGCATTTTATGAATCCTGGAAAAAGCACCTTAGAATTTAATTAGAGTTAAGACTCCAGCCTGGACTCAAAAATCAGAGGTGTTAATTCCTTCTGCAAAACCAGAATCGTCTTTCTAAGGCTTCTCCTTGACATACTCGTCCCATCAGATGTTAATACTGCATTTTGCTGAAGAATTTAAATGTTCTCCTTGGGCACGGTATCTTGGAAGGCTTCATTAAGTTTTTCCTGGAGATTTCATCAGCCCAGGTTAGTTTTCATTTGAGTTCAGAAGGGGTATTTGGGTGGCACAAAAAAGTTCAGTTCCCTTTGAAACGTGCTGTCAATGGGGGCTAAGAACTGTGTCCATTGGACTGGGCAAGTGGCATTTAATGTGTCACTTGAAACTTTGTTACACAGAGTCATGTCAAAGGAATAGGACATATTAAAGGTAGAACACCTCTTCATTATATTACAGCTTGAACTAAATCTATGGATACTGGAAATAAGTTTTTTGCTAATAATAAGCCATTTTTGCACACCGGTATGGCAGCATGCTGGGGCTCTGCAGGGGGTAATGGGTATGTGAGTAACATTTTATACTTGTATTTGGTGTACATTTTACTCTTGTCTTTCCCTCCCCATGAGCCAGTATCAAGGTTGTACAATTGTTTCCCAGTGTGTCTGTTTGAAGTAGGGAAATAGGCTGCAGTTACTTGTTCCAGCAATACCCAAGAAAAATAGGAACTTTAATGGGGTGTGCTTTTCTGCATTGCAAAACTGATGTATAAATTAACTGTGAGTTTCATTTCATTTTCCTACACTGCATTTATGGCCGGGGCTGTTCTTGTTGGTACATTAATTCTTCCATAATTGTGCCTGCTTGTACATAGTCTGCTTTGTTCGTATTGCATCTGCTGTGAATCTACCATAGGAAACTTTATAGAAAATAGTCCTTACTAACTTTTTCCTGCTCTAGGGTAACTTCATACCTGTACATCATGAGAAACAGGAGAGAGTTTTGACATAAAATGAAGTAGGTTTTATTACACCCTGTAATACTCTTTGTCATTCTAAGGTTTGTACTGTGCCATTACCTCATACTGTAAACCTGGATTTGTAAGGATCAGAAAGACACGGATTTAAGAGGAAGTGACTGTTTACCCTTTTTTTTAATCAAAGCAGGAAGGAGGTATTGCTGTTATATGAATAATCTGATCTTCTGTTGCCACACATTGCTGCTGTAATTTGTGATATTCATGATCTGATCCATATTAAAGTGCCTCTGGCACACTTGCAAGGAAGCAAGATTAGAGTTAACAAGAAGGGCTTTATTTTCTATTAGTGATTTTATAAGGGATATGAGCTGTTGTGTTAAAGGAAAGAATCCTACCAGGGACTTCCATACCTGAGTCGGGAAATCTAGCCACTCAATTAAAAAAAGAAAACTAGTATTTATTAGAGAGGGAAAAAAAATGTTCGTTTCTGCTGTTGCAAAACAGGTTTGGATTTATTGGTGCTTTATAGAGATGGGAGGATTTTTTTAAAACCAGTAAAATAGTTGTGTCAAGTTGAACTCTAAGTAGGAATTCAAGGTTGCATTGGTTAGCTGTTGTTGGCTGTCAAAAGCAGGTGCTTTCTCCCTGTGGGAGGTCACTTCTTTGCACCTTACCTTTGATGTTGTATCTGAGAGATTACTGTGATGGCTGCTTTGTTGTCTTAAGCAGAGATTATTGTCCTCTTGGAAGTTTTAAGTAGCAATAAATTGAACTTTTTAGGATTTAGTGAAATTGTGAAGATAAGTCTACTTCATACTTCCAGAATCTATAGAACTTTAATTTTTAAAGCTAAGTGCAGGTCATTGTTTAAACGATACAATCTTGATGCAGAACCTCGGAGAATTGTGTGAATTGGGAACATGGTGTATTAGCTCTTGCTTCACTGTGTATTAGCTGTGTTCATAGCTCTTGAGAACACCAAATCTGGCTGGCTGCAGAAAGGGAAAGCAAGGTGGTGTCACATGGAGCTGTACTGAGGATTATTTCAATATTCCATCTTTCTGACATGAGAATTCTCTTCTGAAAGAGACAAAGACACAACTTGTGCCTCCTCAGAGTGAGGTGGTAGCTTTCTCCATACTCTTGAAAATATTTGTCATTCTGTGCGTGCCTTTAGTCTCAGATTGATGAAGTCATAACATCAATTGCTCAGACTTTACTGGTGTCATTTTTTTCATCACAACAGTGTGGAACTCTGAAGTGATTCATACAACACCAAGGCAATAAAAGCGTTATGAAGTGCAATCATTGCATGTTTCATGCTCAATAGCTGATTTTTAATTTCACCATCTTAGATATTTTTTCATCCCCTCAGGGTTCCTAAATAGGAAAAGAGAATCATTTGGACTTGGGCAACAGGAACAGTGATTCAAGAAGGAATTAATTTATGTGGTTGTTCATCTGTTTTACAATTATTTCTCCTGTTTATGTTTGAACAATAACTTTCATTCCGTGCGTCAGATACCCTCTTGTCCTGCAGTGAAATCATGGTCCTGTGGTTGGGAGATCATTTGTTTACCATAAAGAGGAAAATACCTCACTGACAGCATCAGATGAAGTTGCATTATGGCTGGATCAGAACAAAGCTGAAAGTGAGTCTGGGAGGGGAGGAAGAAGCTGAGCCTAAAGGAGTTTTTTCTGTGCTGCCTTCTGGCTAGAAAACTTCTTCCTACAAAGGAAATAGTTTGTTCCACATTTAGCAGAATATCAACTTTATGTTCCTTGTTTATTGGTAGTAAAGCCTTAATGGAACTAAAGTCTTTATGAATATTTATGTTTATTGCGTCAGGCTACATACTGTCATGCTGAATTTTGGTCTTTGGTGATTTGAAATTAAAGAGTCACAGAAAATTTGCTGAACAACCCAAGAGAGGCATAGGCTGGGGGTGATTTAGCTTTTATTTTAATATAACAATTGCTTAACGTTCTGCGAAATAGAAGATAAGAAATGATGTGTGTTGGTGCTTGTGTATCCTTTATAGTTGGCCTGAGCTTTCATGCTTTTGGAGTGGAGAGGGGTGCAGGTTTCATGGGATAGGCTGATAATCAGGGGAATTGGCTGTGAGCACCCTTTGGTGTTCACCCTGCTGAATGTGAACGATGTCCTGGGACAGCAGCAGAGGGAATGTGCCTTGATAGTGCCATATCACACTGGTACCAGCCCCTTCTGCAGGATGAAAAGGCTTTTATGGGAGTTTCATATCCTCTACACTCAAATATATCTTTAATGTCAACCCAAATGTTTATATAAATCTTACTGAATTGTAGGTTAGTTTAAAAAAAGCAAATGTACCTACATGTGTTTCTCGTTTTTCTTGTAATTAACTGAGTATCAGTGTTCTGGGAGATGTCTTTCTCCATGTTTCAGTTGGGGTATTAAGCCACTGGTACTTGAAAATAGTCCATATGGACACTTTGGTTTTGTGAGCCAGATGAACTATGATTTTACGTTTCCTTACGGAGTCCTCTGCAGGATTTATGGAAGTACCTTTAGAGAATAATTCTCAACATGTGTAGGATGGAAGGTGGATGGGTCAAAGCATTGCCTCCAAGTTAATGTTCTGTGTTTTCACTTCTTTAAGAGTCTTAGCTTATGAAAAACTAAAACTCTGTAAAGTAGGATTTTGCTTTCTTTTCCTGCACTGTATATTAAAATTCTTTGACACTCATTGGTTTCTTTGCATTTGCAAGGACACTTTCATCTTCCAGGACAAAGTTCTGCTTTTTGCTGTCGATCCTTACAGGAATTAGCAATCAAGGGTGTGCCATTTGGGGTTAAAGAAGGCTGATGGTGCTGTTGTAGGATCATCTCTACTTGGGAGGACAATGCAAGGAGCCACCCTCCTTGCTAGGATTGGGAAGGACAACCTTGAGGGTTGGTTTCTCTTTAGGTATTGTCCCCTAATGCAGCTCATCCAAGAAAGGTTGTTTATTGCCACACTGGTGGATATGTGCAGCTTCCACTCAGTGGCTTTCCTGAACTTACAGAGTAACTGAGGTTCACTCATCCAGCCTGATGTGGAGGAGTATCCTAAGTCTGATGGTGCAGGAAGGCAAAGAGGTTGTAGAAGGGTCCTGTAGGCCTTTCCCCCTTTCCTACAGGGAGTCCCACATGCAACTGAGGTGAAGTCAGTAGCCAAACAAAATCCCAAGCAGTTTAACTGGCATTGAAGGTTTCAATCAGTGAAAAGTTTTATTAATTAAAAAAGTCCAATCACTCTTAAAGTTCCCAGAATTTAACCTTTAAGAAGTGGCAAAATCAGCATTTTCTTCTGCAGCCAGGGACCTCTATCTAGTGCAAATACACAGCTGTATGTGTACAGGTGTGATGTGCCATTATTCTGTGTAAATCTCTCTGTGCCATGTAAATCCACAACTTGATAATGTTCCTGATGGTCCCCAGCCCTGCCAGTTTTCCTGGTCTTCTTTTTCTGTGCTGTTCCTTCTGCAAATGGGAGTCTGTCCTCTGTGCTTGCCCCAGAGGGACAAGACAGGAGCGTTTCATGATTCCTGCCTTGCAAATTGTCAGCAGGGCTCTGAAGTGAAATACCTGCTTGTTATTCCTGGGGGTGACTGACACAGAGCTAGAGCATTTCCCTGGGAGATCTGGTAGTGCTGCTGGCACCATAAGGCAGACTTTGCCATTCAGGGACTTCACACAGCAGCATTGTTGGGTTGTTTTTTTTTTTCCCTGCCCTGCCAATGCCTAGATTGTAGCAAAGAAAATTTCATTCTCACGTGGAGGTCTTTAAGTGATAACATGGAATCAGTAAATCTTTCAGCAGTATCTCTTAAAAACATTCATTTTTCAGAGGTTCCCCTGCTTTTGCAGAGGGTCAGTGGGCTGGAAGTTTCCCACCTAATGGCAGTGCCCAGGTGAGTGGTGGAAAACATTGGGTACCTTGACAGATTTATTCTGATCTATGTTAATCTGCCCTCTGTTACTTCCTTTACCCAGCTGCTGTGTGAAAACAGCCACCTGGTGAACTGGGGAAGAAAGAGCCATTTCCAATTCTATGATCTAAGTGTGGCTCTTGATAAGGATGTTTTTAGCTGTGCCTAAAGGTGTGCAGGCTGTGGTGGCTGCTGGGCCATTCCATGAGCTGGTGTGGCTCCCTGCAGAACACATCATAAAAACTTCACTCAGCTGCTCCCTTGAAAAGAAACCTTGGCTGGACCACAGCAATGCTGTTCAGAAAATCAAGCATTCTTGAGAATCCATCAAAGTGTGAAATCCATCTTTTCCTTGAGTAGTTTATTCCAGTGCTTAGTGCTACCCTTGCTGCTCAGCTTGTGCCTTATTTCTCTGTGAGCCTTTCTGGCTTAACTTCTTATTCCTGGTTCTTGATTTGCCTGTCTTAATATTTTCCCCCAGTATTTCTGCAGCTCATGAACACCTCAGTAGACTGAGTGCCTTCACTCTCCTACTGCCACAGATTTTCTAGGTCATGACTGACTCATTTTTGTAATACTTTTCCTTTATGCCTACCCAAACTCATTTTAGTTTTATGAAAATACTTTCTACAGGAGTGTTTGGTTTAGTTAATGTCATACAATCTGGTGGTTTAGGACACGTGTCACTTTGTATTAGAATGTGATATACAATAGCAATTTCATTTTGTGGGCCAACCTTAATTTAATTTGGTAGAAAAAAAACCCTGGTATTATTTGATTCTTAACCAATTGATGTCCCAGTGTATTTCCTTTTTTACTCTATTACTAAGTATAGCTCTGTCCTGGAAATGTTGTTCTTCAAGTAAGTGTTTATCTCTACTACACTTTCCTCTGATTCTGCACCACTTGCATGCCAGTGAGGAGACAGAGCATGTTCTTCCTGCTTTCCCAGCTGTTTATTCCTGTACTCACAGCTGGGCCAGGCAGGTGAGTGACGGGGCCCAACCGGCTGTGAAGGGCAGCAAGTGAACAGAGTTTCACAGAAAATAGGACACTGAAGTTAAAAAACCTAGAAGAAAGGAAAGCCAGAGCTATTTTACTCCTGTGGAATTATCTTCAGGATATGTGCAGGGTTTCCTTGGTTGAAGGTGCCTTTGAATGGCCAAAGAATGGTGAAGAGTCACCGTTATGTTGAGATACATTCTCAGAACTGGGTAGGGTATCCTTAGGGAGAAACTTCAACTTTTGTGGAATTACTTCACTCTGGAGCCTCCAGGCAAGTCCCATGAAGGAATCAGACCTGAGAGAAGAGCTCACTGTGCATCAGCCCTTGCTGTGTCTGCTATGATCAATTAAAGGTTGCTTTGGGTAGGATTTACACACATTTTGTTTGACCATTCCTGCTAAATGCTCAATATCCCCTCTTAACCTCAGAGATGAGATGAGGAACTGCCAAGTTACTCCACTGAGATGGTTTAATGAAAATTGTTCTTTGCCAGAATTTTGAAGGTCAAAACCAGCTTAAATATGTAAACAGATATTCTGTCAAGGTAAAGTAAAAAAACTTACAATTAATCTCTTCTAAGAAGTCACTTCCTTCCTTTGAGAATTTTGAATAGTGCTAGACAAGGTTCTTCTAAATTTCCTTCATCATCTCTCTGAAGATTCCCTGTTAATTAACTTAGTCATTTATAAATGTTATGAAATCATGTTATTGACTTACTTCTATTTGTAAAGGCACCAGGAAATTTGTGTACTGCATCCTTTGAAAAGTAATTAATGTTTCACTCCTAAATGCCTATTGATGTTTTTGTGCTTCCTATTGATTTGAAATTAATATCTCTGCCAATTTAAAGCTCACATGCTGGTTTGTCCAGCTTCCAAAGAATGGACAGGACGTCATCGCTGAGCTGATCTAGTTAAAATGATGACCCTCATCTGATGACCTCAAGAAAAAAAATACTGACAAAGTTCTGCCTAGTCCAGGCTTCCTCCCTCTCTGGGGCTGGTGGAAGGTGGCCCTTTCCCACGTGATTTGGGAGGGGTTGGGTAGGTTTTAACTAATTAGTGGCTTAATGATGGGAGGAGTAAGATCAGAGCAGTTTAAGTGCATGTTGTAATACCAAGGGCAGAAAGCAGTTGATGCCCTTAACCCCAGTGCTGCAGGATTGTTCAACACTCTGGGCAAGGCCTTGGTGATGTGTTGCAGGGTTATGGGTGGTGCAGAAGTTGCTCTCGAGGTCTCCTTGCTTACCTGACTAATCTGATTTCCTCTTCTGGAGCTCAGGTGGAACCTGTACCCGAGGGGTTTCACCTTTGTGGTGTAAGATGTTGCTGGATTTTCATTCTCTGTGTGTGAGAGATTTGCTTCTCATCAATACCTGAGCTGTGGTGAGATCCAGAGGGTCCCACTGGCTCCACTCCCGAGGGCAGCTCAGCTGCAGCAGCTGGTCTGGCTGCAGTTTGCTAAATGCACTCAGGGAGGGGGGTTATTTGTGTGCAGCCCCTCTGGCCCACTGCTCAGGGAACCTGCATGGCATTCTCTTCCTTGAGCAAGGACTATACAGGCAGCTCTGCAGAAGTTTGGGATCTTTTATTGCTGGGTAACAAACTATTTCTGGTCTGGGAAACCAACTTCAGTGGAGCTTTTTTAGCAGAGGGATGGTTTGTTGGCCATTGTTGCCTCTGCTCTGCATGTGAGAATCACCTGTTTGTACTGTCTGGTACCCCGGATGTGATTACTGGAAGAATCAGATATGGTATGAATAAAGGGATTCATATTTGTTATTCAAGGGTTTTCTCTCTATTAAATACTTCAGCAAAATTTTAGTAACCAGTGACCTCTTTTGAGAAGTGACTCATGGCAAAATTTCAGTAACCAGTGACCTCTTTTGAGGAGTGACTCATTGCATTTTAAAGGCTTTATAACCAAGCCATCCCTTCTTGTCAGGGACATGGAAGATGAATAGATCGTTCCTGCCTGCGATTTCCAGTCTCAGGGGAAGTCCCTTTTCACTGCCTGTGGTGATGCTCAGCTGCATTGCCACTTTTAATTGCCTGCAGGCTCCTGCAGGACTGCCTGTGTCCCCTCTGGCATGACCTACATCCTTGCAGAGCCACGAATCCCTTGGCACTGCTTAGTGGAGCCTGAGCACAGGACAGAAAGTCCTGTTGTTGCTAATCCCTCGCTGACTCCCAGTGCTGGAGCTATGTGACAATCTCTTGTTTGCCTAAATTCATCTGGCATTATTTTGCCTGTAGAAGGATACAAATGAATTTTCTGTATTAAAAATGATGGTAGAAAATGTGGGTGGTGTCTTGAGCATTATGGATACTGGGTGTATTACACTGACACCCAGGGAAGGATGTGTTAAAAAGAGCACAGCACCTTATCAAGCCAGGAATTCATACTTCATGATGTAGATGTGGTTTTTTTCTTGAAAGAGGGAATAAATAGTGAAATAATCATTCCAGCTGTAGCCTGAATTGCCTTGCTGCAGGTCACATCAAACTGTATGAATGTGTCAGATAGTTCAGTTTAATTTGGAAGGCTTGGGCTAGTAGAGGAATAAGATGATATTTCGGGTGAGTTAAAGTAAACATTACAGTCTGCTGTGGAAAGGAAGAATTTATAAGATGTAAGGGTCTTCTTGCTCATTTTGGAAAGTTCTCCAAGAATATCTGTTCCACTATTCTGTAGCACTGGAAGTGTCTGGACCTGCTGCTGGACTCGTAACATGGCATTGAAGTTACTGGTCCTGTGCTGTTGAAGTCCCAGTGTTCCACAGGTTCATCTGTTCCAATTTTGCATTTTCTACACTAATGGCAGATAAACTGAGAACGCTGTTCTCCAGGACTTGATTATTTGTTTCCCCCCATCCAGCTTCCAGTTTGAATTTACACATGAGCAGCAGTCTATTTATTTGTTCTTGAGCAAATGTTGCTGCCAAGTTTGAGCAGTGTTTTTTTCCTGTCTGTGAAGAGTTTATGAGAGATCATATCCACTTTACCTTTGCTAGGCTGACCTGTCTTTTAAATTTTTCTTGGGAGATAGACTCACCAATTCATCTGCTGTTATCCTGCTCAGTGTCTCCTGCACTTGCCTGATCTTTCTCCATCAGTGATGCTTTTGTGCTGGGTTTTATCTTGGGTGGTAACAGTACATTTTACAGAGACATTATCTTTCCAGAAATGCCTTTCTCTAGAAATATCTTCATGGCTTTGTCATGCTGAGGGCTCATAATTCAGCTACAATCAATGGCTCTGCTGAGGTTGTTATCCTTTGAGTTAATGTATACCAGACTTCCTATCACTGTAGGAACTTGCTGTCAAACTTAATCTCACCTCCATTATTCCACTTCTGAAAGTCATCTAGAGGGATCTCGACTTCCCATCTGATATTCTTCTGTTGCCACATCATACTGATATTACCTCCCAGTATGGTGCCATTAGCTTGTCTCTCTAGAGTCTGTCCTCAACCAGGGCATAAATGAAAACTGCCTTTGCTTTTATGTAGATTTTTACCCTTTCTAAAACTGTTTGTAAACATTTAATGAAGCCTCACATTGTCCCAGTGGAGCAAGTAGTTTTCCTTCCAGTAAATGACAGATAGTTCTCAGAAATAGGGAGCTGGTGACTTGTTCAGCATCACGCCTTGAGTCAGAAAAGAGCACTGATGACACAATCCCAAGTCCTCTGTTCTAAAAGTCAAATAACACTGTCTGCTCTTTATCAGGAAACCATCCAAAGGCTTTTATAAAATGGGGAATGTCAGTGCAAACTTGAGGCTGGGATCTGGAAAGCCATCTGGAAGATAAATGTAATGGGAACTGAATTTTCAAGGTTCTTGGGTAGCTTCAAACAGTGACTCTTGGATATTTTAGCCACTGATATTTTGATGGATCTGATGTCTGGGGTACTGTCCCTGCACTTCCCCGTGGTACTGTTGCAATATCAGACTGAGTTTCACCGTTGTTTTTCTTTGTGTATTTATTAAACATGAATAGCTCGGGTGAGCTGATGGTATGCAATGCCACACTCATCTGTATTTGCTGTTTCGGTGGCACTCGCCTTGAGGACTTGTGGCAAGATTCATTTGGAACGTTCTAACTCTTGAGCTGCGTGCGTAACCTCCCTGAAAAAAAAACCCCCACCCGAATGTCCATGTTGCTCCCTGATGCCCCCAGTTCTAGATGCTGTTGTTGTTGTTTATTGTGCGGATTAATCTCGGAGCATGGAGTGATTGTGAGCTTAAGCAATAATGTGGAGTGAAATCTCCTCAGTAACCGTGTGCGTTCCTGAGAAAGCAAACGCTAAGCTTCGCATCCGGCTGTGTAACACGGCACCTCCCTTGTAGCTGGGATTAGTCTAATTCCCTCTGCTGCCTCAGCACCGCCTGGCCTTGCTTCACTTCCCCGGGATCCCAAACACCACACACCTTCCCACACAAGTTGCCACTTTGGGATTTGCACACAGTTTTACCTGCCCATCCTCTGCAGCTGCCCTCCTGCCTCTGAGCCAGGGACGAAGCTCCAGCTGAAAGCCTCTTAAAAAAAAAAAAAAAAAAAAAAAAAAAACCAAAAAAAAAAAAACCCCACCCAAACAAAAAAACCCCCCCCCCCCCCCCAAAAAAAAAAAAAAAAAAAAAAAACAACCTGGGAAAATTACCTTTTGTTGTTTGTTTTGGGTACAGGGTAAGACTATACCAGTTGTGTACAAAGGTTGAGAAGAGCATTTAGCCCCAGATAGGATAATCTTTTGATGACAAAGGTTCAAATTTGCAATTAAATTGCTGCAGTTTAGCAAATAATAGCTTTGTGTTTGTGTGTGAGAGCAATTGCTCTGCAGCGGCTGCAAACCTAAACCCTCTCTCTGTGAGCCAAAAGAAGTCAAACTGCTTCAGGGTTTTGCTGTGGAAGTGCACGGAAGGGGGGTCACTTTGGTTCCCACATGGCCAGAACAGGAGTCTGAGTGCTGCTGTGGCTGAGCTGGACGCCAAGGTTTAGAGTGAATCGTGTTGCAGGGTTTCTGCTGGCAAAAAGTGGGGTTTTTCCTCATTTCCCATTGTTCCACTTGCAACCAGAAAACCCCCAAATTAGCTTTGTTTGTGGGAATACACAAAATCACATACCTGTGTTGGTTCACAGGTGCTTGGGCAACAAAAATCTAGACAAGGGGGTGCACCTTTTGTTTTTTTTAACTCTCTGGATCACATTCCAAAGGCGAAATGGAGCCCCGGAGCCCCAGTGTGAGGATCTTGCTGCGTGCGCTGATCTGTGCGCGTTCTCCGCGGCTCCGCCCTGAGCAGCCCTCGGCGCGGGCCGTGCTGCAGAGCGGCTCTGCACTCCTGTTAGAGGCAACGGGAACCCTTCCAGTGGTCACAAACCAAGCCTAGGGGGAGGAATCTGCCCTCTGCACAGTAGCAGCCCTATTGCTCAAGCCCAGGGTGGATGCAGCGAGTACGAGGTGGCCTTGAGAGGAAGTTTCTTTGGTGAGATGTCCTAGTGTGGGGTGTTTGCATAGCTGGGCATTGTAAAGAGGATTTCTTAGGAGCAGCTTTTAATCTTCGCCGAAGTGGAGTTGTGCAAACACCGTTCTGACATCAGTCACGCTGACAACACGTGTACACAGAGTAGAAGTCACTCCTTAAGTATGGGAATCGCAAATATGTGTTGACAGAAAAATATATTTAAGCAGTTTCCAGTGCGTGCTGTAATAAGTAAACCAGCCCTTGTATTCCACAGAGCTGCATGCTTTAAATGCCTAACAGTAGAGAACAACCCAAAGTGAATAACAGTAATAGAAAAGGAAGTGTTTACATCTCTCAAAATGTTCTGTACAATAATCATTCCTTCTTTATAAATTCGATTTCGGCAAATTTGAATCCAAATGAGATGAAGTTTGAAACACAGGCTTTCCTGGTAAGGTACAGCTCGGTGTGTAATCTTTTGCAGGTGGCTGTTATTCGTTTATTGTTTGTATTTCCATATTGCTTAGCAACCCCTGTCCTGGACCAGGACCTCGCTGCTGCCAGTGCTCTGCTAACATTGATGGAATGGATGGCTGCTGCCTGGGAGAATGCACTGTCTTGTAGTGGAGCCAAAAGTAAACTAATGGTTTCTCATTCTGTCCCCTCCGAATGAGAAGTGATGAGGGCCAGCTGATATTTAGCGATGGGATTATAACTCTTGAATTACTGAGTCAGCACAAATATTTGGGGGCCCTGTCAAGCACGCAGGCTCAAGTGGGTGTAGTTTTCCCAGGTTTTGTGTCCTGATGGCCAAAGCAGGGAGCGCAGGCTGGGAGTGTGGGGCAGGCTGGATTGCTGCTCCCTGGATAACCATTTGCTGACAGAGTTGCTCAGGCGAGCAAATAACCACTCATGCTTTGTGCGTCCCTGCAATTAAAGAGGAGCAGCCTACCCCGCACTGCTAAGCACTTACTAATCCCTCCTCTGCCAGTGGCACAGCACCTGGATCCCTGGACAGCAGGGCACACCACGCTCCGTGCCTTCCTTGGGAAGCTGTGTAAGTCAACATTTGCGGAGCTGTACCCCAGTCCCCGTCTAACCTCCGAAGCAGAGATGTCCTGATGTTTGAAGGGTTTGTAGACAGCAGTAATATCTCTGTTTGAGAGCTGGGAAGTTGGAAAAAGTAGACTCACTTTTAGTCTCAAAGCCCTTTCATCAGCAAATTCCACACAGCTCCGGCACAGCTGTGCCTGAGCACTTTGGAGTAGGGGTTTGCTGCTGCAGAGCAGAGGAGCCTCTGATCATTGGCAGCCTGTGTTTGATAATCATGGCCAAGCTCTTAAATAGTGAAGTTCATACCTGTGCTTCAAACCCTTCCCTTGCCCTGCAGCAGCCCTGCCTGCCTTGGGCAGTGGGCAGGATGCAGTGCAGTCCCCCTTTAGACAGGAAACCTGATTGTCTGACACTGGAAGGAGGTCTGGGTGCTAAACTGGTAAAAACTAAAACTTGAATGGTATTTAAATACCCCAGCGGGGTTCTTTGGAGCTGTTTCTGGTGCTGTACTAGGGTGTACTTGGCTCAGAAGTGGTGAGAATAATATTCTGCTCTGTGACAGTGCCCAGATGCCACCCAGGACCAGGCCATGGCCAAGGCTCTGCACAGCTGCCTCAGGATGCTGGTGGTTTGCACGTGGTGGTGTTTTTTAATAGCAGAACCTTGTGCCCAGAGGTCACACAGGGGCACCATGTGAAAGGCCTTTGCATTGAGAGGTTAAAAACAACTTATGTTAATTCTGGGCTCCAGCCAAAGCTACCCAGCTGTTTAGCTGAGACTGGGAGCTGACAGACCAAAAAAAGGGCAAATGCAATTAAAATGTCACTCTCTGGAGAGACAGAGAGAGAGAGGGGTTGTCATCAATGAAACCAAGGTGATGCAGGCCTGACTGCAGGGAACGGTTTGGGAGGAGTGGCCCAAGTGTGAACACTGTGGGCATGTGCTCAGTTTTCCCCCAGGTGCCCTGGGAGCTGAGACAAACCTTCCTGAGATGCACTGGTGGGTGCTGGGATGCTCGTGGTAGCAAAGGACAGCCTGAGCTTTAGTTGCTGGAGTTGTGTGGCTGCTGTGTCGCTAATTGAACTTTACACTGGTGACTTAGGATGACAAATACCTCACGTAGAATTCACCTTTGTTGCAGGGAAGCGGTGGCAAGCACAACATTTTCTTAAATGTTCCCTTTATGTTGTTTCCCAAAGCCATGAGCTTCTATATTTCATTTCTCATGATGTGGTACTGATTGACTCATCTGTGACTGACATTTTGTACACAGCACTTCTGAATTTCTAAATGGTGTCCTGTTCACAGGTCAGTTATTGCTCCGTAAATGCCAAATATTTGGATTCTGAATGCAAAGTCCCATGCTTCTGGTTTGAGTCTTCTCCAACGTTATCCCCCTTTCCTCCTTTCTGCCCACAAAACTCACATTGCTGCACGGGAGCACGTTTTGTTGTGTACTTCCCCTTTCACTGCTTTAACAAGCTGAGCAAACTTGCTGAGCAAACTCTCTAGCCAAATACAAAGAAATTCATCTTTGAACTTTCCCAGCAGAAAGATGGAAACTGGTGAAATACCTGGTTGGATCAGCCTCCTCTGTCAGTAGATGAGAGCTGAGAGCTTTCCAGCGCCCAGCTCCTTCAGCAGTTTTTTTCACAGCAGCTGTGACACAAATGCTGTCCTAAAAAAATGACATCTTCTCAACCTTGATGTCACTGCCAGTGGTTGAAAATCCAAACCACCTATTTTTCTGAGTTTGTCTGACTTTGTTCTACCTGACATGACACTGATTGTGTTATGTTTGGCTGCAATGCAAATGAAATGGTGTCACGTGCAAGCCAGTCCAAAAGTCAAAGGAAGGAAAGTTTAATATCAGTTTAGGGGAAAAAAACCCCAACAAACATAATTTCATTTTCTATCTTTATGGCCTCCAAATCATCCATGATAGTGCTGTAAACCCGCAGACATCAATCTTTTCCCTAATAAAAAGAAGCATAGGTTGTCAAAAGTAATTTACCTTTTAAAGGATCCTGAAGTGTGAAAACATGAGTACTTTACACAGCAATAGAGGTGAAAAAAAGGTAGGAGATATCTTTCATAGATGCCTGATGAAGTCTGATTCTTTGTGGCCTCATCAGATTTTTTTAATGAGAAAAGAAGGGTAATTTCAAGCTCCAAATCCAGCTTAGCTCTGAAATGAGGCAAAAAAAACCCACAAAAAAACCCCCAAAACAACAAACAAACAAACAAACAAAAAGAAAGAAAGAAAAACCCCCCCAAAAAAACCCAACCAGAAAACCATTGTATCTATCTTTCTGAATGAAGGGGGAAAATTATCTTCCTGTAAAATAGTCTAAAAGTGATGCTTATTCTGTGGTTGTGTGCTCACAGGTCACAAAACCGTTTCAGAAAAGAACCTGCCTTCCTTTCACCAGTGACCTGGAAATGGAGAAGTTGTGTGGCAAAGGTTCTTAAACTCATTGCCTTGGTTACTCTTCCAGAGATATGAATCCTATTCCTCCTTCCTCCCAATATAGTTTCCTGTCCATTGGAAAAATCTGTTTTATTATATATACTGCTCTTCTACCCTACCTGAAAAGCTAAGTTAAAGCAAATTTATGTTTGTTGCCAGTTTGGTTTTTGATTTGGTTTTTTTTTTTGTTGTTGTTGTTGTTTTTTGTTTTTTTTTTCAGTAGTATTATTTCTATTATTAGAAATTAAAGCATTAGCCCCAGGTTTAAATTTTTTTTCCCCTACAAACTTCCATTCTGCCCAAAGAAGAAGTCTTCCCCTATTGTAAGACTAAGAAAATCCCCATGAACCTTCAGTTACTGCAATTTGTGGAGATTTCTGGTTTTCTGCAGGTTTGGAGTCTCCAGAGACAGCCATTTCTGCCTTTGTGTGGACAAGAGCCAATGGCAGGAGTCCGAAGCTGATCGCCCAACGCCATCCGACAATGGGTGTGTGGATTTTACAGCACTGAAACCAGCGAACCGGGCAAAGCTGCTGCACCAGTTTAGAGCTCACAAAGCCAGCAGAGACTTGTGGAAGCTGGGACATGCCTCCCAAAGAGGGGAGAGGCTGCCCAGCTTTGCCCCTCTGGGGTCGGCGCCTCTCAGCCGCGGCCAGATCCGGAGCAGGGAGGGAGTGCAGGAGGAAGGGAGCTGCGGCTCTGGCTGCTCTGTGGCTGCCAGCTCTGCCCTGTGCTGGCCACACCTTTCAGGGTGGTAGTTCTCACTCTGGCGCTGTGAGTTGGTGTAGATTTGCCTGATGTGGGGAGTAGGGGCTCCCCTGGTTTTGGCTGTGGGACTGGATGTGACTTTCCTAACACCTCTGTGCTGCACAGTTCTGTAGGAATGGCTGTCCCCTCATGTGCTGCTTGGAAAACACAGTAACGAGGTTTGCTCACGTAGAGGAAAACTTTTATGCCTTTCATTCCCTGTGTGGCTTTTTGATATTAATAGCTGACAGATTCCCACTTCTTCGCATTTTTTATCTGCTTGTATATGCCATTTGTTATCTCCTTTGTATATGACAACAGCGTAAGGCTTTTGTTGTAGAAATTTTTAATGAAAAAAAGCCAAAATATTTGAAAGCTAAAGCGGATATTACTTTTCCCATGCAACCTTCTTTTGATAGCCCAGACCTTGTAAGCCAGGCACTGTATTCAGAAAGTGTTTACATGTTTGGTGGTGGGTCTGGTTTTTTGTAATATGAGCATTTTACTCTCAGAGACATAGTGAGAAAGAGTTATAATTACAGATAGTGCTGGCACACGACATTCAGCCTTTGCTCCAGTCCTGAGCTCTTACAGAACCCCACTGCCTGGGGTGGTGCCTGGCTTCCTTCTGTCAGAAGGGTTGAGGGGCAGATGAGGCATGGGAGGTGTGAAGGTGTGGCTGTGGGGTGGAGCACTGTGACAGAAGGGAACCCCATCCTTTATCCCAGATCCTGGTGGGCTGGGGGCTGAGCAAACACCTCCTGCCAGGGGTTTGGCATCTGCTTGTGAGGTAGGGCCCGAGAGGCAGAGGAAGGAAGCTCCGCCAGGAAGGGACGGGGTTATCTGGGATCAAAGCCCTCAGTGGTGGCTCCAGCGGTGCCAGCCACACCGCTGGCACCATTCTCAGGCCTCCTGACAGTTTGGAGAGGCTTTGAACGTGGAGGCACGACCCCGGCGTTCGATGCTGTGGGGAGGGCAGGCCCAGCCGGCGGGCTGAGCGCTGAACTCCGCTGAACTCCTCTTTCTCACTCCGATGTTTGTCTTAGAGGCCCTGGGCTAGAACATTGCTGTGGCATTTCGCCTCCTGGCCCGCAGCCCATCGCGATGGGTGCCTACCCTTGCATCACTGAGCCTTGTTATGAATGACTGGAGAAAGTGCCATTACAGATCTGCTGAGGGCACTCCCCAAAACAATTCAAACAACACCCTGTGTCTAAAAACACCAGGCACTGCCTGAATTCGCAGAGCCCTCGGTGTGCTGATGTTACAGCAGGATTTGGTGCTGCATGTGACCCACTTACAGCCTAGGAATGTTTTCAGTTTGGCTTTTTTTCACCTAGAGATCTTCACTTTCCCCATGCTGTCCATTTTTAAAAAGGAAATAAAATAAAAAGACACAAAAAGGAGGCTTCTGTATAGCTTATGTGGCTTACGTCCTTGCATACATCCCTCTGTCATTATGATTTTCACATCGGCCTGCTCTTTTGTGTCTTGGTTACTTTGCCTTTCCGGGGGGTATTCCCAGCTCTCACAGTCCCTGCCCTTAGCAGCTGAGGTGAATCTAA
Organism: Promerops cafer; assembly: GCA_013398275.1. NCBI lineage: Eukaryota > Metazoa > Chordata > Aves > Passeriformes > Nectariniidae > Promerops > Promerops cafer. The sequence continues at coordinate 1,993,484 of VZSE01003876.1, forward strand.
TGCACACCCACCTCTGTGCACCCCTTTCCCTGTTCCCTTACTGATGATCTTCAGGAAAGTGCCTTTATCTTACAGAGAGAAAATAATGAACAGGAAGGAAATAATGGACTTGGAAGGAGAAGTGTTGAAACTGCTCGTAGTGAAAGTTTTTCCAGTGGCGTAGCTCAGGTTGAGCCACGGCGACAGGAAGGACCTGCCAGTGGGAGAGCTGGAAAGTGTTCTTGCTTTGTGAACAAACTGCTGAAACTCCTCACTGCAATGTGTTTATGCCCTCTGTGAGAGACAGGCACCTGCCCAGGTAACCCTTGGCACTGATCAGATCTGGATCTGCTTATCAGCTGTGCTGTGGAGAGCTGGGAGGGAGCAGAGCGGGGCTTGGTGTGCTGAGAGGGCTGACACTGAGCACATCCAGGGCTTCACCTGGGTGTGCTGAGTGCATCCAGAGCTTCACCTGGGTGTGCTGAGCGCATCCAGGGCTTCACCTGGGTGTGCTGAGTGCATCCAGAGCTTCACCTGGGTGTGCTGAGTGCATCCAGAGCTTCACCTGGGTGTGCTGTGCTCATCCAGGGCTTCACCTGAGTGTGCTGAGTGCATCCAGGGCTTCACCTGGGTGTGCTGAGTGCATCCAGAGCTTCACCTGGGTGTGCTGCCCCAGCCCTGTGCTCAGGGCAGGGCAGGGTGCCCTTCCCAGACCACATCCCCACACAGTGTGGCAGCAGGGTATGGGCAGCTCCAAGGCGCTGACAGCAGCCCAGTGCGAGATGCTGGATTCAGTGTGAGATGCTGGGTCCAGTGTCAGAGCTGCGTTTAGCCCCCCTTTAGTGACAGTCTCTCTCACCTCATAGCTCTGTTCCTGAACAAAGGGATGCACTGCTGAAACGCTCCCCCCAATGCACCTTTTTCCTACAGGATGCCCTTTTTTTGCATCTTTTAGGCTTCAAGTAGCGCAGCATTACCGAGATTTAACACACGCCTGGCATGTGCTGAATGACTTAGAGCACGGGGTGAGATCTAAGTGCTGTACCCCAAGTAATGCATTTGCTAATCACCCCTCTCCCTGGCACAGGCTTCTGGTTAGTGAGGAAATCCTGAACCCTTTCTGCCTGGAATTGCTCTTTAAACAGGGATGCTAATCTTTATGGACCCTGGTGGTTGTGCTGTGCTGATTCGCTAGTTAATATTTTCAAAGCACTTTGAAGATGAAAAATGCTGAGTATTATTGGCCTTTTATCTAAAAAAGACATTTTAAAACATGGAGCTAGGGAAAGATATGCATAAATTAACACGTGTTGATTATGCTCTATCATTCCTTTTCATCTGAATGTATTAAGTAGCAAGAGAACTGTGAGAATTTGTATCTTTCCTTTTCATCTGAATTTATTAAACAGTAAAAGGACTCTGTGAATTAGTAATCTAATTTGAACATCAAACCAAAAGCAAAATTCTTCCTAATCCATCTTGCAGATCTCTCACCAGCAGTAGAGTTTTCTTCCATATCTCAGGTTAAGAATGAAGTTTCAGGCTCAGGTCTTGATACTTTCTGGATTGGCAAGACTGCAATACAGAATTCTTTTTCCAGTTCAGCCTGGAGGGTCAGTAACAACTCCACTTTGCAGTGAAAAAAAAGATGAGCATCAGTCAAACCCAAGTTGCTCACACAAATCAGTAATGTTGAACCAGGCAGTTTTCACTGATTTTGGGAGGGAGCTCTGTTTAGAAACTCCTGTGATTTTCTTGCCATTTAACAGAGTAACATTAGTTCAGTCATTTGAATGTTTTTCTTCAGTAAATGTACACGATAATGATAACTTTTTGTACTTCATGAAATTTTATTCATTCTTGCAAGATCTTTCCCATTGTGAAGTGCAAGATAGTATTACATCGTGATCTGTTAATTTTTTTGCTTCCAAAATCAGATATTGCTAATTTTAATAGAGGGTGTATTGCACAAAAGCTAGTAAAGGATTCTGACTTGGCTTCATGATTTGAGGCAAGTTGCAGTTGAAAAATCTTTTTTCCCTCTCCAGTTTCCAATCCCAGGGTGAAGGGAGTTACAGATATTTGGTGAAAATCTTTCTTGAATTTTAAACCTTCTCAATTATAGACTACAGCAAGATGTGGGGAAAGGAGACAGGCTCCTGATGAGCTGGGAGAGGAAAGGCAAAATCCCAGCTACTTAGGGAGAAGTTCCAGAAGTCAGGATCTCTCCAGCTTGATGCTGATTTCAGCTGCAGATAGATATTTGATTTTATGCAGTCACCAGATGAAATGAGAAAAAAATCTATGTTGTAGTTTGCTGCTTTTGTTTTGAAATGTTGCAGATTTCTAAAAAAAAAGGGGGGGGCGGGGGGAACTGAACCCACCAACACAAAACAAGAATTTCACCTTTGAAATGGTAGAACCCTCGTGGCTGAAACAAGCAGCCAGAACATCATTCCAGAGTCCTCACCCTCCGTTTCCTGCATCTGAGACCTTGAGGTGGCAAGAAACCCCCCAGTCTCCTGTTAGCAATGAGATATTTCTCTGGCAGTGGCACTCAGAAGGGGTATATGTGTATATGGGTACATTTGCTGTGCTGTGAAGTTCTTTTATTTTTAGCTTTAAAATAATTTCCTCTTTGTGCTGTGGTGAACTGTTCCGGATGGAGGTACCTCCATACTGTGGAATAAAAATTAAGCCTCAAGTTTTTAACAGAAATGAAAGTCCTTGGTAGTCACTGGAGTAGCTCTGAAGCTCATCTGCCAGTCAGCTTGGTGTTGAAGTAATTAAAGAGGTCAGGCACAAAAATATCGTGTACCTGGAGCTTTGCCAGCCTCTTTCTCCCATCTCTTATCATGCCCGTGCATTTGGGATTCTTCCACAAGCTTTGTTATATTCATCGTGTAGATTAGTGGTCTGCAACTATTAACAACAAACTTTGATGCTACAGAGTGGGAATTGCTTGAATAAACAATTTCACAAGTAAATGGAGTCACAGCTCTGAACCAAGAGAGCTCCAAACTTGTTTTAATTTACAGAGGTCAAAAAGTAAATGGGATTGTTGCTTGGGGAGGTAACTTGAGGAGAACATGAAGTGTTCCCTCACAACAAAGGGATGAAGGGCAAAAAATTTGATTGACTTCTGGAGTTTGGTTTTAATTTGCTTTATTTCTACCACCAGCAGCACAGCAAGCAACCCATGTGAGCAGAGGGATGCTGGTTGGTAAAGGTGCATTTTTTTGCATTTTTTACCTTTTCAGAGCAGTTCCTTCACAGGTTTTTCACAAATTCTCCACAAGGGATAAGCAGGAGAGTTTGCTGCGGAAAACAGGAGACAGGCAATGGGGCAGGAACTGCCAAAGGAGCGAGTCTGGGTCACTGGTTTCTGCTTGGGTTTCCTCAACATCTTTTTACCAGATGCCCCGCAGCTGCTTCTGAGAAAGCAGAAAATTTTATTTTGTTGATTTGCTGGTAGTCTGGATTATTTGTGCAGAGGAGTGGAGCGCCATTTCCAGGCCTTTTTAACTGCAGAAGACTGTCACTTCCAGTGGGCAGGCAGTGGGGTTTACTGAGCATTTCCTGAGAGATTCAGCAGGGTATTGGGAGATCAGTTAAGTGTGTGTAAAATACCTGACTGTTCACTCTGGATTTACCCTTGCTTGCCAGTGGTGGCTGCCGGGGTATTTCTGCCTGTTTGCCAGCCCCAGCTGCCCCTGGGTGGTGAGATGGGCTGGGCAGACCCTGCTGCTCCTCTGCCAGCCCGCGCCAGGGCAGGCACGAGGTGAGGGCCTGGGCAGTGCTGTGGAGAAGGCCCAGTTTGATGGAAGGGTCACAGAGCAGTTGGGATTGCTGGAGGGGCACAGGGAGGTACAGCGAGGACAGACCAAGCTTCCTTAGCACTCAGCTGCTGGTGGAATCATTTAATCCCAGGGTTATTTTCACTCAGAGCTGTTGGGAATGATGGGGAAGTCAACCACTGACTTTCCTCCTAACTCAGCCAGCTTCCCAACAATTCATCCAACCTCAACACGAATCAGTGATCAGAAACTTTCCTCCACTAGAATTCCTGACAGTATTGCAGAAAGCTGCTCCTCCTCCATGCCCTGTGTTCACTGCTAAAGAGAATTTGATCTGCATCTTCCCCTCTTTATCCTCGCAGCTGAGCAGGAGCCAACACCTGACCCAGGGTGTTAATGAGCGTCACCCTCAGCAGATCTTGGGGCAGGTGTGGATGTTGGGCACGGAGCCTCAGCTCCCCCTGCCCAAGGAGAGGCCGTGCCTGAGCCCACCGTGCAGCCTGACCCCTCCTGCTGTGCTTCCTGTGGACCACACGTGGCCCTGACCCCGGGCACAGGGCAGGCTCCCCGGCCGCGTGCCCTGCCGTGGTGGCATCTCCTGCTTCCCGAAGGAGCTGTGGAACATGGTGTGTGTGCTTCCCATGGATAATTACAGGCGACACAGATGGCGGCCTGCCATGCTTCCCGTAAGTCACAGCACGTAACAGAAAATGAAGTGATGGTTTTAGGTGGTGGCACATGTAGCTTCAGGTGTTTGTTTAATATTCAGCGTTCATGCTCGGTGAGAGCTGGGATGTGAGCTTTCAAATGCTACTGCATGGCTGTGCATCACTGCACATTTTTTTCTTGTTTTTCCTTTTCAGAGCCTGACAGATGGTGATGTTTAGATTAAAAGTAATTTCTTTATTAAGCCAACACCCGTGTTGTCGGTGATTTTTAACAGGAGCTTCATTTGTTGAAACAAGACTGTTGTGCAGCTAAGGTGTCTGAAAAAGATGGAGGGCTTTAGAAAGACACCTAAGAGGAATTTGGTGTCTGAAGAACAAGCAGTGATAGTCACATCCTGCGGCTGGCAGATCCAGATTCTGTGTCTTTGGTGTTGTGAGTGAGACCTCAAGGGCACTATGAAGCCTTCCCTTCCAAAGTGCTCTGATTTTTGCATTCCTAAGCTAGGCAAATGATCCAGAAATTAGCAGTGAGAGTTCTGGACAGACTCAAAATAGGCAACTACTGTTTTCCAGGCAGGTGTTCCAGTGTACTGGCCACGGATGAGATGTATGAGATGGGTGCTGGAGGCAGCCTATGCGAGGAGGAAAGGCCAGACCACTCAAGCATCCAACTTCCATCTAAGAGTTGGACCAGCTTCTGACCTGTGGGCCTCCCCAGGAGGGACTTCACCTTAAACCATGTCCCTCAGCAAACAGGGGCTCCTGGTGGGCTCGTGGTGGGCAGGAGGCAGAGAGTCAGAGGCAGGAATGGAGGTTTGCTGTCGGCTGGAGCGCAGTCCCAAGCCTGTGGGGTTAGTGCCAGCCTGTATGGAGCCTGTGGGTCACTTCTGCCACTGCTTGGTTCCCTGCATCCCCGTGTTCATATCTAATCATTCTCACGTCGTTTCTGGAGGAAATCAAAGTTCCCAGCAGGTCCTGTGGGCAGTGCCCAGTGTGGTTCCCTGTCACAGGCAGTCTCCTGCCACAGCCATGTCTGATGGCACAGGCAATGGCTCAGGGCTGCCTTTGGGTTTCTGTACAAGGGAGATGGATACTGGGACCATTTGTAACATCAGACCCATTTTATGGGCTAAAACCACAGTAACTAGTTAGTTAGCTTGAAGTTTTCCACTCAGCACTGTGCTGTAACATGGTCTTCTTGGGAATAAAAATGTCAGTCAAAGAAAACCAAATTTTAATTCTGCCATTGAAAGCCATATTTTTTTTTTCTTCCAAGTTCCAATGGGAAGGTAGATAAACCTTCAAAAAATGAAAATGCACTCTCACTAAAATTATTCTGCTTTTGGGGTCACATTTTAATCAAAACCATACCTGCCTTCAGGAAAAAAAAAAACTTAAAACTGATTGAATTTAATAACTATAGGAACATAAACTGTCTGCTTTGAAATGTATAATCTCACATGACATTTATTTCATAATGTGATCAAATCATATATGTTGTTATGGGGACAGTCTTTATTAAAAATGCCATTTATTTTAACAAGTGCAATAAAAAGAAACCCATATTTTTTATTGTGGTAGAGGAAAAAATTGCTATTAGTCTGCTTTCAGCTAAATGAAAACATCTTTCAAGATTTGTTCAAAAATATTTAAATAAAGTGCTGTGGAATTTATTCATTTGCTGCCTTCCAGCATGAATTAAATTATCTTAAATACAATAAATGATATAGAAGAATTTGTTTTGGTTAGGGATATCCTTTGCTGATGAAGAATGAGATCATTTAAATATAACATTTTAATATAGGGCTGTAATTATGTCATTGAAAGCCCAGTTTGATCTCAGTGCAGCACAGTGAGCTCTGCAGCTGCAGCCAGAGCTTCTGAAAGGCACCAGAGGGGAGCTGCTGGGACGTGTCCCCGTTAGAAAGGGGGGGACCACGGAGCACATCTGGTTTCAGTGAGGTCAAATTCATGGCCTGACCGTGCAGGGAGTCGGGGCAGGGATGGATTCCTCCCGCCGTGGGACGGGGTGAGGAGGAGGATGAGCAGAGCTCTTGTTCTTCACGGGAGTTGGTGGGGCAGGTGCTGTGCAGTGACAGCCCGGGGTGTCCAGAGCGTGGGTGCTGCTTTGCTTGTGCTCCCCTCCACGCTCGCCCGCCGCAGAGCGTGTCCCCCGTGGCTCCAGCCTGGTGGCTCCGTGCCAGGCCTCCCTGCAGTCTGAATCCCCTGGTTTCCCAGTCCCTTGGGCCACAAGGGACAGTGTCTGGAACATCTGACCTGGAATGTGAGGAAGGATGGGACCGGGCTAGCCCTGAGCTGTGGCAGCTCCTGGGAGCACTGGGGCTGGGATGCCTCCCCCTTCCCCTCTCCAGCTGGCAGCCCTCCGTCTCTGCCCTACAGAGGGGCTCTTCTCTCCTCTCACCCCAGCCTGAATAACACCAGAGCCAGGGGAAATGTACAGTAATGCTTTATTACAGCTGTCAGATTTGCAGATGAGAGTTAGGTGAAGATGGTGTTCTGTTAATTAAAATTCCAGAAACCAGGCTACAAGATAATAAATGTAACTTGGTTTAGTGTGAGAAGAATGCTCACCTGAAGACATTGAAGATACTCCTGTTCCCAACCTTGCTGGACTTTATTAGGAAGTAGGGCAGGACCATAAAGGAATTAAACATCATTTACCACCTCACAGGGACTTGGGACCCTAACCAGTCAATTATTAGCCTAATGCCATGAGAAGCACTGAGAAGCTAAAATGTGTGTAGCAACTTAATGGGAGGAAGGGCCTTTGTTACTAGCTGGACAATGCAGTCTAATGGTTCCTTCTGCTTTTCAAATTCTGTGGGGAAAAAGGGCCACCTCTATTAGTCATTATTTCTGCAGCTTTTTTTGTGTTTTTCTCTTAAGAAGCTATGGCAAGTCCTGGAAAAAGACAGTCAGTCTAGTTTCAAACAAAATTCCATTTATGGCATATGGAAAGTGGAAGATAATCTGTGGATGTGCTTTATCTGTGATGTTTCCTTGCAGGAGTATTTGAAGTTTCTAGCCATGTAACTTATAGCTATATAGCTTGTAGCCATATAGCTGTTAAAGAAATGATCTCTCTGCCCTTCCTGCTGATCCCTCCAGGTCATGTTATTTGACCATTATTAACCTAAAGCACCCAGAACAGCAGGCTCTTTCTCTCCCCCCTGAGGCTTCCCTGGAGGTATATGTTCATGTTTTGTTTACTTGTGTGTTTTTTTACTTGTTTGTTTTTTTTTTAGTTGTTTTGTGCCTGCTTTATCCGCTGTGGTGTTTATGCTGTCCCAAAAGCAGCAGAGCTGAGCTTGGCTTTCCACTGACTTCCTGGGATTTCTCTGGCAGTGTCTTGTGAGGTTTGCTCTGACAGTCCCTGCAGTCTCCTGGAGCACACAGGGACATGGACTGACTTGATTCTTGGCAAAGAAATTAATTGTAGGTGGCATTAGAGACTTCAGGATGAAACATTACAACCAAGCTTCTTTCTGAAGTACCTAAGAAGATGCTGAACTGTAGTTTGGGTCTGAAAGTCAATGAATACTTAATGCAGTTCCACGGCAGCAAGAGATGTTTAGGTCAACAGTGTTCAACCAAACAAAAATGTGACTCTCTCATCTGAAAATCCAGAGGTTTAAGGATCAGTCCTAGCTAAGTATAGCTCCCAGCATTGTTTACTCCATGCCTAACTAGCATAGATCTGTTATAGGTGGAGAACTAGGTCTAGATATGATAAACAAATTGATGGTTACATCCATACCAGAACTTTTCCTGTTTCCCATAAGGAAATAAGATTACTAATCATCAAAGGGGCTGCAATTGCCACATTTTATCTATATGAGTCTGTTTCAAGAAATAAAAAGCACGGTAGAAATACTCTCTGGAAGTTTAAAAGTACCTGCGGTGCAGAGTGATGCCCTGGAGTGGAAGTGTTTTGAAGTGAATCATGGTTGTGGAGCTGGTTTACCTAAACTCATTTGAAATCAGCAGAGTGACAGGCCCGGCACGTTAAGCGATGAAGGATTGCTCCGTGACGCCGTTCGAGGCACCGGGTTGGACTCTGTGCAATCATTTCCTTCTAAATTGGTTGTAGTCCCCTTTCAAATTGTCAGAGTAGTTTTCTTCTGCTTCGTTGCACTTGAGAAGCAGGTGGACAGCAAGCTGCTCGGGCTTGTTTGATCCACACGCTGCTGTTCAATGGGGAGAGCAAATCAAACTGGAAGGGATTTCTGGTGTGGCTGTTCCGTGGCTGGATTAACAACGGGGAGCTGCTGCAACCCGGGCAGGAGGACATCTCTAATTCTGTCTTTCCTAGGGCATATTAAACAAGACAGTGATAAATTTAGCTCCTCAGTGCCAAGAACGGCAAGTGTCAGTGAGACACTTGAATGTAAAATGTATAAAGTCAGCCATTTCCGCATGAAACATCAATTTATTGGTTTTGGAGCACAGAGTGGTCTAGTTCTTGAAGTACAGGACATTTCATTTGATCTTGCTCCCAAATCACTTCGGGAGTTTCCACAGGCTTGCCTTCCCATCAGCCATCCCTCAGGTTCCCCCATCTGAGAAAGGGGGGGAAGGAACAACTTGGCAAGGCTGTGTGGCACAATTCACAGAAATCTGCAAAATATTTTTGGTTTCTTGCATGCAGAATGAGGGGCACACATCACTTTTGTCAAGGTGTTCCTGTGCTCTCTTGCTGCACTGGGCAATAATACAGAAGATGCCAACGTGCTCTCCGTGTTTGTTTCCTACAGAGGTTCCTTTGCAAGGACAAGTGCTGGCTTATTTGAAAATTCACCTGAGGTTTAGGCCATAGGTTGTGAAACAAAATGAGAATAGAAAGAGAACATTTCTTGTCAAATGGATTTGTGTTCTCTCATAATGAGAAATCAGCATCCTGCAAAATGAATTTGCAGAGAAATTCCTTGGAGCTGTTGCCTACCTTGATCCTAGTGAAAGCTTAGCCTGATTTAAGGGCACCCAGGCAGTAATTTGAATAGCACCTCTGCAAAGCTTCCTTCACAACTGAGTCTTACAGGGCGCCTCAGAGTTATGACACGAGCTGTACAAAGCATCCAGGCGCATCAAGTGTGGTCACACAGAGTGAGTGGTGATATCTTTGAGGCTTGTCACTTGTCACTTGTCTCAGTGACAGCCTCGGTGGAGAGCAAACTCCCCCTGCCTTTGAAGGAACCTTACAGAAGCCATGGCTCCTGATGCAGCCAGATTCTAGAAAAGATGTGCACGTCAGTGATGGACCTCTGTATCTCCTCTTTCTGTGTAGAACTTGTGCAAAATATTTCTGGAGCATCTCTGGCCTTCGTGAGACCAGCAGACTGGGTTAACTTAAATGGATATACATAATATTTGTATCTTTTTTTTTTTTTTTGCAAATTGCATGGCAGTGCCATGTTAGGGAGCCTTCCACTGCTCTGCAGCACCAGGATTTTCTTATGCTGTTCCCTGCTAGTGGCCTTCCCTGCTGAGGCTTCCTTTCTCTCACACTTTATACAAATATAAAATGTGGGAAAGAAACAAAATGACACATAATTCTTGACAAATAGGGCTGGATTTTCCTTTAAAATCCCTCTACCCACAGAACCTGTGAATTGCAATGGTACAAAATTGTTAAATTGCTTTACATTTGGGAAAACTCAGTTCATAAAAAATTGCTAACAATTTATTTTTGTACTACATGGTTGACATCCTTCTCTCTCTCTCTTTCTCTTTTTTCTCTTCTCCTCTCACTCTCTCTGCTGGTAATATGCTGGTTTTTTTTTCTCTGCATGTCTGCTGAGATTCCAAGAAAAACCCAAGTGTGTCATACAACATTGCTTTCTGATTTGCAAGTTAAATAGTTTACATAGGCAAAAATGTGGAGCAATTGGAATATTCCCTACCCAAACACTTAGGGACTCAAACTGCACATTTTAGCCTGGCAGGCCTCCACTGATATTTTTAGCTAGAAAAAAAAGCATTCTGAAGTAATAAGGGAAGACAGATCAGATCTATTGGACGTGTTTTGTGAATGTTGCAGTTTTGGTGTTAGTTTACACCTTGCCCTGTGTGTTCAGGAGTGCAGCACATGGAGTCTCTGGAAGTTGAGGCCCTTCTGAAATGCCTGTTCCCACGATGGGGTTAGCCTTCTTGCTGATTGATTTAGTCTTTTGGAAACAGGCAAACCATCAGGAGCTTTCTGCTCAGAGAGATTAGCATTCATAGCCTGCTGTTTTTTAATTAAAAAAGCCATTTAAATACAAGGGTTGGGGTTTCTGCCAGCAACTATTAAAAATACTTGTTTTGTAATTATCCCCCAACCCCTTTTTCTATTTAATTCCTTTTTATTTTTTTTTTTTTTTGGGGGGGGGGGGGGTTTTTTTTTTTTTTTTTTTTNGGGGTGGTTTGTTTGTTTTTGTTTTTTGTTTTCCTTTTTGTTTCTCTGAAGTCCTTGACAGATTCTCCCTGTTCCATCTACCTGCTCTTGTGGCACTGCACCTCCCACCAAGGTTAGCAGCTGGCTGCAAACCTCATGCCAGCCCTGCTGCAAGCAGCTGGCAGGAGGTGTGGGAAGGATGTGCTCAACATCCGTTTTCCAGTGACTGAGTTTATCCTCTGCCTCCTGCTCGGAGGATTAGGGGCACAAGCCCAGCTTTGTCCCTCGGGGCACCGTCCCGCCGGGGCTGCCCCCAGTGTCAACGTGGCTCTGTTTGCACACACAGGAGGGACCTGCTGGGGCTGGGACAGACCCTGGGTGGAAACCTCAGCAGGTCTTAGCTCGTCTGCCAGGTGGTAAACACGGTGTAGCCGTGCTGTGTGTACCTCTGCTTGTCCCTTGTGAGGAGATTGACGTGTAGGAGCTGTCCAGACAGCCTTTCCAAGGTGGTCTGTTCATGGGGCTTTTCAAAGGTTGGAGCTGATGATCTTGGAGGTCTTTTCCAAACTTAATGAGTTTCTGCAGGGCTTGGCTGTGTATTCTGTATCACTGGGTTCTGCAGCCATTCTGGGCTTCTCCAGATGTTATGCCTGTGCTAGATCTGTAGCTGTAGATATATAATATATATGTATTCAGGCACGTGTATGCTCACAAAAATGTGGTGACCAACCTGACTCATGGCTGCCTTTTTATTGCTTCTGAGGAGTTTACATCTAATGATTTTTGTCTTCTTAAGTCTTCTTTGACTATGGCCTTGGGCTAGTACAGAAACCCTGACCCACAACATGAGCATCATAATTCAGCAGCACTGTTTGCACACAAAACCTCAAATATTTTTACTTCTCTGGAGCACTGTGTGGGGCCATATAATTCAATGGGGGGAAGAGACAATTCCTGTTTTGGCATCTGTCCAGTTTTCAGTTCATTTTCATCTAATGTAAGATTTCACTTGTGAAGTTTCAGTCTGTCCTGATCCTGTTTTGTCCCTTCTGCTCCCTCAGCCCATTGCCACCTTCAGCTCCATCTCCTTCCCCTGCATCTCCTCTCCTTAGAGGGTGTTTCATTCCTGATACCCCCGTGCACGTCCTTCAAACTGCTCAAACCATGGAGGCAGGATTGTGTGGGGCTGCCTTGCCTTGGTGCTGCAAAATGGGGAGGGAAAGTTCAGGTTTGGTCACCCCTGGTATAAACAAAAGGTGCCCCTCTTGGCTGCTGCAGTCTTCTGGCTGGTGCAAACTCCCTTTTCCTTCTGTTTTTTTGCTGCCTTTTCACTGCCTTTTCCTTCTTCCCAGGTGCAGTCTTCTGGTTTAGTGTTACTGGTTTGAAAATTGCATGTGATGATAGTGCTTTTGACAAAATATTCTGCAGTTAGGAACAATTCCTTGGGGCAGCCTGCTGGTATTAGGTTGAAGGCCTAACCTCCTTCAGCAAATATTTAACACCAGAATGATCTCGATTTCTTCTGGCTGAAAACATCCCACTGTGGTCCTTGAATCACAATAAATTTTTCCCCCAAAAAATTCAGACAGTTGTATTCTACAAAAATTGGTAGCCAAATAAAGGACCAGCCCTTCATGTGCTTCTAAATGCATACTTCTAGATTTTCCCTTACTTTCTCATGGCAGTTTTCAGTTGTATTCTCCAGATAAAATGATCCACGTGCTATTTGACAAATATGCAAATTCCACTCTCATCTGACTTACAGACTGCACAAAAACTTAGTAAAAAGTGTTGGAGAAATATTAAGGCTCGTAAATGTCTCTGTTCAAATCAGTGCTTAAAATTATCTTCAATTTGTGGTGGAAATGCAGTAAGACTAGAGCAGAATACTTTTGAAATCCCACTTGAGGTGATTATGTAAGTTATGAGATACCTACTAGCCAGTGTAAAGCCCATGGAGATGTTTTCATTCCAGGGGGGCTTTTTTTGAACCAGTATTTCCCCTGCCCTGGTAGGCCAGTGATAACAAACACCACTTTGCACTTGCAGCGTAAATGTCAGCAAAAATAACCTGTTAAAAAAACACCAAACATTGATTTTCATGTTTGAATTTTCATTTTCTTTAACAGACACCAAGTGAATGAGTGCAAACTCTTAGCCTGAGGGCAAGAGAGGCATTAGAGCAGTGGCAGGGAGGACCAAGCAAGGCAGGTGACATTTATTTGGTCCCCGTGTGGTGCCAGGCTGGCAGGGAGCACTGGAGGGGAGCAGTGTGAGCACCAGCTCTGCCTCCAGTGACTCCTTTCAGTGGTCACAGGACAAGCTGCAGAGCAGGGCAAGGGATTCACCTCAGTCTCAGACCAAAAGTGTTCATAGAAACATTTCTGTGACTGAGGCTGAGAGTGCATCATGCAGAGCCAGCAGAGCTACCAATCCTCTTGGTAATTTGGGACCCTCGAGGTCCCGTGAAGGTTTCCCTCAAAGATGTCTTGCCACGGCATTCTCCAGCTCTCTCTGCAAAGCCAAGGACACCAGCAAACTCCTTCCTCCCTCCATTTCCTTCTGCCTCCCTGCAGACCCCTCTGAGAGAGCAGCTGGCCCATGGCTTCCACCACATCAGCCTGTGCCTGCCCAGCCAGCCCAGCAGTGACAGTCTGGGCTTGCCTGGTGGCATCCAGACCACCCAACTATGACACACAGGGGACTCCAGCAACGTCCTGGGCTCTGCTCCCATCCACGGAGAGTGGCCATTCCCACATTAACCCAAAAGGCCACGTGCTGGTCGTGGACCTGCAAAATGCAGTATAAACGTGTGCAGCACTTGCTTCTTCAATACCCACAAGCAGATTTTCGAAGTGACTCATTCCCTGCGCCAGGCCAAGCTTGCTTATGCCAAAGAGACAGAGAGCAAAAGTTTACTCCTGTCCTAGCAGAGGTTAGTCCTGCTCTTGGTGCTATTGCAACAAGGAATAAGATCTGCATTCGGACAGCAAAGGCCAGAAGTAACCAGACCATGAAGTGGAGATTTTGACTCACGATTCAGAGTTTACAAAACTAGCTGTGCCTGCCAGATCACACCTGTTTAAAGCAGCTGGAATGGGTCTTAAGGTCCTTTATTCTTAGTACTATTTTGCTGTCAGGAAACAGCCATGAAAGCCAATAGCAAAGCATGTGTCTGATCTCATCTCCTTTCAGAGCTGATTCTCAGATAGGATGAAGGCTTTTTGCTGCTTTTGGTTACTAGATAAGCTCACATGCTGAGAGCTCTAGGTGGATCTGCAGGATCAAACCCTGTTTATAATTCATCTGTGCTCAAAGTGAGGCTATGTGATAGAATTTCCATTTTTATAAGTTTGCTTCCTTTAAAAAAAAAAAAAAAAAAAACTGAAAGAAAAGAAGAAATGGAAATACACCAAAGAGATTTGTTCAAAGAGCCCCACCTTAGGAAATGGCAGAATGAAGTTGGTTTTGGTCTCCTTTCTGAACTCTGGCAGGATGGTGTTAATAACCTTCTTTTAATGTAGATTTTGAGCGTGCAATCCATGCAGAGAGGGGAGTGTACTGTGTTTAACATGTCTGTAAATGCCAGATCTTACAAAGCACAAAAGTCAGACTTATGTGGGCTGACAATGGCTAAAATCCTCTTCTTTCTTTGTACCAGTTATATTTTGAGTTCAGGGGGTTTGTACAGAACTTCAGACGTTGGTTGAAGATGCTCATTGCAGGGGGCTAGACCAGATGACTTCTAAAGGACCAAAACTAGCTATGAACCTATGATTCCATGTTTACAGAAGGGCTTTATTAGTTTTGTCATGCAAAAGGCAAAGCTGATCATGACATGAAAAGTGCCGTTTGAAGGGGACCTCTGGTTGGACCAAGAGAAGGAGCAGTCTGCGAGGTGTTGCCAATGTTTCCTCTCTTAGTCTGGGGTACCCCAGACCCAAAAACATTGTGGGATTTCCATTTAGACCTGGAGAAATCCCTCATGGCCTATAAGGAGTGAGAGGTGGTGCAGCTTCATGTTTTACTATGAAGAACAGAAGATGCTTGTGAAAAATAATGCACTGGTGCCAGGTCTTAGCACCTTGTGGAAGATCCTGTCACCACCCAAGTGATTTTCCTGCACAACAAAAGTCTGGGGAAAGTTGCCAGTGCCTGTTATATTGAGCAATGTAATATATACACTTTTTTTTCTCACTGCAAACATTTCTGTGTAACGCGAGATGCCGATCTGTCTGAGAGCTATTGATGGGTTCTGTGCTGTCTCATGGGAAGAGTGAAGCAGTATTTTAAGTGATATAGTCATATAATATCTTTGTTTAAAAACATAAAAATCTAACTGCCTTAACACTCCACCACATAATTCCGCAGGACATGTGAAACACGGCACGCTGCAGCACTTAGTCTGCGAAGGATTCCCTTGTCACTGTCAAAATTGTTTTAGAAGTCTAAATTAATGCATAGCACTGCATTTATTAAAATGTGAAATAATCATAAATTTTTCATTCTTTGTACACTTAAGCTAATTTTCACATAAATGAAGCACTTGGCAGTTGAAATTCCACATATGGTTGACAGTGATGTTTGATGTCAGAACAATGCCCTGAGCTCCATGCAAATTAAACATATTTTAATTATTCGGGATATCCATTCTTCTTTTACAGTGTGTCTAAGCAGAATATTAAAAGGAATTTTAAGTGTAATGTATTGTCAGCAGCTGACTCCATCAGCCAGGGTGAATCCTCTTGCCTCTTCTGCTGCTGAAAGGGAAGTGACCCAAAGTGAAAACCAGAAAAAACACAAGAGAAAGTAAAACTTTTCTTAAGCTTCAGACACTGTGTGGCTTAAGGGGAACAGACTGAGCCTCCCCTTCCAGCAGTGACCTTTGTGGCCACAGGACAGAGCAGAGGAGGCTCTCCAGGGCAGGGAGCTGAGCCAGGGGCACACGTTGCTTTTGGAATGGGAACTCTGGAATGGGAACTCGAGCTCCCACTGTTGCTTCCCAGGCATCAGGTTTCAGTTCCCTGTGACAAAACCACTGGGTTTCCATGACAGTGGTGATGTCATTGCTTGGGCAATGCCAGGGTTGGCAGTAATTGCAATCCCAACCACGCTCCTGGCATGCTGGGCAAGGGGCTGGGGTGATCTGGAGCTGTGCATTTTTCTCACTGTTTTACAAAGATATTGAAGAGATAAAGATTTGGGCATCCCTGAGTTTCAGTTTCTCCTTTAGCACTGCCGTGTTGTGTGATCTGCCTCTTTATGCCAAATGTTTTTACAGCTATCTAAAGGCAGAGAACTGGACCCCAAATTTCATGGGTTTGTTTAGGTGTCTTTAGTTTTCCTCAAGAAAATGAGAGGAATTCAGTCATCTTAAAAATGCCTCTTTTCATGTCAGTTTAAGAGTTTTTAAACATCAACTGGAAAAAAAAGAGAAATCCAGCCTGGTATCTCTAGGGCACAGTTTGAAGGGTATCCCAGCCCTTCTCTCCCCTTGGAACTGAGGGGTGTTGGCATGAACTCTCAACTAGATATCAGATTTCTAAGTAACAGAGGCACTTTTAGCAGGCAAAGCCAACTAGGCTCCAGTTCAGGCAAATGAAAAGTTTTTCTTAACTTTGGCTAAGTGCTACCACACAACCTGGAGTGGAGAGACTTTCTGACAAGTGGGATCATGCATACCTCAGGGTCTTGTGCAGATGATTTGGGTCACCTCTCTGTAGTGATCCGAAGTCCTAAGAGAGTACAAGCAATAGTTAATTCTTTATCACATCTGTTGTCGTAGGATTGCTTATAAACATTGACTATTGTTTAGGAGTATTGCTTTGCTAGGCTGCTTAGAATTTATTTGCACTTTTAGTAGCCCTTGTGATTATTTTTAGACATAAGTACATTGATCTTAAGAAGCTGAAAGCAAATAAACATGTAGTAAGTGAGGAATTATGGTCTTTGATTATCAATTCTTCAGAAAAAGAAAAAATACAGTTTGAAGGAGAAAAAAAATCACCTGCCGTGGAAATTAAAAGGGATATTCCAAAATGCCAAGGATGTTTTGCTGAATTTCAGCAGAAGCCATTGATTCTGCCCTGTATTTATTTAATAAAGTAGATGACTTGAAAAATTAATCAGGCTTCTACTTTCCTTAGGATTACTTTCCCTTTGGCATAAAAGAAAGACCCTTTTGCTAACTATAGACTGTGTAAAACGTTACCATCGTGTTCAGCTGCTTTGTTTTTCTGAAGGTGGGAGGATCCTGTGGTCACGATCACAGGCATTTGACTCAGTTCTTGTTCTTGAAACAAAGACAAAGCCTTGAATCTCACTTGTTGTTTCTGCATGGTTGGTTTTTTTTTTTTAATCATCTGTCCTCTGGGTAAATTTAAATCTCTGACCCCCTCTAGCTGCTGTATAATAGAGCTCCTTGACTCCTTGCCTTCCTCCCCTCCACTGCAGAGATGAAGGGTGAAGTTCTGAGAAGGTTGGGGCAGGAAAACTAGGGAAGATTTTTGGCCCAGAGGAAGAGGAGATGAAAGTGAAGGCATGGAGCTGGTAAACCTTAATGGCTCCAGAGTCAAAAAGCAGCTAATAAGCTTCTAGATTATATGGGAGACACACTTCATGCAGCTTTTCAATCATCTTATTTTCTGTGGAAAGGCTTTGGGTTTTGCAATGTGAATGTAAGCACTCCAGTAAGTCCTGGCTCCCTAACCTTGCTCCCGAGGGCTTCATGTGGAGGATCAGCTATCAAAGATGTACGGAGGCATCGTTAAAGATGAGAAGTAAAAAATTCTGTCACTTTAAAAGTATTTTTTTTCTCCTCTTAACTTTTCCTGTTTCGGCTTGAGGAATGAAAGCTTCAGTGCACTTATTAGCTTCCCAGTTAATGAGATCTTGAAACAGGAGTGTTTTGCTTTGCTTTCCCCTGGCTCATCACGCCGCCTTCTCTTTGGAGAGTGGCCACAGAGTAAAGATGAGGAAAGAAGAGTGCAAGACTCATTTATGTGCTTGTTGGTTGTTGCGAGCAGATAGATACTGAACTGGCTTTTTTTCAGCTTGGTCCTTCCCCTGTGTGTGTTCCAAGTTTCGCTTTTTTGGCACTTTCAGATGTGGTGGGTAGTGTGCTGTTCAGAAGCAAAATGTGCTTGCAAACTTTGTCAGGCACCTCAAAATGCAGATATAAAACTCTCGGAGATTTGTGATTGTTCCCTTTCTTGCTTTAAGAACTTCTGCCACCTTCTCTGTTCGTGTTCCTGCAATAGGGCAGAGCTAGGAAATAATGTGGACCATCAGATCAGGTTCCAGCAAGAAGTTTGCAGTTAAATAATGTTCACAAGTACCACATATAGGACATGAAAACTACGGCTAAAGGAGAATATTTATTTCTTGTTTCTCCCTGTGGGGTTTGCAATAGGTGATGAGACTGGACTAGAAGGCATGGGAAAAACAGGCCCCTGTTTTGGGAGGAAGGTGAGAGTTAAAGGTATTCAGACAGAGAAACTGGTCTTGCTTAAACTGTCAAAAGATAGAAATACTTCAGAATACCTGAGCCTTGCACAAAGCTGCAGAAATACTGAGTAGCTCTCTCTTCTCAGTAGGGTATTTCATATATTCTCATTTATAAAGTGAACCATTCCTCAAGTAGCCATCAGCTCCTTAGAATTAGACATGGATTAAGTTGGTTTGTGTGTGTGTGCATGTGTATTCTTCTTTTTCAAGCTGCTGAGTATGAATCTGGTTTCAGAGACAAGCTGATGCAAGGTAGTGTGGGAAAACAGGGACAGCTTCATAAAAGAGGTGGCAGAAAGGCAACCAAAGAATTGTGAATTTGTCTAAGTTTTAGGAGGAGTTAAAGACATGGGCTGAGTTTGGCTACAGTGTTAACCCTGGGTGCACATAAATGCAGAACTCTGACGGAGAGGGAGGTGAGTTGGTTTATCTGTAGATAAAAGAGCAAAGTGAAGCCAAACAGAACATCTGCACAGAGCAGCAGGACCCATGGAAATAGAACTCCTCCATCCGTCTCCTCTGAAGAAAGCCCAGCTAAACCTGGCTCTTGCTCAGGTCATGAGACAGAGCCCCCTGGGCTATTCTCACAGGGCTGATGGACCTGTGCCCTGCCAGCAGCCTGGGACAGGCCAGGCCAGCACTGCTGAGGGATTCCCTCCCTTTCCCACATGCTCCCACCACACTCCGTACCGCTTCAGTCCAAAGCAGATGTTTCAGCAAATAAACAACCCTTTTGCTGTGCCTAAAGGTTAATAAGGTTAGTGCTGGGAAACAATGAAGCCTGAGCAAATTGGTTCTGCACTGACTTGTAAGGGTTTAACAAGCTGCTCAGTGGAGGCAGCGGGGGACAGGCTGGGGCTATCACTGAAGAGATTGCACCAGTCTAATGAATTGGTGCTCACAGCAGATATTGTTGGGGATGTGGCATCTAAAGATGGATGGGATTGCATCCCTAGGCTTTCCTGGCTTGAGTTGTGTTCCTCCTCTTGCTACTGCTGCTGCACATCACTAATCATTCCATTAAAGTTCAAGAACAGTGTCCTGAAATTAAAGAGAGGCCTGTAAAAGTGGCAGGATAACTCATAGTCCTCCTTAGCTCCTCACTTACAGTAAGAACTACTCAAGTGATTTGGAGAAGGCTGGGGGATAGATTTCAACTGTTGGGGGGGATAGATTTCAACTGTTGAGGGGGGAATTCCTCTTTTTCTGTTGCTTTTCTTACATCTAGGAGGGGTGGGAAGGAATAAGAGGGAGGTCAGGATATGTAGGAATACACACAAGTTTTCATAGCATATTTTCATCAGCTGAAATGTGACCTCCTGTACTGACTGGTTGAAAAGCTATGTGAAAAAGAACCTTCAACTGTTCCCTTGTGAACATTTGCACAGGAAGGGAGGGATTTTTTTCTTACCTAGGAGAAAAAAAGAAAACAGAATAGAAAAAAAAAAAAGGAAGCATCAGGAGCCAAAATAATAATTCATAATCTTTAAAAATATATCTTCATTGTTACAGGAAATTTAGCAAAGCACTTTTGTTGCCTTAATAGGGAAACAAGCAAAGTCCTGGATGTTGTGTTCTTGGGAGTAGGCAGTGGCAGCGACAGGGACTGCTGCAGTGACAGTTACCCTTCAAAAACAGGCAAAAGGCCTTCAAAAAAGGCAAAAGGCATGTCTTTTGGTTATGTCAAACCCACCACCCTTTGGCTGCTTTGCTAAAATGAGTGGAATTCCTCCCTTGGTGGGCTTCTGACTGCTGCTCAATAGGATTAAATTAGAACTGGGATTCTTCTAAGAAAAGGCCTGGAATCAATTGCAGTATTGATGCTATTCCAGAAAAGAGAGAGAGCCAGCATGAATTCAATAAGCCTCAAATAATGCCCAGTGCCTTTCACTGCTAAATGGTTTCTGAAAAAAAAAAGGGTTTTTTTCCTTGTCTAGGTCTTTAATTAATCTTTCTTCTCGTAGTCTTCTGTCATCTCTGGAACAGTTAAATGTATTGCATGACTGACTCATCCTGTCCTGTGTGTCTGGATTAGGAATTTGGCATATGCAGACAATGTTTGCAAATATGGGGGCTGGAGAACTGAGCCAGGTAAAGCAATTCAACTGTCTAAAAATGCTTGTGAGTGCTTTGTCAAACTTTCAAAGGCTCTAACATGGCTGAGTTAATTAGTAGGAATTAGACGACTTGAAAAATCTCCCTTGGTCCCTTGTCTGTATCCTTAGGTCTGTGAGAAGTAATAAATGTTTCAAGATCTGGACCAAAAGGTCTGTGGAAGTCTAAAGAAAATACCCATTGACTTCTGTGTCTTGGACCAGACTCAGATAACTGGAGGAGGGGCTGGGAAGCACGTGTGTGTTGGAAAGGATGTGCTGTAGGCCCTGTACATCCATCAGCTGGGTTAATGAATATTGAAGCAGAATATAGTTCAAAACCAGAATTTGAATCCAGCATACGGAAGTGAAAACTTTAACATTTGGTGTGCAAGGTTAGGATGAGTTGGCTGAGAGAGGGGATTAAATGGGCTGAGAGGATTCCAAGACCTTGCTGTTTCCCCACTGTATGAATACTGAAATCCCTTGCACCACTCTGGTTTTCCTGCCATCACTAACGTTGATGTAGGACAATTTACAGCGCCTTTCAGGATGGCAATTAAAGAAGCCAATAACCACACAGTCAATTAGTGGGGAAACAACAATCAATAGAACATACAATGAGCCATAACTAGCAGGAAGACAATTAAGACACTGGAGATAAAACAGTGACCAGTGACAAGTGCTAAATCTCCTGCCAGAAATGTAGGTGAGAGGAATAAACTTGGTCCCTGGGGATAGCTGGGTTCTTCCCTCAGCCTTGCTACTGACACACCCCATCGCCTTTGCTATATCTATTAAGTCCTAAATTATTTGTGCCATAGTATGTGTCTTCAGTTCCTTCAGGAACCGAAGGAGCAACAGGAATTTGGGCCTTCACATTTCTGCGAGCTCCGTTTTGATGTTGTAGGTGCTGCCTGGTCAGCCATAACCTCCTGGAGCCAGTGGTTGTTCCCACCTGCCCTCAGGGCAATTCAAAACCGTGGAGGTGAACTTCGAAAACCACGGAGCTGATTTTTCAGGGTGTGAAGCTTTTTGGACTCTTTGCTTTGGCCCAGTTTATCAGCATCAGCTTGCTGTGAGTTGTACTGTGGAACTTTTAAGGAAGGGCCGTTGCTCCAAATTCCATTGGGTTTGCAAAGAGCAAGAGAAATGCCTTTGGGCTGGCACTGGGCCTCCATGGTCATGGAGAGAGGAGCTGCCTGTTGAGTCTGACAGTGCTCATAAGTGTTTGCTGAAACAGGAATCTAACAGCAAATTGTGCAAGTTTTGCCAAAACGGAAAGATTTAATGCGCTGTGTATCTGCCAAAGGCGTCCCAGACCCAGCAGGGGTGGTGATGCTCTGAGGGCTGATCTTTTAACAGCAGTATCCATGTCTGCTTGACTGATCTTCTCTGGTCTTGAAGAGCAACAGATAGGTTTAATGTGCAACAGCAGCAGAACCGTGTTTCCTTTCTCTTTGGTGCATTAGTAGTGTCATTCATAAGTGTTCCTGAGTTACCCTGCCATACTGTACGAGTGAAAAGTGCAGAAGTTCATGAATAAGTTATAACCTGAACCCTATTAATAGTCCCACTGATGATATGTTATGGCAATCCTCTGGCTTCTCCCCCACCCTGCAGCTTAACTCTTACTCTGCCTGTCAGGAGCTGGGCTGTGAAAAGCCTTCCCAACAGTGCTGTGAGAGCTGATTGCCCTTCTGTGGGTGTTGGTGAGCTGCAGACCACACGTGAGACTGCTTTGTTCTCCTTCAAAGGAAAGTATCCCTAGATGTTGTCAGAGTTGCTGAAGGTGGGATTTTCCAGGGCAGAACCTCCATGTTTCATTCCTGTTACTGCTGAAAGACAGTTGGTGCCAGGTTTGCTTCCTCTCAGCCAGGGTGGCAGTGGTGCTTGCCCAGGTTAATGCTTAAAGCCATTAGGATAAATGGGAGGTGTCAGGGGGTGTCGGCGGAGCACGGCTGAGACAACTTCATTCAAGAGACAGCAGAATATGTCACTTCCACAAAACCATTAATCTTCTGGCTTCAAAATATTTGTTATTAGGGACAAGAGAGGTTGGAAAAATGCTACCTGGGCTTATAGAAGTGCTTTGCTTGAGATTACAGGGGGGCTTTCATTCTATGATGCCAGTGACATGTACAAGCTATTCTTTGCTGCTGACTGAGCTTCTGAGCTGAGCAAGTCTCCACCTTTCTTCAGACCATGACAAATGCCTCCCCACTCCTACTCCAGCAAAGTCCTTCCTCATTCCCTCTGCAGGCTCAGGCTTTACTCCTCCATCCCTGTTCCATCTGCACCATTTCCCCCATTCCATCTCCAAGAGCAAATTCTTGACACGAGCCAAGAATAAGGCTTTTTAAATGACTGCAAACTCGATCTTCATATTCACCCCCATCAGGGTAACTCCCTGGAGCTGGAGTGTAAATTTGTCATGTGTTACTTTATCTTTGCCAACCTCAGCCTAAATGCATGGCCAGGCCAGCAGGACTCTGCTTGAGTTGGTTCCAACCATGATGTAATTCAGCAGAATAAGCACATATTGGTATGACTGCTTTTGAATTTGAACAGCTTTGCAAACTTTTAGAAAAAATATTTTTGAAGACCACTGTCAGAGGTGGGGACTGAAAACTTCCATGTGCCACATGCACCTGTCCAACCCAGAAATCTTCAGCAGCTGAAAAATGATGCTTAATGCCATCACTGAAGAGAACACCTACACTGAGGTGAGCCTGTGCCATGCTGCAACCTGCTGAGAAGGACAGATAGATTTGCAAAAAGGGGACCAGTGAACTGATATGTAATAAGAAATTGTTCATGGAAGAGTTTATGAAAGTATGATGATCCCAAACTATCAAAACCGTCTAAAAATCAGGTTAGAATAACTTTCTAAGTACTTTCTATATGTAACCTTAGACTTCCCAACTGTATGTGTTGTGTGAAAAAAATTGAACTTTGTTCCTTCCTTATTAACATAAAAAAGGATTAATTCTAATTTTATGGGAGAACAAGAGATTGTTCATTACTGATAAAGGTTGCATTAAAGCTCTATCTAGACTTATGGAAGGGAAAATGGGGAATTTATCCAATATTTTAAAACACATGCCCCACAGATTTTCCAGCACCATGGAGAAAAGCTTTATAAACCAGCTCGGATAGATGGAAGGCTGTGATAGGTCTTCAGCTGAAGGCATTGCTGAGATATTACTGTGATAGTCATGTTAGAAAAGATGATAGATTAGATGCAGCCCCACTGGAGGGGGCATGTGTGCACTGACTGCTGAATGCTCTGTGCACACAGAGATACAGCTCTGGAGCCATCACTTAGCAGCTCTGAAATGTCTGTACAATTTTTTATGCTGTAATTTTGTATTGTTCATAAATATTCATAGGTACTGCTGCTTTTCTTGATCTCATTTTAGTGAAGCAGCACAGTCTGTTGGTTAGGGAAGGAAGCTTGAGGCAGGCAGAGCTCCAGACTTCTGCCCAAATGCCACTGGATTCCTGGGTGGCTGTAAACCAGGCACTTAACCTCATCATGCTCCAGTTTTCCTATCCGTAGATTAGCTATCACACAAATAAGTGTCCTCCTTGCAGGGGAGTGGGAGGCATTAATTAATGCCTGCAGAATGACTCCAGCCCCTCCACTGAAAGGTGCTCCAGAAGTGCAAATGGATTATTGTTATTACGATGCTTATCCATACTGAGCCATATTGAAGTGAAATGCTCTACTTTTATTACCTGTCCTGGGGCTGGATCAGCAGCAGTGGGGACACATCTCTGCATTTGGGAAGTGTTGCTCCCATTCACTGCATTTTGGGCAGGTGCCACCTTGTTAAGCCCAGCAAAGGTGGGGATCAGAGCATCAACTGGTTAAAGTGATGGGGGGAAGGGCAGGAAGAGTGGAAGTCCCATGCTTTTGAGGAAAATCGGCATTGAAGTCCTGGGGACATTATGTTAATGGCATTACTCAATTTCTGGAAGCAATGCTGATTAAATATTCATTGACTTTGATTATACTGAAATTAGGACTAAAGCGTGAACTCAAATTGAGTGGAATAATGGCAGTGTAAATAATGCATACTTTCTAAATTGAAAACACCAGCTTGTGCTCTGCTCCCCCTCTCCCCGCCCCCTCGGTTTGTCATTGTGCCATTTGTTTAGGAGACGATTATACTGATGTGTGCATATCCAGCTATCATTTTTACCAGCTGGGAAAAAATGTGAAATTAAAGGTTTTCTACATTGTTTGCTTTTCCCTACTCTTGGAAAACAGAAGTAAATACAGGGCAACAAAGACTAAGCTTGTTTCAGGAGAAGGGGTGAGAGGCTGCTCAGCCTTAGTCCTCTGCCTCTCTCCTAAAGGATGAGAAACGCTGATGGCAACTGGGCCCTTGGAGAAAGAGGCCAGGAAGAAATCACTGTGGGAGATGCAGGGCACAAGAGGAATAGGGTTGGTCTGGCTGTGAAGGTGACAGATGGTGACTTGGCTCAGTGCTCTGGTCCACTGGCGACTCCACGTGTGACCTGGGGGACAACATCTGTCCTGTCCTAGGTGTGTGCTGG
Organism: Promerops cafer; assembly: GCA_013398275.1. Taxonomy (NCBI): domain Eukaryota; kingdom Metazoa; phylum Chordata; class Aves; order Passeriformes; family Nectariniidae; genus Promerops; species Promerops cafer. The sequence goes on from VZSE01003876.1 coordinate 2,018,487, forward strand.
AGCCTGAATCATGACTGCTCATGGAGAGCAGGCTCTGAGGGGGCTTTGGGCAGGGATGACAGTGAGAAGTCTCCTCCCTGCACATCCCACCCAGCTGCTGCCCTTTTCTCTGGCTGAAGCTGGGTCTTGCAGAGCCCCCCAGTTCCTGGTGCAGTCTGTGCATTGCAATGGAGAACATTCAGCACTGCCCTGCCAGCAGCTGTGCAAGGTCACCCTCAGGAACTCCCATCCCTCCTGTCCTCTCTCTAGAGGAGAGAACAAAGCAAGGCCTGATCCTCCACTCTCACCAGCCCCGAAGGATCCCTTATTCCTACCCTGAATCCCTCTGGTTTCTGAGGATCCCATCTGACTCTGGGTCTGCAGTGCTCCTGTGGGCCAAGCTGCCCTGTTCCAGACTTCTTATCTCGCATTTCTGTAACTAAAAATGAATCTTTTTCAGCTTTTAGCAAGGTGATGTTCCAATGGCATATTTTTAAAACTATTTTTTAAAATCAGAAGCATATTATTGTTAATACAATGCATGATGTAGAAATTGCAGGGAGGCTCTTTTGGCAGGGTTGCCAATCAGGCAGCTCGTGCGCGGGGGGAGCAGCGAACTGCGTGGGTTCCGTGGGCTCAGGACTGCACACTCTGGAAACCAAACCCGTAGTTTTTCAAAGTTCACATGCTGATTGCAAAGAAAAAGCCCATTAAAGAGCAAATCGTTTAAGGCACAGCCTTCCTTCAAGCCCCAGGGAACTTGCTTTCTGTGACAGCGTGATGGAAGGGTTTCTCAGTCACACTCAGCTTTTCCCTGCGCAGCAGGGCTCGTTGCTACCTGAGATTTACTCTGTAGTGAAGTCCTCACCAGAAAATAGCGGGGGCAGGAGTTCTGTCGAGATCTGCCTTTGCTCCTTGCAGGCAGAGAGGTGCTTGCTCCCAGCCCATCCTGCTCCAGGAGAGCTGGCCGAGGGAGCAGGGCGGGCTGGCACAAGGAAGATGCTGCTGCAGTGCTCACGAGGCTGCAGCGTGTCTGCAAACACCACGGGCACTTGGGCCCATTCGAGAATGGTTCTGCTTTCCATCCATGAGTGTTTCTGCTTTCCCTTCCGTGTGTGTTGCCTTCCCCAGCACCCAAGGCTGGGAAGGTACTGAGACTGCTGCAGTTCCCAGATACACGAATCTGCCCCGTTCTTTCTCCTTTCCCAAGGTGTCTGATTTCCTTCTAGGTCTTGGAGAAGATGAGGTTTATCCTTGATCCATGTTTCTGCCACCTTTGATTTGGATCAAGGCTCTTTCTGTGGCCGTGGAATAACTCCACTGCTAAGCCATGACCTGTAGGAGCTGTGTGATACATGCACGTTTCTGTTCCCAAATCTCTTCCTCTTCTGGAGCTGTTGTTCATGCAGACACGGGCTGCCACCCCTAGTTCCTGTCTGGGAGCTGAAGGGGTGGCACATCTGTATTCCAGTGGCAAGGATTAGGAGGGGTCTCTTGTATCTCTCTGCCCTCCAGCTGCTTGAAGGGCATCACAGAGGGACAGGCAGGCACTGCCACGGCACGGCCCACGATCCAGCAGGCTGCTGGATTGGCTTCAGCTGCCTGGTCCTGCTGGGGGAAGGAGGAATGCCCTCCATCTTTTATGGTAAATTTATGCCTGAAGTGATTTACTTAATCCACCTGCAATACCAGAAAAGCTGATGTGAGAAGGAACTGCGTGCCCTGCTAAGGCTCATGGACTCCTGCTTTTGTTCCCTCCTAACCTATAAGGAGTGGTGGGATTTTAGAGTCACTCTAATTAGATTTTATCTTTTCCAGCCCTTTTTTCCAAGGACTCACTTTTTTCCCCCTCTCTTCTGACCTCTCTCTCACGTTTTCATAGCTGCAGATGAGGTAAGTAGTAATAGTTCTGCTTTGGCTTTGGCTTTTTTAATTACCAGAAATTCCCAGTCAGAGGAGGAGACTGTGGGGCATTTTGCACTAGAGATTCTTCTGTTCTGTGAAATATCTTTTATTAAAACTGTTATTCACAAATCAAAGCAAAATCACCACCTGATTAAAACTTGATAGGATTAATTTCTTTCCAGGCCAAATTAATTTAATGACATAAGCATAAAGATTTGGTTTTTTCCTCCTTAGGAGTTTCCTCTCATTAATTTTACCATTGCAGCACAACTCCATTTCATGGAGATATCTGGATTTGCAGAAAGTTAGGAAAGTGTTTTTTGGTATGCAGAATGATAAACAAATGGGGAGGAATTTGCACAGATGTTAAACAGAGATTTGTGTTTCAAGCTGAAGGGTTGTGCAGTGGCCAGTTTTCTGTAAAGGGAAGAATTTTATCCGTAGCCTTAAGAGTGTCTTAAGCTAATTTGAATTGTTTTAAAGTGAAATATTGAAAATGACATCATCCTACCTGAATAGCTGGCCAGGCTCAATGTTGCCATTTAGTAATGATTATCCGACTTGTCTGTTAAAGTATATTGGGGCAGATCTCCAAGAACTACTTGATCTTAGGAAAATATGATAAATTTTAGACAGATGTTGGAGGATTTTTAACTAAAAAGAGGGGAAATGTGTGCTTACACCAGAGTACAGTCTACTTGAGGAACTCATGGCCATGCTTTGAAATGGGCTGGGTAAATGACAGATGTCTGTCTCTGAAGTCTTGGTTGTTCCTAAATTTTCTCCTGATTCCAGTTAGCACCTCTGGGACACATTACATGGGGAACAGGTGAACAGTCACTGCAAAACAACCTAAATTTCATGATGCTTCCCAGTGCCATGCACTCCTCTGAGGCATTTGGTTAGGCTTATGGCTAAACACAGCTTTCCTGGATGGGTGGGTTGACATCAGTGTTTTCTCTCCCCACTGTAGCTTGCTACCAAACTGGGAAGTCACAACATTACCTGCAGTGTCTTGGATCCAGTCTGTGCTCTGAATCAATGTCCCAGGAGCCTAAATGCAAATTGCTGGATCACAGGATATCAAAGCACTTGGATGATTGTTTCCAAAAAAGTTTAGAGTCTGTTTCTTCCCTTTTCTTTTTAAAACATCTCTTTGCAGCCTGACACAGCGCACACGTACTTAATAATCTATGCTTGTCTCTATGTAAATAATTAATCAGAAAAGGAAAATAATATAAATCCTAGCTATCATATTGCTATTAAAATTGCAGCAGCATTAGTGCATCCAATAAGTATTGTTTCTGTAATTAGATAACCTTTCTGGGCTGTATCAGCACTCAGAGTAAGGAACATATGAACATCTGCTTGGAGGCACCATGGAAGGAAGGAGCAAGCTTTGTTTTATTCGGAGACATGGATTTCCTTGCAGAGGGAAGGAATTAGCCCAGCACAGGAGATAATTTATGCCTCTCTCATTTCCCTGAGAGCTGCCTGAGCACAGTGGTTGAGGTCTGCCTTAGCTAATGCAAGATCAGGATCACCAGGATGCATGTCAGCCCTGGGCACACATCCCCTGTGTCACTGTGGGTGTGACATCCTCCAGGCTTGTGCCTGGTCTGGAATCGCCATTTCCACAGCCTGATGAGGTGAGACACTGGGGGTGAACAGTTGAGCTGAACCACTGGGGACCTGCCAAATCTCTTCCCTGTGTTTCTGTGGATTTTTGCCTTGATGGCAGAGCTTTCAGTCTGCGAGGAGATGGTGGGAGGGGGCACATTGCTGTCACTGGACTCTTGCCTGTGACTTGGACCCAAGTTCTGTTGGGCAAATATTCACTCTGTCCCACTGTGTCACCTGCATCACTCCTGTCAGACCAAAGGTGCCTATTAGCAGCATCTTAACATTGGAAGGACACAAATTCATAGCCATGAAGTGTTTTTTTCACCTAAATGATACATTCCTTTTTTTCTGAGATGCTGATAAAACCCCATCAGGATACCACTGAATTTCTGTAAGAGTGGCATTCTCAGTAATACCAAATAATCAGGTTTTTGCTTGCAGTTTGAAGTCTTAGTGCTCATGGCAGACAACCAAGCTTTTGTATCTGGGTACAACTATAAAATAATTATGCAGATAATTCATCCTTTTGAAGACTCTGTGTGAGAGTTTTTTCGATGTGTTTGCTAGGCAACTTGAGCTCTCCCTGCAGGACATACATGGGCTGTACCTGGCTTTTTCTCCTCTCGAGACACTGTCATACTCTAGATTGCATATGAGAAGAAATCTGGCTCTGGCACCACTCTCATCACTGCATATTCTTTTCCATATGGCAAAGCTAACATATGGTTAGTGGCAATTAGGGGATTTCCACTGCCCAAGTCCAGAACTGGATTAGAATGGATGGTGTTGTCCAGGGCAGAGACATATGGACAGATGCTTTAGGAGCATCTTATTTAGCACTCATCAGATTTATGCAGTGCAAGAGTAAATTCTACTAACTTGAAAGTACAAAGCTTCTCCACCGATTAATTTAAACTGGATTTTTCCAAGGAGCCTGAACAGATTAGGTATCAATCCCATTACATTTTAATGGGAACTGGACACTTTTCATTAATAGGTCCTTTTGAAAATCTATCACTTAAAGATCAATCAGTGGAATAATTGAAATTGGGCCATATCTTAGTTAACAATTAGTTGAGGTTTGGGGCTTTTTTCCCTGGTATCTAAATCACTCTTAAATGATTTGGAAAAACCCTCTGTGTGTGCTGGCACAGTGGGTGAGTTACACAGCCTCTGTTCTCATTACCATTACTGCTGGACACAATTAAAATCCCAGATAAACTAAACCCCAGCAGGACAATGATTGCAAAATTCTGCAAGGCTTTAAAAGATACTTCTAAACCAGCCAAATCCCCCGTGCTGGTGGAGAGGATGTTCCATATCTCCCCTTTTCCTTCACTGCTGTGTCAAGGTCTGGGACCTGCAGTTCTGTAGGGCTGCTGGACAGATGTCTTGTGTCCCTGCCCAGTCCTTTTGCAAGGTTTCATCCATGTGCTGATGAATTTTCCCTGTTGCAAATGAAGACTGAAAAAAATATTTCCTCTCCTGTAGGCAAAAAAAAAAAAAAAAAAAAAAAAAAAAANGCAAATGGGAAGAAAGTCTGCCTATAGTAATGTTTCCAGAGTGGCTTCATTTTCCTTTGAAACATCTGATGGATGAAGCTGGTCAATCATCAAGAAGCTAGTTAATGTTATTATACAGGATGAGGACTCCAAATCAAAAATAAATTATCCTGCAGCTGCTCCTGGGTTCTCCAGCATGTCCTACCACAAGGATGCTCCTCGTACAAATGTTTCTATGGGCACATGTGCTGTTCTGATAGCACTCATCAGCTCTCTGCACTGCAAGCTCAGAGCTTCTGCCAGTCAGGTTAATGCTGAGTTATGGAGAATTTCCTTTCCTGCAGGGGCACTGCACTGGGTAGCCTGGCCCATGGGGGTACAGATTTCCCACTTGTAAATCCCTCCTTCTCTGCCACATTAGGAGCAGTTACATGTGCATTTTGTAGGAATATGTGCTGGATATGAACCATTGGAATTATTTAGTCATCCGTACACATTAGCTGATGAGCTAATTTTCAGCACAGAAATCCATATATGTGTGGGATTTTATTTGCTGTTGGTAAATGTTTCCTCTATATTGATGTTTAAAATAAAATTAATACTAATATTGGATGGAGGTGATAATGATTTAATTGCTCTTTGATTGAATTGTTACAAGAGGAAATGAACTGTGGCGTGTAATGTGTTGAAGTTAAAATAGAGTAGTATGAGTTAATTTTATATTGCTATCAATTTTTGTAACTGTAATGCACCTTTCCAAACTTCTCTTTTCAATGACTCTTGATTCCTAACCTGAAAAATTTCATTTGTTCATTTCTTCATCTTCTACGCTTTCCCTTATTTTCCCCAGTCCCAATCCAGAAGTGAAAGTTTTGTAGCTGATTATAAGAAGCTGATTATAAAATACACATTTAAAATATTCTTAAGATTTATAATTCATATATCCCAAGAGTAAAGGGGGCTGTAAGCAAAAACTACTCTGGAAAGAAAACGCTGGTTTGCCACACCTGTGACTCAGCAGCACGCTTTGCCAATTTCCATTTCGCTCGGCCGCCCCACTCAGTGGCTTAAGCGTGTCTGGAGGCTGTGTCCGTGGAGAGGAAGGGGCAGGAGGAGGCTGGGGCTGGGTTCGGGTGCGCGGGCTGTGTTTGCGGCCGGAATTCAGTGTTGCCTACGCGGTCGTTCCAAGGGCGAAGCCGCAGCCGGCCGGGAGGCGCGCTCGAGGCCTGGCTGCTGAGGCCTGTGCGCCTGGGGCCGCGCCCTGCAGCCAGAGAGAGCTTCGCAGCCCCGCTGCCAGCGGGGAGCTCTGGCTTTGATCCTGGCCCTGGCAGGTGTCCTGGTGGCGGAAAACATCCCCTGCTCAGTGCTGGGGTATTGGTGCCGTCCTGGTTTAAGCAGAGAGAGCAGCGCATCCTCTGGGTAGGTGCAGGACTCCAGGGCTGTCACCACCGTGCCGATGTGACAACGTGAGCCGGCGCCTTGCTGATGAGCAAATCTGCGTTTTCCTAACTCAAATTCCCTGATAAGTCTATTAGCCTTGAACTTCTCTCTCCCTCATCCCTCCCCTTTCCTGCTGAACGATGCAGGCAGTCCTTCCTCGTGGCACTGAGAATTATTTTCTTGTTTTAAATCTCAGTTTGAAAATGTCAAAGTTCAGGTTTTGGAGAGAGGAGTCTGGGTGCTAAAAGCAAGAATGTTCTTTTTAATTAGAGTTATGCCCTCGAGCAGTGAGAAACCATTATGTTTTTATTCTTCCTCTGTACTTGTTCCAAAACCTTTTACATGATCAGACTAAAAGGTAAGTGCAAATGAGTAAGCAGCTAAAGGAGTAAAGCAGATTCATAAAAAACCCCAGCCAGAGCTGCAAGTCTTGCTAGTTTGTATTTATGAAATAACTGACACTTTAGATTATGCTCTTGCTGGAGACAAGATATTGGAAAAGACCATTTCCCCACCAGAACATTGTACTTTGGGGGTGTGTGTGGAGCTGAGCTCTGTTTGTATGACATTTTAAAGCACTATCAGTTACTTGGTAAGAGAGGTGACGTGGTGCTTCAGCCAGGGAGGCTGAGGAAGATGCAGCTGTGCTTTTCCAGGGCCTGATACAGCTGTGTGTGCATCTGTGGGTGGGATGCCCCTGTGGGTGTCCAGGGCTTCTCCCTCCCCCTTGTAGCATGACCAGAGAGAGAAATCATTTACTCCTTGTCTCGGTTTACTGCTGAGTGGGCTTTAAACCTTAATGATCATAATCAATTTTGGGAATGAGGACATCATATTACTGGTGTAAGGTACTGGAATACAAAAGAAAAATGAGGCATTTGGGAGGGGGAGCAATGGATATTGAAAACAAGAAACAAACCGACCCCAAACTTCGAGGCTTTCCTTTTCCTTTTTCTTTTTTTTTTTTTTTTTTTTTTTTTACCTTCCTTCTTTTTTTTTCTTTTTCCTTCTGGTGAGTGGGTAAAAAATGTATTTGTGCTTATGGCTTTTGCCACGGGTCTGTATCCCCTTTGGCACATGCCTGACCTGGAGGTGCCAGGACTATCTCGTGCTTGGAGCTCCTGAGCTGCAGCTGAGGGTGGCAATCACCACTTGTGAGCTCCTGGCAAAGCCCAGCTCATGTCACACAGTCGTGTGGTTCCTTCCCAAATTGTCTGTGCTCTGCCTGAGCACCAAGAGCCTGGCTCTGGACAAGTGTCACTCTAGAAGACTAACTGAGCTTTTCCCCATAATCACCTAATCCAACCATTCTCACAAGATCTGTGTCTTAAGCTGTTCACTCACAGAGGTGCCCGTATGCACGAATGAGATAGATCCCCCTAACACACGCACTTGCAGATACATTCCTGCATAAATTATATTCATGTATTACATGAAAGACACATCAGCCAACGTGTGAAACCCTGACAGGCAGGAAACTTTGAGATAAGACAGGGGAAAAAAAAATCTCACCTTTTCTGTCTTATGTTTTCTCCTGATAAATTTTCTTGCTGTGAGTGTTATAAAGGAGGATGTTATTTAATACAAGATACAAAAATAGGAAGGTGTTATCGTGGAGAGGAAGGCACTTTGTTTACCCTGTTCTGTCTTTGCCACAAGGTTGTTCTCTGTCTGGAAGAGTGTGGGGGGAAAAGGCCTTATTTTCAGAGGTATCTGGTGCCTTATTTTCTTTCTAAGGTGTATGTTTTAACATGGAACAGTGCAAGGCTCTGAACGGAGCTGCCTCGTGGGGCTGTAACCCTCAGGCTGGGAGTGGTGCCCACTGTTAAATTATTCTGCAAATCCCAAAATAGAGGAGGAGGTGGCAGCTGCAGCTGTGTGTTTATCTCAGTGCGTTGGGTGGTGAGAATCCAAGTCCAGGGCTGATATCCTTGAATATGTTTAAATGCATGGCAGAGCCTGTTGACCCAAGAGCCAAGTGCTGCCCACGCAGCAGCACAAATGTTGGGGCACCTGAGGGCAGCAGGAGTGTGTGCCTGGCCCTGGCACCTGGAGACCAGCTGGGACAGGTGCTTCTGGACAGCCCTGGTGCAGTGTGATGGGAACTGGGGGGATTCCTGCTGGAATACCTGTTTGCAGAGCCAAACTGCCTGGAGGCTGCCAGCATAGTCTAGTCACAAAGCAAAATGCTGCTTTTGGGGATTCCCGCTGCCATTAAGGGGACCTGCAGGCAGTCCCTGCTGAGCAGAGGCTGCATTTCCAGTGACCTTTAGGCTCCCTCTGTGCCCGTGGGAGGGTGGTGGTGCTGCTGGAGGGGATGGACCCAGCGCTGGCAGTACCCCTGGCTGCTCTGGTTTGGGCAGCAGACAGCTGAGATGAGGCTTCTGGGTTAGAGTAGCTGCTTTTCCAGCATCCACTCAACTAAATCATCTCATTAGAGGGATGCCTGGAAAAGAAACATCATGGCTGTAGTTCTGCTTTGGGCCTGAGGTCTGAACAACAGATGTGCCTTGTATCCAGAAGCCTGCATGTGTCCGAGAGCAGATTTTCTCTTATGGGTGAGAATTTGGGAGGATAAAAGGGACCAGGAGGAGAGTGATTTAATGGAGCACTGATAAAGTCTGACTAAAGAAAACAGACTTCTGTTTAGTTTTGTTTTTCCTCTTGCTTTTGCTGGTTCATTAAAATAGTGTTTTATTTATTTTAAAGATTTTATATTTATTCCCACCACAAAGGATGGAGTGAAGGAGGGCAGAGAAATCAAAAAGAAACATTTTGATAGCAGTTGCTGTCTGTCTAGATGCCAGCTTTCTTCAGGGAAAATCTTAACTGGCATGCTAGCTTGTTGAGTATTGAATAATAAATAATGAGGTGCAAGGTGGACAGATGGGTGATGGATGAGTTTTGCAAGGCTTAAAGAGAGGAGAGTTTCCTTTTACTGTTATTTTTTTTTAAGCCTGATTCAAACAAAAGAGAAATAGATTATCAGCTGAAAAAAAAATCTACATTCTCCCATTTTAATGGAGTTTCATTTCAAATATGTTGAGGAAAACAAAGTTTGTCTTATTTAATGTAATTTTGTCTTCATGTACAGGATGCCAGGGATCCTTGAGCTGCTGTAGTGGGTCAGGTTTGTGTTTTTCTCCCAGGTGTTAAAACATGAAGCAGAGGATGTTCACTCAAGGTGCTCTCCCTTAGTGACTCTGTCTTCATTTCCTTTTTTATTCTCCTCAGTAATGAACCATTTGAGTCTGGAAATAAGTCTTGGGCTGTGTATAGCAGTGCAATAATAAGTGGGAATGTGCATCTGTTTATTTTGACAGGGACCATTTCTCCTGAAGGTGTTTATTGTAGGTTCCTGTTTCCCAGGGTGCTGGCAGATGCCTCTGCTATCTGTGATGCATGTAGATACCAGGATTTTATGGCCTGCATTTTTGCACACCCCATCTTGGAAGTGATTAAAAACTGACTCCACATCAGTCTGTGAAGGGCTGTGGGGTGTTCTCTGTGAGACAGAAAGCTGAGAAGATGTGTTGTATGTGTGCTGGGCTGGGTGGGTGTCCCTGCATCCCCCTCCCAGGTGTTTCCCTGCTGTCCCCTGCCAGGACGTGGGGCAGCTGTGGTGTGCCAGGAGCAGCTGAGCTGAGAGGGGGATCCAGGAGGATGAAGCTCCTCTGCCTCTTGTTCTGCTGGGAGACATCTCCTGGCTCTTTTCCATGGGCAGCAGTGCTGGAGGGTTTGCTGTTTCCCTGGGGGGGATTACAGGAGTCAAAGGTAAATTAAATGAATGGAATGTGATGGCCTAAATAGGAGCTCAAGGTGCACGATCAAAATCCCACTAATGCTGCTGCCAAGGTGTCCTCTCCACTGTGAAGTCCTCCCCTCCCCGGGCAGGAACTGCAGCTCTCAGCAGGAGATGCAGCTGCTGCCTCCTTGAAAAGTCTCCCTGGAGGCATCAGCCCTGGCCCTCGGTCTGGGCTCAGTCCCAGGCTGGGCTGCTTTAGTCTGTGCTCTCTGCACACGTTTGTGAGCTGGTCCTGCTGCACTGAGCCCGGGGAGCCTGAGCACCCCAGGGATGAAAGGGGAGAACTCTGTTTTTGGGGTTTTGTGCAGCCCACCACCCCCAAGCCTGAGGGGCACTGAATTGAAGTGGGGGTGCTTGATCAAACTCTTCTCTGGGGGAGTTGTCCTGCTGGTGAGAGCCCTGAGCTTGTCCTCTCCCCTTGCTGCTGGCACCTGCCAGTTCCACCCTGGAGTTATCAGAACACCCGGACCTTGGGTGACCTCTCTGAAATGCTGTGTCTCGTGCAAACTGCATAAGAGAACTTCTAATCTTTCAATTAAAAAGCCAGCTATAGAAGAGGCTGTCTCAGCTGCTCTGCCTTGATAAGAAGGGAAAGCTTTACAACTTGCTGTCAAGTCATAACTCCTTCGTGCACACACAGGTCTGCTCTGCCAAAAACTGGCAGAAATGCAGAAAGAAAACCTCCCATCAGTTTCATCTCTTTATTGAAAACTATCTTGTCTGACAGTGAGTCTTTTGAAGATAGATGTTTTCCACCTGTAGAACTCACCTAGGACTGTCAGCATCCCATCCCTGTTGCCTGAGGACTTTCCTGCATTCCCTTATTCAGTCTTGCAGTCTGAGATTCCCTCTCTGCTTCTGCCTATTGAAATATGAAAAATAAAATAAAAATCAGGCCTTAAGAGCACAGGTCTGGCTGTTAATCACAAACATATTGGTGCTTAGGCATCAACAGCTTAATCATCCACTATTTATCCACTGCTGGGAGAACACAGTGTTTAAGTTGATGACAACAGAAGAATTCCTACAAGTGTTTCTCCACTTGTGAACATTTAGGATGAAGCCTAACTGCCTTAGGCTACATTAAAAAACTTGCCTTGGACTTGTGGGTTACTGATCAGGAATTTCTATTATTTGAACAATGCTTCTAATCAGCTGAAATAGCAAGTGCTCTGTCAGAGGATTATTCTAGGAAATGAGTATTACATTTGATTATAACATTGATTTCACACTTATTAAATCCTAGCCAAAGAAGGTGTTAAAGAATATTATTTCTGCCCAAAAGTGTTTTGTTACAGGCAGCATTTATGCTTGCTAAGCCTTCTCTTAAGCTGGTGGTTATCCGCTAAGAACAGTGCTCATTGCCTGAAGGGAGGACACTGGTATGTTTTGCTGAAAAAAGGGAAGCCCAGACATTTAAAACAGCTTTTCTGTGCTTCCTCGAGGTGCCTGTGCAGAGGTACACAGAATCATAGGATCAGTTAGGTTGGGAAAGATCTTTACGTCCAACTGCTGACTCAGCACTGCCAAGTCTACCACAAAACCATGACCCTTGGCACCACATTTACGTCTCCTAAACCTCTCCAGGGATGGTGACTCCACCACTTTCCTGAGTAGCCTGTTCCAATGCTTGACAACCCTTTCACTGAAGACTTTTTCCTATTATCCAACCTAAACCTTCCCTAGCACAACTTGAGGCCATCTCCTCTTGTCCTGTTACCTCTCACTTGAGAGAGGACACTGAGCCCCACCTTTCAGGGAGGTTAGAGTGTGATGAGGTCCTCCCTGAGCCTCTCCTTTTCCAGGCTGAACACCCCCAGCTCCCTCAGCTGCTCCTCGTGGGATGTGTGCTCCACACCTCACTGGCTTTGTTGCTCTTCCTGTGCACATCTGCCTGTGATGGGGATGGTGCTCCTGCCTGCCCAGGACAGGACACATATTTTTTTTTTTCAGTGCTTTGGAGCTTTGGGAAACTTCTGTAATTATTTACTGGGAGAGTTTGGCCTTTTGATGTGTTTGGGCCTGAGCAGACTCAGGGGATGGGAGGGGAAGCATGCTCCCAAAGGAACAGGGAAAAGAAATTGGTAATCCTAGGTCAAATAAGTAACTAGACATTGTTTCTTTGATATTATTTGTAGAAATGTAATATAGTTAATACTGAGGTTATTTAAGTTGTGAGTCTCCTTTACATCACTCCTGTAAATGTCACTTGGTACCTTCTAATTCCCTGTACCACCAAACCTGTGAAATCCTGGACACTAAGAGGTTAACTAGCTCCTTCCTATCCACCAGCTAAAGGCTATGTGCTGCAAAAAAGGGACACTAGGAACCTGGAATGTGGTGGTCTCCTTCTGAGTCAGCTAATCAATAAGCATTAATCTATTATGCCAATTAAATGCTTAGAGAAGGTGAAGCGCTATGTAAGTGCCAGGTGTTGTGGGAAGCCTGGGGTCACTGCAATGCCAAAGGTGCTGTCTGATGGATGGGAGATTAAACAGAAGTCTCCACTACAACTGCTCATTAATGATTCTGTAGCATTTTTCATGACAGAAATCTTCCCTGGGAATTAAAGGTGAACCGATCAAAATCTGAACTTTTTTTTTTTTTTAGTTTCTGGTCAGTTAAAATTGGATGCAATGCTGAAAAGCAGTATGAGCTATGAAAAACACTAACCTGGAGGTAACAGATGGTAAAAGAATAATGATGGATCCAGTCAACAATAATTTCCTGTCCTGTAATTTTTTCTGGCTGGGGCACTACACTGCATGCTGAAAGGCTGAGCTAATTTCCGGACTGTACCGTGGGCTTTCTGTATGATGAGATCAGATCATATAGGCCCACACTCCTCATTTGGGATGCCTGGATTGAGTCCCCTGGGAAGGTTTGGAGCAGCTTTTTCTTCCAGCATTCGCACTGACTGTGCTTGGGGCTGGACCTGGTGCCCAAGCCTTGCAGAGAGCTTGCAGCTCCGTGTGCCAGCAGCCAGCTCAGAAGTGCTGAGCAGCACCCAAGTGCTCTGCAGGTTGGATCCTGTGTGATTTGGCCATCACAGAGAGGGCAGCCTGGGCCAAATTCCTCTCTAGGGCTAACCCAGTCCTTACCCAGAGAGGGATACTTCCAACCAAACCAGTGCTGAGCCCCTGAAAGTGAAGTCATCCAGAGTTCATGCTCCTTGTAGGCTGGAGAAGGAATGAAAACCCCACCTCCTTTGCAGCTGCAGAATATGGCCAAGTTCATTATCATTTATTAGGTAATGATGAGCTGTGCTATTGAAAGGCCTGTAGATAAGCAAACCATCTACAGATGGCCACTTAATAGGCTCTGCTTCCAGGCTGTAGTACCTGACCCCACGCACAGATGTTGCTTTCCTCGAGCAGCTGTGCCGTGCAGTTCTGCTTCCTGCCAAGGAAACCTCCCCTACCTGCTCCAGTTCCATTTCAGGTTCTCGACACCTGTGTGCTCCCTGCCCTCCCCAGCTCACCCCTGTTCCCGAGGTGTTCTCCTTTCCCCAGCTGGTTGTGTGGAGGAGCAGGCTGTGGTGCCTGTCATCCTTTGTGTGCGCTTTGTCTTTGTGCCAGCTCGCATCCTGAGGAGCTGCAAAGTGGCACCCGCGCTCCCTGTCTCACAGCAGGCATGTTTAGCATTTACTGACACATGGGGAGTGACTGACTAATACGAACATGAAAACAATTCTGACAGAACAAGGGCTTGATGCAGGGAGGGGGGAAAAAAAAATATATCCAGGAAAACAGAGAGTGTTCAGCATATGCTATTGCCTTCACCAGTTCAATAAATATTTATTGTATTTCTTATAATTGAGTTTCTCCACTGTAAACCTAAATGGGAGAGAGTGTAAGAAGTTTAGGCAGTTGGCCTTTAGGAAAAAAAAAAGGAAAAAAAAATAAACCAAGACTCCCTACCCAAGCACACAAGCAGAGGTTTCTTACAATATAAATGAGAAAATATTCCAAAAGAAATTTATCTCAGGAGTGAAGAGAAGGGGAGGGAAAAAAAAACAACAATAGAAAAAGCAGAGGAAATGCACCCCCCCAGCCTTCTCTCTGCCTTGGCTTGGGACGTGGGGTGTGCATGTACATGGGAGCCTTCATCCAGCAAATCTTGATATGAGATGAAGCCTTTCATCACCAGAGCTTTTAAACACTTATAAAAAAAATAAATCTGTGGTTAGGAAAAGGCAGCAACCAGGGTCATAGTAATAGACGGTCTGAATCCATTAAAGATGAGATGGTAGAAAAACTACTTGATCTGGTGGGAATAAATCTGAAAATCCATAGGTCTCATGTTGGCTCGTTGTTCTGCTGGATAACTTTTCCCTGGTCACCTCTCCTTCATTTCCACAGCTGACTGTTGGATGTGATTTTTTTTTTTGTCTACCCACTCTGCTTGCCTTGGTTGAGCTGTTAAAGCCTTGGATTTAACGAGAATATTCAGGCTGTTTGGAATTTGTCATTTTTAATGCTACTTTTTGGCAGAAGCATCCATGTTCTGTGACATTTCCCTTTAATTTAGAGCCACTTTGGAGCATCTGTAAATGGTCATGAGATAGGAATTTTAATTGTTTTAATTATATTTCTGTCTTTCCCAGCCCCCTCTCTCCAGTGGACCTTTTTTACATTGCATCAGGGAGAATTTTCTTTCCCCCAATACATTTTTCAGATACTGACATCTGGAGACATTCATCAAAGAATAACTTCTACTAGAAACCAAAAATCCATTAATGAAGCTGGAACTATTTGCATAGTAGAAATTATACTTAATAACCTTTAAGGGGAGAACTCCTGTGATTGATGCAGAATACAATTACAGTTAATGGTCAGGGTGCAGGGGTGTTCAAGCCTGTTGTTTTTCATATCTGCTTTCCATCTGTGGCACTCTGGGGCCAGTGCCCCTTTGCAGGGCAGGGGAGCTGGAGGAGGGGGCTGTTCCCAGTGGCCCCACTGAAGGGCATCCTCTGGGGTGCACGTTCCACCTCAGAGCTCTGCCAGCGAGGGGTGAAGGCACTGAACGTGCAGCAGAGAGCTGGGCTGGTTTGTAGCAGCTGTGCTGTTCACCAAGGCCTGGATGTGGGGATACAATAGCATTCCTTTCGGGTCTCTTGGGAAAAAGCCATCAGCAAGGACTGCTGTGCTAGGAAAGGACAGAAGGTTAAGGTTTGCCTCAGGTGTGAGGGTCTAAAACCAGCTGCTTTTGCCTCCCTCTGTGTCGGATGCAGGGAAAATGTTGCCTTAGTAGCCAGGGATATGAGAGGCTTCTTGGAAAGATATTTTGTGTGTTCTGCAAAGATGGGTTAATAGAGCTGGCAGACAAAGAGCCCGGGAGGTCCCTGGAGGGAACAGGAACAGGTGAAGGTGACATGGGTGCTGAGGGTGCCCAGTCAGGGTGGCTCTGTGAAAAGGAGAGGTTTTGCACCAGCGTGGAGGAGGCAGCTGGGATGGGACCTGTGTGCCCTCCCCCTACCCTGTGCCCCAGAAAGGACCTTGGCTTGCTCCCCTTCAGCCGTGCTGCTGCCCCATCCTACCTGGAGAAGGTCAGCTCAGCTCCCTGCTGGGGAAGGGCAGCATCCAGCACGGAGCCAAGTGACAAGGGGATAACTTGGAAAGTCTCCAGTTGCATGGCTGTGCCTGTGTGATGAAGTGAGCAGGTTGCACTCTGCATTCGTGGCAGATTTTGATCCTTTGTGGTGAAGTCGGTGATATTTCTGCAATTTGGAGTTCACTGCATCCAGTGCAAAGCGTTAGTGCTGGGGCTCTTGTTCCCATATCCAAGCAGGGTTAGTGCTGAGGTCTTTCAGTCCTTTAAAGAACTATCTCAGGACATCTAATTATGCTGCTACTGAGCTGCCCCTTTGCAATCTCTACTCCTCCTGCCCTTCAGTACTGCTCATTGTGTTTTCATTTTCCAGCACTTGGGTCTTGGCCTTTGGCCAGAGAAACAAAAAAAAATTAATTCTAATTCAACATAAAGGTAAAGGTGTAGTGTTATCTCCTGTGTACAAGGTGAAGGCAAAGGGCTGAGCTCTGGGGAAGCAGATGGATATTTCAGAGTCTGTGTCTACCAGGAGCAAAACAGAGCGTGCAGAAAAACAAGCCTGTATAGAGGAATCTGAGCTATTTAGGGGACCTCCTTTTTGGTACAGCTGGCCGCTCAACCATTTCTGCCTGAGAAATATCAGTCCTAAATTCTGCTTTTTTAAGGTGTGCAAAATGGCAAGCAAGCCATGAGGGTGGGTGTGCTGTGTGAGCAGCACTGAAGAACAAACCCTTCCCCCTGTCACATCAGGCCCAGAAGGGAGCAGAGACATCTGTGCTCCGTTGCCTGCCTCTGCTGGACCCTGGGCTGCCTGGTCCAAGGCTCAGTCCTGCCCAGGCAGGTGTGGAGGCCAGACCCCTTCTCCCCACGGTTGCAGCAAATGTGCTGCGTAGGGGGATGCTGAAGTTCTGTATTCCTCTAAGGATTTCCGGATTATGGAGTTTGTTTTGCTGTTTTTAAAGGGATCAAAGTTTCTAAGCTGATTTTTCATTCAGATGTCTAACTGATAGCAGTGACAGTAGAGGAAATCAAAGGAGGGAATTATTGTCTGTGCATCTCAGTTAGTCATTCTCGTGGCTGCCTTTATCTGCCAGAACATTTCTGTTCCTTAAAGCCACACTTAACATAAACATAAAACCTTTTTGGCAGGTGGGCTCTGTGCTGGTACTTGGATTTTTGGATTTCTCTGTGACAGATGGAGTCTTTGTCCCTTTCAGAACTGGGGCTTTGCACTTAGATTCTATTTTCAACTGCCTCTTTATTTATTACTCATCAAAGGGAAACAGCATAAAGGAAGCAGGAAAAAAAAAAGAATATTTAGTATTTTTTGAGGGGAAAAAATACATTGAGACCTTCCATCAATACTTCATGAGCTTGGGGCAGTATTAGTATGTTTTTTTAAGCTGATTTCCTTGAACCAAAGCATGATTCACTATCACAGGTAGGCTTGCAGTTTAGAGCAGCATTGTGTGTGCTATAGAATTTGCCCTGAGAAACTACTGGTAATGATAGAGGAGAATGGCTTTGCATCCTTGTAGATGATGACCACCATATTTAAAATTTTAGCTCTGCCAATCCTTATCTATGCATAATGTAGCCTGATAAGGTGTCCTGGTACAGACCAAGCTGAAGAGTGTTTCAAAGAGAAAGGGCTTCTTGCTGTACTGTCTGTTTGCCAGTGCCTGCTCTTTAGTCATGCCCACAATTGAACTGTGAGCACTCTCTGTGCTGGTCTTGCCAACCTGAGATGAATGTGAGGCCTGGAGGGGCCACTTGACATCCAGACACTTCATAACTATGGAAATTCAGACTTGACATTTAGGGCATGGCCTGGGCTTCTGTGGGAGCAGCTGCGAAGATCCAGGCGATGCCTGTAGCTCTGGCTGAATCAAAAGGTGTGAAAAAGGCAGGGCACAGATCTTCCTTCTGCTCTCCCTCCCTCCCTCTCTGCTTCAGACCTGATTTTGTGTTCCAGACATCCCTGCACCTGGTGCCTCCACAGTGTGGGTGGGAGTTCAGTGAGGAAGTTGCAGAGCAGCCTTGTCCAGGAGGCAGAGCGAGCCCAGCTTGGACAGGAGAACAGCCCCTCCTTTCCCGGGCACCTGCTGAGTTGTTTTCATTTGCCACCCCCACAGAAAATAAACACAGCTTAGGTTGCTGGCCAGTGCAGCCAGATCTCCCCGAGAAAGCAAATCAGCTCACCTGCTGAAAGCTGATGGAAAATACAAAACAGGATGCCAAAATCAAGATCCTATTCAAAATGGAGTCTGTGCATGATTATTCTTTGTCTTACTACTCCTTGAGGATGTTTAGAGGACGTTAATGACTTGTCTTTCACTCAGAGAGATCCCAGAGCAAATTGTACATTGCACACAGTGTGATAAACCTATTCTGCAGTCAAAGGCATGCCTGGGCCAGTCTGAGGCGTGTTTCATTTGTACTACAGTGCCATTAGGTGGCATGAAAAATAATAATTTGTCAAGCTCCCACTTTAGCACTGTGCTTGAGCTAAGCCATGAGCCCGGGACAGTTGCTGGCCTTGCCCTGTCCAGCTGAGGCTGGGGGCCTGTGTAGAGCTCAGGAACCCCCACAGCCAGGAGTAGGTCTGTGCCAGTGAGAATTAAGTCTGGATTTGTGATGCTGGGGTGCAGCTATCTAAGGGGCAGTTGTTCCACCCAGTGCTATCTCCAGGGAAAATTTGTTTGCTTTTAACCAAACTGCTTAGGATTAGTGGCAAATAAGTTGAGATTTGGTAGACATTAGCAAAGATTAATTAGAATTGCTCAGCAGTTATTCTCTGGAGTTAGATTCTTCCTGAAAATAATTGATTAAGGCTTTGGTCTTGAGTTTTCTCTAAAATCCTATTCTTTCTTCTCTCCCTTTTCACTTCCAGTCTGATCAGAGGAGTGGGCTGTGAAGTGATGCTGGTGAAGAGAACCAGCAACATTGTTTCTCCCGAGTCCAAGTTTGAATTCCATTGACTGTCTCCATTTGTAAGACTGATCCAGCCAGAGGGCCCAGCTGAGGAGCTCTGGTGGGATCACAGGCAGAGACTGTAAGAGGAACAAGTGGATTGAGTATTAAGGATTTCCTGAAAACAAATCTCACTCCACAGATAATTGAATAGATCTTCTCTGTGCATATTCCAGTTTTGTGAACTCAAGAGACACACTTTGTGCTCAGTTTCACTGCCAATTAACTTCAATACATCTTTTCTTGGACTGTCGAGAATGGAACCCATGCCAGATTGGTTGTCTTAATTTCTTAAAGAGAGAACATGTGAGGTTCACACTGATTGCACCAAATTCTTTAAAATAAGAGCATTCAAATGAACTATTAAATGTTCACCTCTGTGGAAATAAGGCTCTATGTGCAAAGTGGAGAGCCTGACAACTGATTATTGCTTTCTGTGCAATGTAATTGCCTTGAAGTAACAACTTAGTAAAAAAAATCTGAAACCCTCTCACTTTAAGTCATTCATTTGGAAGGGTCTAATGTGTAATATTAAATGGTCCTACCAGAAAAACACATTTTGGAGATAAGCCACTGCCATTCCATTTTGCATTGAGACTAGGATGCATTAGATATGGCTGCAGTTCTTTTTGTCCACAGAAGCATAAACTCTGGAGTGAAAAGAGAGGAAGGAAATAGTGATTTCTGTGGGTCTGAAGTTGGCCTAAGTGATGCCATTTTGCACAGACACTCCATTTCATAGAAGGGAATAGTTTGCATGCAGCATTTTCTTTTTCTTGCTCCCCCCCTCTTTTCAAGACACAGAGGTGCCCATTTGCTCTGAGCTTTGACTGCTGCGCTGGGCTTCTGTGGGCAAGGGGGGCTGAGATGTAAGACAAGGCAATAATGCTGAATAAAAGCAAGAAACAAGGTGCTGCAGGTACAGAGCTTCCCAGGGATGCAGTTAAAATAGACAGAAACCTGTTGGACTTGGATTCTTCCAACATGTGAACACTGAAGTATAATCAGCTGAGCAGTTTTGCAGTCTGGGAGTACAAGTGTGGCAAAACACTGAGCATAAGCAAGGTGGAAACTAGAGAACCAGTAGCAGAAGTGTCCCTTGTCTTTGACTAAAGTTGTTTTGCCAGCAAAAAGTTATTCTTATTGCTTTGTAACTCTTTAACCTGGCAATAAAGTCTCCCATCTAACAAGAACACTTATTATTACTGCCTGATCACCTAAAATTGCTGTGCAACAGGAGAACACCTAATAGGCAGAGTGTTATCCCCATGGAAGGAAATGATCCATTAACAAAATGCTATAAACTGGCAGGCAGGAGGGCAGCTAAGCATTTTGACCCTATTAGCCTGGAGATAGCAAACCTAGTAATCCTAAATGTGATTGCCTCAGAGATAAGTTTAATTACTGAAAATGCTAGAACTGCAGAAAGCCTGCAAAAATCCATCTTTCTTTAGGAGCAAAAGGAAGCAATGAGTTAGTCTACTAGCTAGAAAAGGGGACAAAGAGCCCAGTAGTTAGTCCATTTCATCCTCATGTAATGCTAACACATAAAATATACCAACTCTCTCCAAGGGGTTATGGGATGCCCTCTTGAATGAGTTATTTCTGCTGCATTTTCCTTTCCTTTTTCCTCTATCATCTGGGTGAGGCCCTCAGTTCTCAGTCTGTCAGCTATGTTGTGTCCCATCCTTCCAGTTAGAGGGTGCAGAGAAAGTGTGGTCACAGAGCCAAGGGCCAGGAAAGTGAATTCCATGAGCAAAACGCCACAGTGCTATTAATTGTGGCTGTGACAGGAGATCATAGAATTTATATTGTGTGAGGTGGGAGACTTCTCAGAAACCAAAGTCTTGTCCTTCAGAAAGTTTTAGTACCAAGCATAATAATTATTAATTTAATCAAGCATCCAAGTGGGGATGTGAAATACAGTAGAGGTGGTTTGTGACATTCCTCTGACAGCTGATCCTTCTGGGAATGAAGGCCAAAGAAGGCAATTCATGCTGCAGCTGAGGTCTGGAGGCAGTAGTTTTGAGGGGCAGGCAGTTTGCTGTCCAAGACTTGTGTCCTCAGATTTGGTTCAATGTTTCAGGGGCAATGAAGAGTAGTTCAACCATTCGAATATGCAAATCATAAATAACTATGCCTATAGCCAGTTGTAGACTTAGAGAATGTTTTTTTCACAGCACTGTCTTTTTCTGTGAAAGCAGCAGTAGTAGTATTCCAGGCTGTCGTTCATTTAGGTCCTTGCTGGTTGTCGTTGACTGGTACCTGATGGCTACTTTAAATAAAAAGGCTATTTACATTGCACAGACTTGTTATGGAAAATTCCATATCGCAGCCAAGAGAAATGCCAGGAAAGCCAAAAGCTTTGCTCGGTGGCAGTCCAAGCAGTGACACATCTTGTATTTATGGTGACAATCCACCTTTGGCATGACTGCCTGCTTTTAGCATGTGGCTGATTAAGTGGCTCTGTTGTAGAACAGTCAAAGTTATCTCAGTGAAGTCTTAATAATCTCCACCATGCCTCCAAAGAGAAGTCTCATTGTAGGAACACAGCCATGGGCAGAGGTAGAAAGAAGCTGTTGGCATCAAGTGGAGCTGAAGTTTAAGGTAGTGATTCCTGCCTTTTTTTCTCATCTTTCTCAGGGATAAAATTAAGACCTAAAATTCAGAAGTCAGGTGCATCAAATAATGTTCTGTTCAGTGCCAGTTGCACTGTGTTGTGCTTTGGGAAATAATAATCTCTTTCCTGGATGGGTTTGGCACATTCTGTGTGGGCCCCATGTGTTCACCTGCTGCTATGAAGAGAGATGGATATCAGCTTTCTGAGAGTACCTGTTGTGTGAGACAGTGAGAGCCCTGAGTGCAGATGTTTGTATCTATTATGGTATGTCAGAGTGTCAGTCCAGGGAAGCAACTCAGCAGAAGCTCCACAGATGTGTCCTTGGAGCCTTGTTAGTTTAATCCTTAAAACCTTTCCAGCTAATCCAGGGGAAACAAAGCACAACTGAATCTGCAGGTGGGGACTCAGGCAGCCCAAGCCAGGAAAAGGCAATGTTCCCTCTCTGGGGGAAGATGTAGGGAGATTCTGGAAGCCACCTCTCCAGTCTCAGGGGCTGGAAACAAACCCAGCTCTCCTGATTAGCTGAAAGCCACTGAGGACCTTGCAGCTGTTATTTCAAACGTGGTCAGATGGGCAGGAAAAGTTAAACTTCAGGGTACTGTTGTGCACGTTATCTGGCCCGAATGGTTTGCAAAACAAGCTCTGTGACCGAGGAGAAATAACTGTGCTCTTTAGCAGCTCAATAGCAGAGTACATCAATCATGTGGCAAACCCCCCTACCCTACCCACTAATTGAAACGGGAGTTGATTAGCAGCGGGCGCAGCTCCGCCGGCGTGGCAGGGAAACTGGTGGTTAAGGAATCACTGGGACAGGACTGGCATTGCTGATGAGCTGAAGGAAGAGCCATGCCCTGATGTCCCTGCAGGAGATGGACTGATGAACTGAGACTAAAAGGGTGACCCCCACTGCTGGTGCAGAGGCAGCAGCCTCCACCAGTGGTTTGCTTTCCCCTTCCCAGCCTTTGGAGTGCTCTTGCATGGGAAAAGCCTCCAGCAAGTTTGAGACTTCAAAAGACCAGACGTGAGAATTTTGTTTTAATGCACTGACACTAAGCTCAGGGTCACTGGTAATATCTTGAAGAAATAACAAGTGATTGTGTAAATATGTGTCCCCCAGCCGTCTGCTTCTGTTAGACAGTGCTGGGTATTTTATCACAAATTAATCATGCATTCTGACAGTAGCTGGAGTGGCATTTTCTGCTAAACTTACCCCTTTAATTAAATGTAGATGCTCCATCTTCAGGCTGACAGTCTCAGGACACCTGTTTAATTTTTTAATTGGGGCCAGTGCTTTGCCTGTTCGTTGTGCTTTTTCCTTTTTGCATCTCCTCATCCTCACACATGCTCACAAAACGTACCAGGCAGAGCTGCAGATATTGAACAGGACAGGCTGGGCTGACAGCTAAGGTCACTCCAGCAAAGAACCAGAGTGCTCGTGTGCTTCAGCTGAGAGGGCTGCTGTGTCTGTTAAATGCAGATTGACAGAAGTGTCCAAGGGACAACCTTTCTTTTCCATAGGAAACATTTAATTACTGTTTTGCATTCTGTGGAAATGCTCACAAGTTTCTGCACTCAGATCTCCCTGAATCATGATGTGTCTGATCACAATTTTCTTTCTCTTCCATCCAGCCTGCCTGAAATGTGTTTCAGAGAGATTTTTGTGAGGGATTTGGAGAATTAAAATGGCCTTTTTGATCCTCTTAGAATACCAAAACAACGAGTGGGTGAGCTGCTCTTTTCTTGTGAGAATCTAGATGTATGTGCCTTTGCTCTGTGCAATTTCAAAAGGCTGGTTTGGAAATATTGTCTTGTTTAGTGATTATGTTCTGAAGTGTTTTATGCCTCATTCCTCCAAATGGAGGATTTGGGATTTTCTTTACTTTTGGATTCATAGAGCTTTTCTGAAGTCTAGAAATAAATAAATAAATGAATGAATGAATAAATAAATAAATTTAAAATTATTGTTTTTAAAGAATACACTTTGCATTTTTAGCACCTTTCCAGCTATGGATCTTTGAAGACCTCACAAATGAGCAGTCTTGGTAGTGGGAGGGGTCCCTGACCATGGCGGGGGAGAGTTTGGAACAAGATGATCTTTAAGGCCCCTTCCAACCCAAGCCATTCTATTAATCCATGATTATAATTAAGCTATACAGCACTTCAGGTCTGGTTTGCTACAGGGCTGCCTTGCTTTGTGGAAGAAACTGAAGGGTCTTCCAATCTTTCCTGCCCTCTGAAGATATCATTCTTAGTAAACATCTTTTCTGGGTGCTGCAGTTCAGCAAGGAAGGGAAGCGTAGCTCTTTCTGCTCATTTTGCACCTGTTTGTGCAGAGCAATTTGCGGGGTAGCAGCTGTCAGATGGCTTCTTGTGGAAATGAGGCCTGGAATAATACACCACTTATTCAATTGACTTGGGTCAGGGTACACCAGGGCTGCTTGTACAGCTAATTCCCATTGCTGTACCTTGCACCCCACTCATGCTGCTGATGTTTTAGGCTTTGGCAGGAAATCCTTGCTGGAACAAAGGAGCTTCACAGTGCTGGTGCTTCGTATGATGAAGAGTTGCTCAGAATCCTTCCCCATTACCTCGCTTGTGGCAGTCTGCCAGCCTGCAATCCCATCGTGTCTGCTTCCCCTGCTCTTGTGCACCTGGGCTGCCCCACAGGCACCTAATGATGACACTTTTCTGTCCTGGTGCTGGCAGTAAGATGGAGGCATCACTCTGCTTCTTATTTGTGACAAATAGCTGTGAACTGCAGAACACCTGTGTTTTATGAGTCTCTGAAGTAGACTTACTCTGTTGAAGCAGTTTGACTTACCTGGGCTGGACTCACTGGTCCAGCAGGATTTCTCCAAAGTCAGAAGCCTGTTCCTAAAATTGTGCACAAAAGGGTGCATTTCAGGCACAGGCAGCCCTAACTGGGGATCCTAACTCGGGCTGGAGAGATGTCAGAGGACAGGACTGGGGAGGGCTGTTGCAGAGGAGATGTATCATGCTGCAGGGATGGAGAGACTTCCAGGCACTTTATTGTTAGATGTAGGTTGGGAGAGGGGTGCTAAGGGCCTGCTTGGGGTTATTCTCAATTTTGGGAAACATTCTGCTTCCTAAATACAGCAATTAGCGAAGGGTTGACAGTGGGTGAAGAGTTCTCCCTCACTGCTCCTCTCTTGTCCCTATGGTCTTTTAAATGGCACTCCCAGGAGCAAAGGTTGCTACTGGCACAGCAGCACAGTGCCTGGAGACAGTTTTCCCAGATGTACTTAAGCTCTGTGTGCTTCCTGGGGGAGCAGACTTTGTGATCAATGCCCTGTCATGTTCAGGAACCCATTTATTTACAGCAAGCATTATTATTATTACTATTATTACTATTATTATTATTATTATTGTTATTGTTATTGTTATTGTTATTGTCATTGTCATTGTCATTGTCATTGTTATATTATTATTAATAATATTAATATTTTCATCATCATCATCATCATTATTATTATTTTGCTGGTTTAGATTGTTTTGAAACAGCTGTATTCGAGGACATTTGAGCTTTTTCTCTTTGTATTAATATCCTCCCTTCCAGAAGAAGGCTTGACAAGAAAGAGAAATTTGGCTCCTTTTACAGAAACATACCTTAACAAATAGCAGCGGGACACTAATCCTGTCTTTGGTTCCTTTCTGGATTGTTTTTGTAGCTTTGTTTTTTCCTGGAACATGCAGCACACAGAGCAAACTCGGTGGGGATTTAGAGAGGGGACCAAAAGAGGCAGTGGGTGCTCCATACTGACTGAGCAAGGCTCAGAGCCTGCACTGAGTATCTGGGTGTGAAGAGTTAGGAACCAGAATGAAGTCCTGAAGGTGAAATACAAAACCTGACAAATGGTGATTCTTGTTTAAAGCACTGACAACCGACTCCAGGTGCTGTGCTCCAAAAGCACAGGGCTCCAGGCAAAGCAAACTCGTTAGGTATGGTTGTCTGAGTCTTGCTCATGCGCCTTCCTCTCTGCGGCTGGACTCTTTGCTGGTGTAGACACATCACAGCAATTAAAAAGAGTCTTGCTCTGGACTTTCCTACCCTGATTCAGACCACTGAACCAGTGCAGAGCACTGGAAGAACATTGTACAGGGCTGCTCCCCAGTCTGGGGCTTATGGCAGGCTCAATGTGGACATTCATACTAAAACCCTGCTGTTTAAGAAATACTTTACCTTTTACCCCTCTCCTCTGGGATTTGCCCAGAAATGGCTGGTGTCTGATAGCACGATAGCATTTGTGAATGAGTTGGTCACAGTCCAATCCTTAATAGCCATCTGTGTTTCCCTGCATCAGACCACGATCCAGCTCGGTTGGTCTGATTAGCAAAGCCCCAGAGAGGCCCCTGGCTAAATATCACAGTGAGCAAACCTCAGCCTCCAGCTCTGGGCTGGGTCCATCACACCAAGAGGCAAAGGCATGTTTTGTTTTGTTTTTTTTGTCCACTGATGGTACTGTTTTGTCAGTCTCTGTTTCTCATCCAAATTGTTTTGGGCCAGGTTCCGATTCTCTTAAGTCTGGCTTCGAGCTTAGTTTGCCCATAGCCATACTAGTGAAAATAATTAAAGAGTAAAGGATTACTTGGTGTGAAGAAAGGTGGAAGAATTGGGCCCTTGATTAAAGCACTAAAAATAGCGAAATAGAGTTTCAAAGAAGATGTAATTACTTCTTTTATCTGCCCAGCTCTTATCATTTGTGACAGTTACTGGATGTTTCTTGGTGTGTTTTCAGACCTGTGACTTGATTGCATATTGCAGAGCCTTTTATGCGGCTCCTGAACATTGCAGCAATCTCTGCTTAAACAAATGTAACAATGGCAGTCAGGTACCCATTGCATTTGCTATTTTTGCCCTGTCAACTCATCCTTTCAAAAGACACAATCTGAAATCAGTTTCTTCCATATTTATTCTCCATCAGTGAACTCCCAGATCAGATTTGCTCAGGTTTAAAGCCAAAACAAGGTTTCTGTGCTGAATGCTCAGCCTGGCATCTAAAACTCAAGCTGTGTTCTGCCTGCCGTGCACGTCACCGTGTCAGCAGTCACGGTGCTGGAACCAGCCCTTCACTGGCAATTTTGCTGGAGGTGCAGGATGTAGAAAAAAACCCCTGCTTTCTGGTCTACACAAATTTTGTTATCAGAAAACTGAATATGTATTAAGCCAAACTTCTTTTTCTTTTGCAATGGGCAAACTGATGTTTTCAGAGCCGCTTCAGGATTGTGCAGATGCTGTAGAGGGGAGCGTGGGACCATGGACATGGGAAAGTCTTTGAAGGCAGCAGTGGGTGGGACCACAGCATCCTTTAACTGATGTTGCCCTTCTGTTTAAGAGCAAACAAAGAAATACCTCCTTCAGTGTTTAGTCTGTATTGTTTCCTGGTGCAGCCCATTACAGAGACAAATGGGTGTACAGTAGCCCCCAGTATTGTCCCATGTGCTGTGGCTGAGAGACAAATGACAGCTTGGCAATTTCCTGTGTGTTTTCTCAGCAAGGCTCTTTTTAATTGTTAGAAGGTTTTCTCTTTTTCCATTAGTGTGATGTCATTAGACTGCAGCTCATGGGATTTTACACTAAATTTTTCATGCTGGGAAGCAGAAGTGGTTCTGGGGTGTTTTTTTGTTTTTCTGGTTTCTTTTCCCCCTTGCTTGTCATGGTTTTGATTAGGAATTCAACTGATCCCTGTCCAGAAGAGCCTTTATCAAAATGCAGCTAAGGAATTAATAAGTAAAAAGTACACGAAAACTTTTTGTCAGAGTTAGAACAATAAGCATTCCTAAAGCTTCTTAGTCTTCTGTCTGTCTCTCAGCCCTCTTAGCTTGAACAGGGAGATAAATTAATATTCTATTGAGAAAGTTTTGCTTTCTTCTTGTTGAGTTGGTTTTGGCTTGAATGACCTGCTGTGTGCATGGGAAGTTGTCTTGTGAGGAATAAACTGTGCTTTGGATACTCGGGAATGTTCTCTGTTCATTACAGTACCTTTGTTTCTCTCCAAGTTCAGTATTTTGGATCTAGTTGGGAGACCTTTAGCAGAGGCAGGATGACAATTAGAAAGTCAGTTTGATTTTCTGAAAATATAACAAGTCCAAATGTCAGTGTAGATTCTGTGTGTTCTTACAACTGAGCCAGTTGAGTAATCTAATTTTTCTCCCCTCTAAGGTTAAATCAAACTATGCTTATTTATTTCTAACGACAAACGTTCCCCCCAGTTCCTTTCTCTGGGGCTAGACTTGAAGTGTGCAATCTATGGGAGGCCATCTGCCAGTGCAAGGAACGTGAGCAGAAATCTCTTTCCCTTAATGAATGAGTTTACTTGCCATTAATATTGTTGATTGGTTTCCTGACAAAATATTGCCATGCTCAACAGAGAGCTGCCTTGTCTTCCATCCAGGAGCTGCTTATCAGCACTGACAAAACAAGCTACTTCATTGTAAGTTTTCAGAGGATTGTGAAATTTCTTAAAGCAAGTGGCAAAAGGTGATTTCTTTTTTTTTCTTCTTGTTTCTTCAAGTCTGTGCATGCCAAAGTCTTGACAAGGTGAAGCCCTGTGCAGTGTATTTGTTGGCATATTTCCTTGCCCTTCTCAAAGTCTGTTTTGATTGTGTTGGTTTTCTGCTTTGTACCTTCGAGCAACAACTCAACTTTAACAATGCATGTGAGAAACTCAGCAAAGAGTTACTTTTATGTGATGGCTGGCTTGGAAACAACTCTTTTCTGTGACTTACATCCCTACTTCCAGCTGCCAGCTGAGATATATAGTGCTTACTCCACTGGATAGCAGTTACACAAATTGTACTTGTGTGGGCAGCACCTGTCAAATCCTGAACCTAAGTACTTCACTCGGAGCCCTAAAGACTTTATTCCCATGATTTGTTTTTATTCCTCCTTTCTGTAGCGTGTCATCATAACTTCTGGAGCCACTGACTGCTATCAGCTAACCAAATCTGACAGGAAAATGGTAGCCTCAAAGGTGAACCTCTAAAATCTTTGTGGAAGATGGCTGACGGGGCACTTCTATGACAGTGTCCTCTACCCAGATTGAAAATATCAGCATGGACTTGGCTGCTCTTAGATAAAAAACAGGTTTCTCTTAGAGAAAAGACATGCATGGGAGAGCTTTCGGGCAGACTGGGCTGCAGAGGGATTTTGGAGAAAGGTTATGCCATCTTGGTTGGCTGTTTTGGTCAGTGATGAGGTGGGAGTCTGCTGGGAAGGAGGCTTCATCCCATGCCTGCAAAGGTCCTGATGTGACCTGCAGGCTGCACACTTTGCCCTGTGCAGGTGTAAGTCCAGCTGCTGAGGTGCTCCTGTGAGGCTTGCTCAGACCTTTCATGGGGCTTTGACTTGGCTCTTCTCTCTTCAAGTGCCTCAGTCGTATTTCCCATGCAGGGTTTGCTGGGAGCAGCAGGCAAAGGCTGACAGCCTTGGAAGGGCCATTCAGCTGCCACTCAGTCCTAACTGGAGCCACACTCAGCTTTTCCACGAGCAGAACTGGGCTGGGACCTGTGGGCTAGACAGGCTCTTTATTGTGTGTTTCCCAGCCCCTAAAGCTGCACCCTAAAACAGGGAGCAAGGACTGCTGAGCCAAGGATGTGAGAAGGGCAAGAGGAGAGCAGAGATTTTCCCAAATCCCTAAAGTTTCCATTCAGGGCTGGTTCTCAACTGTTTGCCTTTCTCCTCGCATTTAAGATTTAAAATGTTGGGAAATGGTGCTGTTTTGCTTTTGGAATGGCAGTTTAACTCTCCTGTAATCCTCAGCTGTTATTGTCTCAGTGACAGAAACAGGAATCTGGGAGAAGCTGTGGTTTGATGCCAGGGTGAGAGGTGTTTGTCTTGCCTTCCCAAGGAATTTAGGAATTGCTGTACTACATCATCCCTCCTGATTACAAAAGCTATTACTGTCCTTCAAAATAAGCCTTGTTCTCTTCTCCCTGTCACCCCAATCTGCGTCTTCTCTGTGCTGGACTGTGCCCAGATCAATATTCTCCAAACCCTTTGATTCTCACATGTGCTACAAAATCTGTAGCCTCTGCGCTGTTTGGGTGTAATTAGAGAGACCTCATGTGATGGCTCACCTGCTTGTGGCCATTACAGAGCACATTTCCTTGCTGTCTGTCTTGGCATGTCCCCGTACTTTGTTGGATACTCGGAGATGAAATCTGGTTTTCACTTCATTAAGTGACTCTGAAACATGGACACAAACCAAAGCCCAGGCAGATGACAGGCTTGATTGTGCTATGTATATTTTTTCACTTCTTTGAGTGGATGAGTTTGTGGCTTTCATAATGATGTTTGGCTGGCGTCTGAATGGGGCTGAGATGGCAGATTGCCCAAAGTGTTGTGACTGATCTAGAATGAGCTGGGAGCCTCCACATCCTGGGGAAAGTGAGACTTGGCAGACACCGTGTCCCATCTCCTAATGTCCTTGGCTTCAGGAATTTCTCATTTCTTTAGCAGAGAAGCCCAGTCAGGCCCAGCATGTCGTGAAGCAAATCTGCTGCAGATGAAAATGGCATTCTTGTTTCTTAGCGGATCCCATTTAAATGGCAGCATGAGCCTGGAGATCATCTGCTGTGTGCACTCTTTGTTCTGAGCTTGTACAGACGGGTGATTTGCATGGCCATCATTTCCAAAAGTGTCATCTGCCTCAGACCAGATGTTCACCCTTCCTCCACTGAGACTCTGCACTTTTCTTCTTGTTCCTTACTCTTGAAATAAATCTCCTGTAGACATTATCATCCAGACTGAAACTCGATATTCTCCCTTTGAGTGACACACATCCAGCTAATATCAGGGTAGTTAATCTTGCTGAACCCTCCCCACAACAACTTCTGCTGTTCTGGCTTCCAGTCCTTCC
Source organism: Promerops cafer (assembly GCA_013398275.1). Classification (NCBI taxonomy): domain Eukaryota; kingdom Metazoa; phylum Chordata; class Aves; order Passeriformes; family Nectariniidae; genus Promerops; species Promerops cafer. The sequence goes on from VZSE01003876.1 coordinate 2,048,763, forward strand.
CAACATCATTTTTTCAGGCCTTTGCACACCCAGGTGTAAGATGGAGGTAAGGACCACCACAACCTATTGACCCCCAGCTAGAGGAGCATTTAAAGCCTCACTGTGAAGGTTTGGGTCCTGCAGGAATTATCCTTTCCCACTGCCAAATCAGCATGGATGCTTGCAAAGGTCAGCTGCAGATTGACTGGGGGCTGGGGACAGCAGCAGCTCCCATAAAGGGGATAGGTGTGGTGTTATGGGATCATGTAAACACTTGTATGACCATCCTCCATGAGGCTGAGACTAGGGCATGGTCTATTTGATATCATAACATACAAAAAGAAGTTCCTGGCTATATGATATCTTTTTACCGTCTATCCTGGTACTATGAAAGCATCTCCAGTTTGTTTTGTTGCTTATGTTTCTTTTCCTGCATTTAATTCTGCCTCTGAAGTTCCTAATTCTTCCTGCAAAAAGTGAAACTAGCCATCACACACTGGGAAAAGACTCTGAGATCTTGAGTTGCTAAAAAGTGTACAACAGGTTGCACAGTAAAAGGAAAACTTCCTGCCCTTTCTTTTCCCCTCTCTTTCCTCCCCCTATGCCCACCAAACATTTCTATATTGTAAAGACAACTTGGACAGAAATTTCTATTCTAAATTCTCTTTCTCTGACTGAATAGGGCACGTAATCCCTATAGTAGGATTACTTTCACTTATGATGCTGTCTTTGAAGATTTATTGTTCTTTAAATATTTCTTGGATGCTACATTTGAATTTGATCCACTTTTTTTTTTTTTTTTTTCCAAATAGCATGAATCTTGTGCACTGCTTTTGTGCCTTTCTATCTGTAACATGAGTCAAATGATGCAACTAATTACAAGGAAATGAAACATTGCCTGGTGCTTATTAAGCCCTGAGAGCGTGGTCTGTGCCTCATGCAACAGGAAATCACAGTCCCTGCTTCAGTGCTCTCATGAGCTGAGAAGGGCAGTGAGTATTACATCCAGGACAAGCAAGGTCTGGTGAATCAGACCACCAAAGCTTGGTCTTAAAGCTGTTTGTTACAGTTTGTTGGTGAGTTTGTTTGAAAGGTCTCACCAAAGTGATGTCTCTGCAGAGACACAAACGCAAGGAGTGTGGTCAGGCACATAAGAAATAGCAGATTTTATGCATGGGTGGAAGGTGAGACTTCCACAAGGGTGAGCAAAAGAGAGAAGCTGGTTAAGAGCCTGGAAGGGAGCACAGGGAGTAAAGGGGGAGGATGAGTTGTTGGGGAGATGTGAGTGGGAGGCAGGAAGCTTGGATTTAGAGTGGTAGGTGAAATGAAGCCAGTGGTGTGATTGAAAAATGGGATCAGGCACAAAGGCATGCAGGAAAAAGCAGAATTGCAGAGGAATTGCATTGGGCAGACAGAAAGCAAGTGAAAAGCAAAAAAGCACCAAGGCTAGACTGTGGATGGACACGAGTTAGATCAGTCCTAGATTTCTGAAAACAAAGCTTGAGGTTACACTGAGCAAATAAGAAGTGAGTAAAAGCAGATGGCAGAGTGGTTTGAGTCCCTGAAGATAAACAGGAGAGTTCAGTGCTTAGCTGACAAAACATTAAATAAGTCTTTCAAACTGGTTTGTTTTGGTTCCCCCCCCCTTTATTTTCTTTATTTTGGAGTGCAAAGCATGGCTGGGTTTATGGCGGTGGACTTGGACCTGACCTGGGAGGTGGAGCAGGGCCAGGATGGTTGGCCCAGTTTAAGGTGCTGGGCAGAGTGTGCTGTTCCAAAGCATGGATTTGGACTCTCCCTTAGATCCCCTTCCCTCAGTCCTCAGGGACCTGCCCTTCATGCAAGAAATGCAGAGTAAATAAAACAGCAGTAGAGGTAGATGGAGAGCCAGTGCAAAGCCTGCAGCCTGCTTTGCAGGCACTTGGATGTAACTCCTGCATGGAGCTGGCAGCTGGGGCTGCACTTGACAGAGCAGTGCCTGCCAAGACTATAGTTTCTTCTTTCCTAGTTGTATTGTTCTCAGAGGTTGATTTACATAATGTAATGCAGTAATGGGGTGCTGACACGTGGCATGGGTGAGTTCAGCTCTGGAATGGCTTATTTGCATTACTGCCCATCAGCTGGTGCTGGCAACTGCCTTTTTTTTATTTAGAAAGGGAATCTCCCATGTCTCCTAGCTATACCTGCCAGCTAATCAGCAGGAGATGGGACATCAGATCCCTGTCTCTTCTTGTAGTGTCTCTGGATTAGGACTTGGAGATGATACTGCTCAGGAGAGACAGACACTGCAACCCAGGTGGATCATTTCCCTGATCTGCTTGTAGATGTGTTTTTCAAATGGCTGCATTGTCAACGAAGTGAGCTGATGCCTGTGCCAAATTCCTATTGAACTTCTGCTCTTTGCTTCCTAGCCCAAATTCCCACCCCCCATCCTGTGTGTAATGAGTCCCTTTGCTAACACAGCTCCCTGCAGTGCTTACACACTGCTGCTTGCTGAGATGGTTTCATGGGTTTCCCAAACCCCTCACAGCTGAAGAAGCTGGTAGCCTGGCCCTTGTGGCCCCTGCAGGGAGGGTCTGGAGTGCATGGTGGCATTCCCTGGATGAACAGTGCTGAGTGGCATTTCAGCTGTAGCTATGAAATCGGGGAGCAGTGCTGACTGCCAAGGCTGGAGAGGATTTTTTTGAACAGCTGGAGTGTAGAGCTTAGGCTTGCAGAGCTGGGAGCACCAGGTGAGCTATGAATTAATGTGTAAAAAGCCCTGGGAAAGTTCACAATTGTGTACATTGTTATGAAGTCAATACCAAGTTATGTTGGGTCTCTTGAGCTGGATACATTTTGTGATCCTTTGACTGCCCTTTAAGCTTTTCTTCGCCTCTAGTGTGACTTTCTGTTTTTTCTCTATCCCCTCATCCTCCAGCACAGTAACCACACCTTGATGTATTTCTTTATTCACTGCAAGCTAAACAGGGACAAGTTTTACAGATGCTGAAATTAAATGGGGTCTTCTGGAGCATTTCAAGAGGGATCAGGCCCCTTGAGCAGACTGGAAAGGGTCCAGGATTGCATATGGACAGCAGACTCTGAGGGTGGATGTGAGGGGTGAGCAGTTCCTCCATGTGTCAGCTGCCTGCAAGTGGTTGTAAAACAATCCACCACAGAATGGGAAAAGGTTGCAAACATATGGAATAATTTATTTGGCTACCTTTGAGCTAGAAAAGAAAATAAAGCTGTGTAATTTACGCCAAGTATGTGTAGGATATGGTGTCATTTTTTGGAGAGTTCTTTTAGCATTTGGTGCTAAGGAAGGATGTGTTTGCTAGGAGCCTTTTCAGAGCAGGCAGGAGCCACTGCCAGGTGAAGTTCCAGCTAGTTTCTGTACCCCCAAGGTGACTGGGATGAGGTAAATAATCTGCTGCTTGGGACTCAAATATTGTGCATTGTTTGGCTTTCCTCTGAGAAGGAAGGACAACAAAAAAATTAGAAGATGCAGTAAGTTATAGGCAAACAGTCACTCTTTGATCATTTGCTAGCCAAGTACTGTCTTGAATCCTGGCTGCATCAGGTTGGGGTTGTCCATGGTATATCTGCATGGCTTTATTGCCTGAAAGGTGTGACTGTGGCAGTCTGTGTCTCTGAGGGTGGCACTCCTTCCTCTTGGGCTGAATTGCCCAGAGTCAAGACCATGGGTGAGGGCTTTCTCTTTCAGTACTGGAGCTGGAGGATGAAACATCCTTTGAGAAGGTCAAAAGAAGGGCTAGAGAGGAAAGTGGGAAAGCAGACATCATTAAGTGCCTCTTTGATGCTGTCTTTTCTTGCATGATTGTCTGGAGTGGAGGAGGGAACTGATCCAAGCAATCCTTTCCAGCCCTTGACCGGTGCTTGCTAACTTGCAATTGCTTTTTACAATCGCCACTTTAAAATGAATATTTGCATAAACAGGCATGAGCTGGACCAAAACAATCACAAAAGAAAAGCTGGTTGGAAGCTGTTTCTAGTAGCACTGTCTGCAAACAAAACAAGATGTGCAGCACAAAACCTATTAACTCGATTTGCTATATTTATGCTTTGTGTGTTCAGGAACAGCATGTTGCTATGGGCCATCGTGTAATCCAAATTGCCTTGCAGAGGCTCAGAGGTTTAAACCATTCCAGAAGTTTCACAGCACTTTCTTCCCTCCAGAGGCCACCTGGCAGCACTGCAGATTTCCACATGTGATTTTCATCTAAGGTCTTCCCCAGATATATATAAATCATGGCAGTGAAACCATCTGAGGATGCTAGGAACTTTGAAAAAAGTCCTTTGGGGCTGGGATGTAAACAGGCCTTTCCTGATGGGATTTCATTTATGTTTCATTGAGGCTAAATTCTTCCCTTGGCTACACTAGGCTGTTCTTAAAATAAATGGCTTAAAACTGGTTTGGGGGTCTGATTTTTTTTTTTTTTTGGGGGGGGTTTTTTTTTTTTTTTTTTTTTTTTTTTGGTTTTTTTTTTTTTTGTTTTTGGTTTTGGTTTTTTTTTTTTAATAAATGCTCTTTCATGTCAGAGCTACAGTGGGTCAGCTCTGCCTGAAAGGTTGAAGCTCTGTTTCAGGTATTACTCGGAAGGAATCTATTAGTGTTTTGTCCATGGCATGAGTGCCTGGGAAGTTTTCATGTGGTTGCTCTGAGAAGGGGGAAATGGTGGCTTTTCTGGCTAAAGACACAAAAGGGGGAACTTTTTTTTGTAACAGGACTTTGGAGTCACCCACCACACTGGTAAGTGTCCAGCAGGAGGGTCATGGGTGCAACTGCTTTTGAGTACATTTGGATTAGCAGGAAAAACACTGGAAGTGTGGTGTTGCTTTTATTTATTTTTTTTTTAGCTGGAAGTTGGAGTCAGCAGTTTCTGCTGCCATGGCAAACCGTGTGTTACTACCCCAGCTGACAGAATAGGTGCATGTGCAATTAATCCTCAGGTAAAACTGCTTTTTGTTAGCACTGGCTCAGATATTGTGGACCAGGAACTCACATATTCAGCAGAATTTGGCATAACTGCATGGGTTTTGGTCCAAACCTTGTCATCCATTACCTCAGGGCTCTAGAGAAATCTTTCAGTAGTCACCTCTTCCTAATACCCAGTACCAAAGACTGGTTGCTGATCAAAGGTGTGGGGTGTTTTGTCTTTCCTTCAGATGCTAAAAACTAGTTTTATTTTTGGTGCCTGATATCAGTGGTGGGTAGAAGGGCTTAATTCCTTCTGAACTAAGTGGGCTTTAAAAAAAAATGCAGCAGGTGGATGATGTAGTGCTGCTACAGCTTTCCTTTAATGTAGGAGAGTGGAATGTAATTGCATCAAGTAGTGGCTTTGAAATATCAGATGTCCATTAGCGCATAATTAGGGAGTTAATGATGTGCTGCCAAACATGTGGTGACCTCTTTTTCTCCGCCAGACTTGGAGACATTGTTGCTTATTGCATTATTTTCTTGGGAAATGTGCCCCACTGGCCCTATCTGCTGGGCCTGCCTCCCAGAGTTCCTGGAAGTGTACTGGAGTGCTGAACATGCCTGAAAATGTTATCCCAAGAACATCTGGGCCCAGCAAGTCTGGGCTACCATGAAACACAAAGAGTAGAAAAGCAAAAGGTCAAAATGGAAGAGCAAAAGGGAAATTTGGAGCACTCCATGGAAAGAAGTGAGTAAAATTCTTACAGAACTGTCTCCAGTGGGATGCAAGGACCTAGCACTCAGTCCTCCTAATGCTTCTGTGGTACATAGAGTTATGTGATTGTCTGAGGGAATAGTTACAGATTTTCCTTGATCTTTCACTCACCCGAGACTGACCTGCTTAGGAAAGCCAGATTATTCACCAAAGTAAGTCTCTTGCAATAAGCTTGAATCCAAATGTGGACATTTTAATTGAAAATGGTTGTTGATAAGAGAGGAATGGTCCTTCGTTCATTTCTGACATAGCGTATTATGTTAGGTCAAGTTCCTTTTTGGTTGGTATTAACGAGATGTCTGCACTGATGATTAAAAATAATAATTAAAAGATTGTTCCCTTTAGCTACAAAATCTCTATCTGTTTGGACAGCAGGTGTTGTCCAGGGTGAGCAATTGCACGTTCTGTCAGAACCAATTTTGATGTTTGGTTATGGGCTGACAAATGGCTTTGTGCACATTGTAATATTATTCCAGGAATGTTACTGGCCTTGGAAATGCTTCATGCTAAATGGAAGATGCAGTACAGATCTCAGTGGGTAAAGAAAAACTTACCTACAAATTTCCTTATGCTTTGGCATAGTTTAGGGCTTTTTAGGATAGACAGGTGAACTTTTGAATGAAAGGATTTTTGTCTCAAATCAAGCTTGGATTACATTGACCTGTAAGTGTGTGGCATATCTTTGTGCTGCTGAGTTCCTGTTCTTTGTCATGTTCAAGTATTCTGCTTGTAACTTTTCCCTTTGTCTCAGTCACCAGCTCTCACTGTCCTGTTTTCTTCCGTGCCAGCTTTCACACAGATCTGCCTCTGTCTCCTGGAAGATTAAGTGATCTCTGTCTCCCTTTTCCTGTTCTTTTTGGATATAGTATGTTTCCCCCATGAAAAATGATGCTTGCTTCCTAATAAAGATGAGTTGTGTTATGTCCTGCTCTGGATGGTCTTACAGTGTTACTTTTAAAAAAGTTAGATTTGCTAGAGCTAAGGTTTACAGCTGTACAAGAAATATGACTTGCTTTGCTCAGTCTGAAAGGTCCTGAGTTGTAGCATGCTGCAAAGGCTACTGCTCACGTTGAATATCTACTGGGCCAAATTCTTGGCTTGCACAATTCTGCAAACTGTATGTTGATGCTTGCTTGGACCATGTTCTTATTTGCTTCAGCTTGTTACTTGCAGCATCAAACTGTAAGTCAAGTTTTAGAGTGACTCAGAATTCTTGTTTGCTGAGGAAGTCAGGATTATAGCTGATTTCACCACCTCTGAAATTCACTCTTGGTGCTGAGCACAATATAATCATAGAAAAATACAAGATAAAGCCTTGCCATTTCTCCTTCACTTGAGGTTTGAGGAGCAGGGGAAGATCTATAAAACATTAGAGTTTATAAGACAAAATGGTGCCCCATTCCAGAGGAACACAGAAGTGCTTGGGAATTAGAAAGTGATATCTTCTTTGCAATGGCAACAATAAATGTTTGAGGAAAGAAGGGGAAAGAGAAGAAAATGGGAAAGAGAAGAAAATCTTCTTGTCCCTAGTTTAAGAAAATCTTGCTGGATGTTTATCTGCTGAAGAATTTATTCTAGAAAATTTTGATTGGTTTGTGTGAAAAAATTGGCTGCTGCGAGGTTGTCGAGGCTCTCATGACCTGTTGAGCCTTGCAGGGGGAAGTGCAAGTCCCACAGTTCAGCTCTGCCTGGGGATCAGCTCTGCTGTGCATGGGAATGAAACACCTTGACTTAACTGCATTCAATTAGTCCCTCTAGAGTAGAGTGTTGGAGTAGAAAATCCAGAAGATGTTTTTCTATCTGAATTTTTCTGTGTTTCCTCTACCAGTTTGAGAAGGAAATATAAGTTTTCTCCAGTAATGCTGGCCTGCATGGGTTCTATTCTGTTCTGAAGAAATGTCTTTGCTGGGAGAGTGGATTTTTATATTGTCTCCTTTTGTTTATTTGAGGTGGTAGAGAGGGCAGACAGAATGCCAGGAATTGATGAATTTAAAGAAAGCTAAAAGAACAATAATTTAAAGTAGGCAGAAAGTTGTGTCACCATTTGACAATTTAAGACCTTAAAAGTCTTTCCCATTTTGCAATCATAAACAATCAGTCTTGTTTTGGTTGAGCTGGGCGAGGGAGGATTTTCTGTATCTTTGTTTGAGAACAAGTCAACTAAAATGTGCCTTTTTTTACTTCTAAACCTATCTCCCTTCCCCCACTTTAACTGTAAACCAGTCAAAGAGAAAATGCAGATAAGGTAGGCATGAACAACAGGTAGGAGACTCGGGAAGACTGCCTTAACTTTGAAATTCAAATTGTGTTAAAATTAATCCTTTCCAGCAAAACACTCATTTGAATTAATTGGTGTGTTACTTTATTTTATTTTCCCACATAATACAATTTATTTTAAGCTTCCGATTTGTTTAAAGATCTTATCTTTGACTGATGGCTGGGATATTCCATAAGTAAGCAGGGTTTTTTTTCTGAGATGAAAGTGTAGTAAAGGAAGTCAAGGAATCATACCATCATACTTTTTCCTGCTCTTTAAAAGACTATTTTTAATCTTGACATCCTAAATAACTGTTTAAATCATCTGCAAGAAGAAATATATCAATACCATGATCTTATATTAAAAAAACCCACCAGATGTGACTGGCAGAGTGTGTGTATTTATAGCTTCTCTATTGCTGCTGTAATCTACATTCATTTCTCTGTGACTCCAGTTGTACAAGCAAGACTGCATCTCTTAAAAGCATTTGAATGATTACTTGTTCATGTCAGTGTGTGTAGTGATGCAAAGGAAAGTTCTTCTCCTTTCCTCCATTAATATACCCTGTAAATAAATGCTTGTTTGTTTTTCATCATGCATATTAATTCTGTAGAAAATCTGTGATCTCTTACGGCCTTGGATGAACTGTCTTTTTTTATTATTATTTTCCCTAGATGCCTTTTTAGAAATGGAAAAAGCACTTTCAGTTTTTCTGTGGCAAAAGATGCTGCCAAGTGGTACGAGCAGTTCAATTAGAATATGCTTATTTTAGAAGGCTGCTTAAAAGAGGCTTAACAGTAGGAAAAATTGGTGCAAACTCTGCTTTTTAGAAGTGGTGCACCTGGGTTCTGATACATTATGCTCATGTGAAGAGGACAGGACTGGGTCTTTTTGGAGCACCCATTTAGCTGTCGGCAAGTGATTAAGTGGCACTTGAATAGGTTCTGCAATATGTGGAGAATTCTGATCTTTGGCTTCTTAAACTAGAAACTGCAAAGTAATAATGAAGGAAAGAAATACGTGGAATGCAGTTAATAATATTTTGGGTTTGCAATTTTCCCACTCGTTTTATTTTAGACCGAAAACAAACTGCGTCAGTAGTGAATTGGAATGATCAGCTACCTAGAGAGATTTCCATTAAAGGTTTCTACTGCAGTATCTTTTTAGAAACTCTTTTTTAGTTTTCTTTAGAATGAAAATGTGCTGACAGTCACGGAGTTAAAAAAAAAAAAAATCCTTTCCCCACTATATTTTTCCCAGAGGATTATTTTTATTACTGATGTGCATGAATTACAGTAGGATGCAGTAGCTAGATCAGGCATTAATACAACCCTTCAGTGTAACATTTCAGCCCTAAGATTAATCTAAATCTACCCAGGCATCTAAAAGCAAATGAGAGGAAGTAGGAAATGAAGGCAGGGAAAAAAAGAAAAGGAAGAGGAGATCTATCTTGGGACCATGATTTATTTAGTTTTCTGGGATTATACTGCAGTCTGTGACTACTGAGACAGTCTCTGGATTCTGCAGAAATACAACCCAAAACTTTAAGTGCCAAAAAAGTCTTTTCAGCCAGCCCAGTGGGGCCTGTGTTCCACAAAAGCAGGACAGTGACTTGTTTGTTCTTCATCTCCTTTTCCACAGCACGTAGATGATGTGCTAGGCAAGGCTGGCCATTGCAATTTTTCTTGGGGCAGGAAGATTTGGGCACCTCTTGTTAAAATCTGCAGAGACAATGGGGAAGGACAAGATGTCAAGGTCACTAAAGCTTGACTTTTCCTCTTGTCTTAATTAATTGTCAGAGCCCAAATCCTTGTCTCTCAGTTTTCCCCTTCGCCTTCATCCCTGTGTCTTTTAAAACATGTGGAAAACTAGAACTAATTTTGGGGGGTTTTGGTGGTTCAGAGAACTATTATAGTCTGGGTCCTGGGAACCCTGAGGCAGACTTCTACTGCTCTGAGCTCTTTCCCCTGCTTCTGCTGGTGTGCTGAGATGGCAGGGGATGCTGTCACTGCCTGTTTCCACACAAATGTGCAGTGCTTCATGTGACAGTGTCCCACCCGCACTGGGGGCCTCCAGACAAAAATTAATAAAGAATGAAGGTGATAACAATTTTTTTGAACAGTCACAGCTGATGAAATAAACTCCTACCATGCTTAAAAATTAGCAACAACAAAAAATCCATTTGAAAGGCAAAATTGGGCATGCAGCACCTGCCCTGATTTTTTTTTTTTCATTTTCTAAAGTAGCACATCTCTTTGCTGACGCTTGACTGCAGTGACTCATCATAGGAGGCTAAATCAGCCATGTAGAGTAATGCAGCGTGACTGATTTAGCCAGCTCTGATGCAGCATGATGAGAGTAACTTTAACCAGGAATTTCAGCTCTTTTCCCCTCCTCTCCCTGCCTAAGAACAAAGGGAAAGTTAAACATCTTTCCAGCAGTCAAGTATCTTGCTTCAGGGCAAAGCTTTTTGTTTGTTTTCTGTCAACTGAGAGTCTTGTGTGTAAGAAATAAACATTAAGATCTTGAACCAGAACTGGGGGGGGGATGTGCAGGCTGAGCTTGTTAAAAAAGATCTGAGTATAACAAGTCTTCAGTGCCTTCTTCATCTAGGACACACCCAAATGTGTGGTGAGGACTTTTGAGGGCAATTCCTTAAAATACTGCCTCGTGTGGTGCAATACACGTAGAGTACAGCCAGGTTTTATAAGCTCACACAGAAGGAGTGCTGGCAAAGTGTGCCTGAGCTTATGAGACCTGACCAAATTCCATCTGCCCATCCAGTTATCCAGCATCAGCTGAGCCCTGCTGGCTGCCTCTGGCCACTTCTTGTGCCCTTCTGGTCAGAAGCAGTAACATCATCCTGCCCAAACACCTTTGGCTGAGATTGAAGCACAGAGAATTTGTTTCACAAGCTGAACACGTTGAACCACAGGAATTGTCCCAGGTGAGAGGCTTCTCAGGACCGAGAAATTTGATCGTGGGCCTGAGCTTTTATTCTTGGATGCTCTGCACGTTCTTGCCGAGGCATAGGAAGTTGGCTTTATACCCCAGCCACTGAAATTCAGACCAGACCACAGTGCAGAATGTCAACCAAATGGTGCATTTTGAGATGAAATGGAGGAGGAGTAGGCTTAGAGAGGGGAATGAGGGCATGTGTTCTCGTTTCTGGAAAAATCAAGTGGATTCAAGTTCTGCTGAACAGGGGTGGCCATATTTTGCAGAGGGGAAATAATCCTGTTCAAGAATATAATTGGCATGTTCAAAATAACCAGCATCTCTTGAAAGTGGATCCTAAAATGGAAGAACAGAAAATAGAAAGGTAGGGAGAAGGAGCTTTTCTAAACGCTTGTTTCTCCAGATGTTTGGCTGAATCACGTCAGTGAAGCAAGTGTGAGTGGCTTTTACTGTTCTTTCCAAATTTAGATATTAGGGTGATGATAAGGAACTCTGCTCACACAGTCTTTTCTGCCTTGAATGTGGTCCCTTGCATCTCTTGTTACTGATCATCAGTGATTTAGGAGTCTTGCAACAAAGACTCTTTGTGCAGGTAATCTTTCAATCAGCCTGAAGTGCTGGCCTGTGTATACATATATATGTATATACTCGTAAAAAAATACATATTCTTTTCCTTTTAAAACAAAAGGTGCACTGAAGAAAATGGGTTTAACTTCACAATTGCCTTAAATCCTAACTGGGATCAGCTTCTGAGCCCAGAAAAATCAATTGTCAACCCTTAGTCCAATGGAACATCTTGAGAAATGACATCTGATTTTACATTTTTTTTTACTATTTCCAAGAGTTTTGATATGAAAGAAAATATTTCAACCTTCAAATTCAATAAATAACCTCCTCCAACTGCACGTGAAAAGGAAAAATTCATTGTAGTATATACAGATACTTTTTTCTCCCTTATTGGTGTTCTGTGAGGTGTAGATGAGTGATGGCACCTGTTTCTGCACAACAAATACTGGTTCAAATCCTTCTCTTGTGCTGGTTCCCATGTGTTGGTTTTGAAATACCTACTGATTGCATCTTTTCTCAGTGTTTGTTTCACAATACCACCTCAAGATGTTTAGATATTAATGAGATAATTATTGTGAGCTACACATTGCTCTGCAGCCTGAAGAATGTCAGTGCAGAACCAGAAACTCTTCAGCTGAACTGCATCTTGTTAAACACAGTGGTTGTCAGCACAGCTCATTGCAGAGTCTTTTGTAGGGGCCAAAATATGTCTTTTTGTGATAATTTTGTATAAGATATATGATTTTAGTTCCTTAAGTGACCTAGAAGAAAAAATGAAACCACATCAGAAATTGTGATTTATTTTTTTTGCTCGTATATGATCAAAGTATGTGGGAAGCAGAATTGTGCAGTGAACAGTGAGGAGCACAGGCATATTATCCCTTCACTTGGAGTCAGTCTTTGTTAGGCTTACTGACTAACCACCACAGAAATCTACCTCGAATCCAGGAGAAATACCTGAAACTGCCTCCTTGTGCTGAAGGGCAGAGTCCAATTTCTGTGTTTAATAGCAAGGTATGAACTTAAGGCAGGGAAACAGGATGCCATAACCAATGCAGTGGCAGAGGGGGCAGGAGATATGAGGGATTCGTGTGTGGGTTGGGGTTCTGCTCATGGGAGAGAGGGGTTTGTGGGCACAGGATGAGAAAAATGTTACATATAGCAGGGCAGATGTTCAGGAACTGCATAAGGAGACTTATTGCAAGACTTCAGCAATTTGTTTATTAAACATAATATTCAAATAAAATGCACCGGTTTTTTTTATTCAATTAATATTTTCTACATTTTCTTCTAGTTTGTATTTTTGTGCAAACTTAAAATGCTACTCCCCTGTATAGCTGCTTTAAAATCTGGTTTATCTCAGATTTAAGTATTTTTCTCCTGTTTTGTTTTAAAGTTTAAACAGCACTTTATTAAGCAATTCACTTTTCTTCATCATCACCTACAAAAATATGAAATATTTTTACATATTTATATTGTATTTCTCCCCATACCTGCTGGCTACTTTACAAGCATACTTGGTTCATGAGAATGAAGTGAAATATTAAACAGAGATTTAAGAAATGGTTGCTCTGTGCAAGTTTAATGATGGTTCTGTGCTGGTTTTTTCTAGTATTAAGCTCAATTGTTTTGCCTCAGTCAGAGACTGCAGCCCACAAACACTGAGTTCATGTTTCCACTGCAGTCCTTTCACCACTGAGAAGTTAGCAGTGAGTGGTGCTCTTCATTGCCTTCCTCGTCAGTGGAAATCCTGTTATTTATGCTTGTTCCTGGGGGCATGGGCTTAGATCTGGGGTTTAACTCTATTGGGAGGTGGTAGATGATCTGTTGTTGTCTTCAGCAAGAACCAATTTAAGCCTGAAATTCTTGTCAGGCCCACTTTCTCCAGCCTCCTCCATCACCACGTCTTTCCAGCTCGAGGCCATCTTCCTTCCCGCTGCCGCTCCTATAGGATGTATGAATTTTATTTGGAAGCCCATTATGCTTTTCTTTAATAACTGAAGGTGTTTATAAAGCTGTTTTGAGTGAGGGGTGGTGTGTTTGTGCAGTCCTGCACGGAATATCGTGGGTTGGAGGTGTACTCTGGAGATCCCATCCCCTGCGCCCCAGCCAAGGCTGGGTTTGATTTCCAGTTCCACAGCTCATGAACTCTGTGTCCTTGGATAAGCTGTTGAACACTCTGTGTCCTCCTGTGTCTATGAGAATGCTTATCTCGCAGGTAGGGATTAATCAGTGTTTGAAAAGTAATTTGAGATCCTTGATGAAAAGCACTGTGCAGGAAGAAAATATGTGACCGCACAGGAGCATCTTGGAGATTGTGATCACCCCCATTTCCCTTCCTGAGCTTAAGGGAAAAAGCAGCGAGAGGGCTTTGAAAGCAGGGGGAAACAGGCTTCTGTACGTGTGCTCCTTTGCAGCACAAAGCAGCAGCTACCCCAAACCCTGGGTGTGTTTATCTGGCATGTGTCCTTCTGTGGTTTCAGATATCTTCGCAGGAAAATGACTGCTCTGGCTCCCGAGACCTCTTTAAGCGATTATGACCTAAGTTACTTCACAACCACCATCCTTTACAGGGCTTAATCAATAAGCCCTGAAAGCAAACTAATCTTCATTTACTTTTGGAGGCCGCTGCAGGAAAAGAAGAATTGTCAGATAAAGCTGGGGATCAGCATTCCTACCTCAAGGCCAAGGGTCAGATATTAGTACACAGGGAGATTGTAAATACAGTTTGGTCCAACAGATGCTAAAATGAGTATGGTGGAAAATTATACCCCCAGGGGACGTCACTTTAATGCATGCAATCACTGATAAGAAGCTTCTTTATTACCAGAAGAATGAATTTAAAAACCATATATAATTTGCCTTTGTGCTTAAGGGAGTGAGGGAAGAAAGTGGACTATTAGGTGGAGATGAGTGGCTCACTGGAATATTGTATTCTATTGGGCTATTTGCTGAAGGATGGGAGGCAGGGTGTCCCAGGTAAAATACAAATCTGATGGAGTTTTAGCATGGTTTTCTTCCTCTTAAGGAAAGTTTTCTCTGTACAAACTTGGTTCCCAGTATGGAGTTGTTAGCAGTTAAACATGGAAGTGGGAGTGGATACTACAGAGATTCTGCATCATGGATTACTACATTGTCTGAAGGTGCCTTCCCAGCTTCATTGCAGAATATGTCTCCTAGCTGTGGAGATGTGAATTTTGAAGTATACCTATCATCTCCACATGAAAAAACAGATTTGGCATGCTAGAGGATCTGCCTTTGAAAAATAAACCTTGTATATGTTCACAATAAACAGAGGACTAATGGTATTGGCAGGATTTTATGTGGTAATCAGTCTTAACCCCACTGTGTTTGATGACTCCTCTTACACCTCAATTTTCCTTAATTTCGTTGCTCTTCTCACTTCTTTGAAACTGTGAAGCATTTGAATGAGGAAAGGATATTGTAACTATGTCTGTTCTCCTATGCCTGGCCTCTAGGATAATAAATACAGGGTTTCCTGTTAAAAGAAAAAAGTCCATTTAGCAGTTTCTTCTCCATTTTTATTATTTTTGGTTTTAAATCAATGAAGGTGATGGTGAGTATGCATTACCTTTAGTGTTGGCAGAGAGAGGATGCTGCTCATGAGAGGTGCTCATTTGGCCAGAAATCAGGTGAATGCTGGAATGGACATTTGCTACATACATTTCTAAAAGTAGAATCAGAATTTCTTTGCTGTACTCAGCATGTGTGTTCTGTGTGTTAATGCTGAAGAAAATGCCAAAGCTTTCAATTATTGTGTTTGAATGTTACAATTTTTTGGCAATCTTAAGAGGCAAAACCTTCTGATTTTGTCTGAGACAGCTGTGTATGACCTTGCATTGTACATATTACTTTTGACAATTGAGAATAGCCTCCTCATTAATTATGAGAAAACTCGACATAGTGAAATTGGTGATTCAATAATAATTTAATTTTGAATGTGCTGCCTGCAAATGTCCCATTTTGTCCACCATCTTGTTTGACTGGAACACCACTTCATTAGGAATCCCTGCCAGGAAAAATCATTATATGGAGGGCCTTCATGTAGCTTTTCATTGGGTGAATAATTGAGTTCCTAGAGGACCTATCTGATGTGAAGGCCAATATTTTCTTGTAATACAGACTATATAAAAATAGTATAAATCACAGTGAGAGATGAAACGATGCATTTAAATGTACTTCTAAGAAAGAAAGAAGCTGCAGTGTAGTCAAGTCTTTTGATTGTTCACCAGCCAATTACCCATGTTATTTAGGAATCAACTTGATGTTAATCTTTTGAAAACCCTTTTGCACATTGATGATCTCATCCTACTTCTTGAATTCACCTTTCAAAAATATACATCTTTAAAACAGTGACTGATTTATCGAATTTAAATGTGCTTCACCTTATCAATTTCTTTTGCTGAGCCAACTTTGTTATTTCTTCTTCTCATCCCAGTTCTGTGGACAATTTACAATTGATGATACGCTTTACAGAGGAGATTAGGATAACATTATGTTTCATTAGTTTGGAGTAATACAGAAGTGCCTAACCATGGATAAAAGACAATGGTACAGCTCTTGGCCTGCAGAATGTGTCGTGTGTGAGGTGAACAAAAGGTTACACATAAAAGCAGAATCATAGCTATATTTATGTAGGATTACAGAAATAGAAATTACTGGCAACTTTTTCTCCATCAGTTTTCCCAACCTGCTAAAACCTGTCTTTTGCTGATGTACAGAAACTGATCCCTGTACCCTCCTTATTTTCCTTTCCTATTCCTTCCTTGCCTATCTCCTCTGCCATGAACATGTTATTCTAACAGCAGACTAGAGGATCTTGGTGTTTATGTGCACTTATTTCAGGAAAAATTGTCTTGAAAACAAGAAAAGACTTTTTAAGAAATAGATGAAGAGTGGAGCAGCAAAAAATCTTCCTCAGACAGAGATTTGTTAGTAATTCTTAGAAGTCTTTGTTTCTGGAAGTTTACTGTCTCTATAGTCTACCTGAATTGATCAGATTTTAGGTTTAGATTATTAAGGGGCAATTTTAGTCTTTGCATTCTGTAATCTCTTAAAGGCCATTCTGTTTCATTAAAAACAGTTCAAAGGAGAAAACAACTAAGATGCTCATGTTTAACTCTTGATTTTTCTGGAGACTGATGATCAGTACCTGAGGCCTTGACTGCTTTTGCAAGATCTGTAAATATTTGCTATGACTTTTTTATGTTGCTCTAACAATTCACAATTGGTAATTAACAATACCACAATTGGTATTCTGTCATTCTGAGCCATTCAAGCAATTCATCCTTAAAACCAAAAAACAAACCACATCAAAACCCCCACCCAAACCCCTAAAAACAAACCCCAACAACCTGAAAAGAAACATGAAACATAAGATTAAATAAGCAAAGGCTTTTTTGAGTATAGCAGTTGAAGCAGTGAAAGAAGGAAAACATGTCATGAGCAGGCAGATGTATCTAAATGCCCTCTAGTCATTGTCATGGGAACTTCAGTGGGCTTTGGCCTTAAGGGCTAAAGATGGTTTGCATTTATTTCATTTCTCTGGATGCAAATTGAGTTTCTGACAGTTTGAAATCTCTGCAAAAAGCCTTGAAGGGCAAAAGTGGTTTTATCATAGTAAAAGTTAATGTGAGAACCCTTTGGATTTCTGCTGGTGCAGATCCTGAAATGGGTGTGAGTTCTTGAGTCAAGAGCCCTTTGCCTACAGGTTTTGGGTTGGGGCTGTTCCTTTGGATTTTTGTAATCACTATTTTATTTTTGAGCCGGTATCAAGGCTACAACAGGTGGTTTGTTGGAGCCAATTGCTTGCATAACTCCTGCATAACTGAAAGAATTTTTCCCTCCTGAATCTGTCCTGAAAATAAGGCTTTTTTTTCCTGTGACCAGCTTCAGAAAGTTGATTATCCGGGTTCTGCCACTGTGGAATCAACCTTGGGAAGAGCTTATGAAGTTATAATTAGGTTTCAGTCTGCTAAGCTTCAAAATGTACAACTTCCATGAATATATTTGCAGTACTTTTTGCCGGGTTTTAGACTCCTGCCAAGTTCTTGCCTTGAATTCAAGACATCTGTAGGTGGAGACAGCAGAGCCCTTTAGCTTAGATGGACAGAGATGTATTATGGGAGAAACATTTCTGCTGTCAAAAGCTCAGCCACCAATCCTCTGTAAACAGATCCCCCTTGGTCACCACTGAACAAGGGCAGCACACCTTACTAATGGAGATAGGCAGGGTGGGGGTTTTTTTGTTGTTGTTAGTCTTATTCTTAGTGTTTTTTCCTCATAATTTTAGTTTCTTAGAAAGACAAAATGACCCAAGAAAGTGTTCATGGGAGTTCACTGCATTGATGCACTAGATTTTCACCTGTTGAGAATTATCTTCAAGTACTGGTGTGACTTTGGGATGAAAATGAGCTCTTGCCTGTCTTCTCTTGTACTAGATTTTGCATCTTTGTTAAAAAAGCTGCAAGTTTTGCCTTGACTGGCTGCTGGCAGGTTTACAAAAGGAGACTTACTGCTCCTCAGGTGTTTGCAGTGATGGATGCTGTGCCAGTACTGCAGGAGCCAGTGGTCAGGAGAAAGGTGAAGTGTCAGAATCAATCTGTTTTAAAAAAAGACACTTTCCGAGGGAGGCTGGCTTGCACTGAATTTTTAACAACACATTCTCCTTTCCTTTCCTTATATGTATTTAACATAACTTTATTCAGCTAGGAGAGATCCTCTTGTCTCCCTCATTTCCATTAATGCAGAGTTGGATTTCAACAGCAGGCAAACTGGTGTTTACCATGGCAGTGCTTGCCATGTTGACAGTGCTGAGTGATTCTTAAGTGTTCAGTAAATCAGTGAAATTTTCTGAACAGTGGGAAGTTTTGATGTCATTAACAAAAGATGCATGTTAACTAGCAGCTGCAAATTAATTAGAAAAATAAATTAGAAGTTGCTTCTTTTTTTTTTTCTTTTTTTCCTTTCTGCTTCATGCTGTGTGAACCAGCCAGTCTAAAGTAAGGATATCCCATGAACCCAAATGTCCAGAGCTTTTAGGATCTGAATATTCCAACTTTCCAAACATTCAGTTTTATGTCCTGCACTGGCTGCTTCTAGAATATTATGGGTCAGTGCATTGCCTGTCTTACAGTGGTTTTCATTGTCAGTTTTCCTAATGTGCTCATCTGGGGAATGTCTGAACACTTCTCAGTTCTGTGCCAGCCAGAACCAGCTCACGTCCATCTGAGCAGGGTCCAGCCTTGCCAAGTGGGCTTCACTGTGCTGAGGATCCCATCCAAAAACAGGCAAGTGGCATTGGGGAAGGCAAGGCAAGCAGCTCTAAATGTGCAATGATACCAATTAATGAATGCTTGTCTCATGTTTTCGAACACAGGGATTCATTTCATAAACCTGTTAGGGTTGTGTTTAGAGCAATAACATCCTACTTTCTTTTAAAGGGAAACAATCTTACTTTTTTTCCATTTGCTGCTTCTAGCAGTGTCAGCTTCTTTAATTATTGCTATTTAATTATGTCTTAGCATTTGAACTCTCCTCATTAACCTTCATCAGACTGAGACACCTAGGATAATGCAATGGCAAAGCCAACATCTTGTGTAATTTTTTTTTTCCTCCCTCCACCCCCTTCCCAAATCTCTGGAATTCATTAATTGAATGTTAGAGCATCTGGGCCACTTGAGTATTCGAATCATGCAGGAACATGGGTAGTGTTAGCCTGCTATGGCTCAATAAACCTCTCATTCTCTTGTTCACGGTTCATTTGAATTTTGCAGAAAACTCTGGAAAAATAAGATGAGGCATTCAAATAAAAATGGTGCAGATAATGGTAGGAGGAGATGAGGAACTCAGACAAATGTTTACCCCAAGTACTGTGTGTATGTGGCACTGTCATGCCTTTAATTGAAAAAGAGAATGGGCTTTAGAGCAGAAACCCACAAGCCAGGCTCTATTCCTGTGTGACCTTCAGCTGTCAGTGGAGCTGTCCTCTCTATCTGAAAGCAGTTTTTATTTTATGCTGCTGAAGTAGCAGAGCCTAATTTCTCATTTGACAAGTGCTCTAGGATCCTGTGAGGAAAGGTATAATAAAAGTGCAAAATAAAACTATATGTGGCAGTATTACTCCTGATTCTAATGGATTTTAGTAGGATCTTTAATCCCTTTATCTACCATGAATAGATGCATTGTCTATAAAAGAAGCTTTAAGCTCTTTCACTTCACTTTGGTAACACCTTGGCAATGCAAATATGCCTTTGGAGTGTGTCTCATGATACTGGGAAATGAAAGTGCAGGAACAAAGTGTAATGACTGTGATGGAGGCTCTTTAATGTGGCTGCTGGACCTAAGCAAGGCTTCTGTATTTTCCCCCCGTTTCTTTGCTCTCTACACCATAAAAACAAGGCTCTTGCTGCCTTTTCTCCCACCACAGAGTATTCCTAGGTCCTGGCTTGGATTAGGCAGTCATGGAATAGAATATAGGCTGTGTCACACCTGACAGAACTATATCTCAGAACTGAGGTTTTACTCAGATCCCTCAGCTGCTGAACCCCTGTGTGAAGCAGAAGCAGGATGAAGCTTTCACACTGAGAATTGCCTGTGGTAAGTATGGATGTGCTTGTGACAGCAGAGGGCTGACCTTTATTTCACAGAGGGAGAAGCGGGGAGAGACTAAACTATAGATTTGTCATAACTAAGCATGAGCATTTATCTGAGCTGCCCAGGCTGGAGGCTGCACAGTCCCCTTGCAGTCAGTGCAGAGGGCTGGAAGCTCCGAAGGGTGCCTGGTCCCACTAACGCTTGCTTTGCTCTCTGGAGGTGCTTGGCTCATTACTTAAATACCTGAAGCCAGGTGGGATGAATCCTGGTTGAAAGCCAAGGTACAGGAAGGCAGTTCGGTGCCTGATTCCTCCTTATCGTCCAAACCCCGTGGATTCAAAAAGGACAGAGCTTTTTTGAATACCCTGCTGGACCTGTTCCTGCCTAATCTCTTCCCTGCAGCCTCAGTACTTCCTTTGTCAGGCTTTGCCCTCCTGTGCTTTTCCCGGGAGCCAGAGGAACTCTCCATTCCTCTGCCCGAGGCTATGAGTAACCTTTTTTAACCTTTTTTTTCCATGTAACATTTGTTGCTAGTGCTGGCAGAGGAGCTCTCCCATCGGCTTGGCTCTGTGCAGCCCGGCTGCTGGGACTGAGGTACGAACCTTGCCACTGTCAGCACAGGAAAGGGATTCAAAGGTTCTACCTCGAACGGGACAGGAGAGCTCTCCTTTGAGTTTAGGACCCGAGTCGCTGTGCCTGACCCAGATATGGCTGGGGGTTGCTCAGTGAGGCTGTGGAACTTGAGGGAAAGAGTTGTGTTGTGCCTTGCAGTGGTCACATCGGGCTGTCACCCGCTCAAGTTGAGTGTCACTGTGCTGGCACGCCAGCAGCTCATATCTGCTGCACAAGTAGCATCCCCACTGAGGCTGTCACTGCTTCGTTTTGGCTGCTTGTTATTTCTTGCTGAATTAAGTAACGCTTCGGATTTTCTAAGGGCTGGTTCTTCCTCTCCCAGGCCTTCATAGCTGGGAGTCTGGAATAGATGCTTACTTTTTTCCTCTCCTCTCCTCTTTACTCTTTGCATTCTGCATGTGTTGAGCTTCAGTTACAGTCTGTCTCCATCCATAAAAAATCGAATGAAACCTCCCCCCTAGACACCTTTGACCTTGTCTCTTTACAGAGATCTTGATTACCCCAAACAAGGTGTCCAAAACCAGGCTATTTCACTGCTTTCCTTTTGTTAAGAGCTTGATAATTTTTTTGCCCTTCATGCAGAAGTAGTTTTCTTTACTCATCTTGTCCTTTTTTACCTCTTTCCTTGTCTGAAACTGAAGTGGAAAAGAGGAGTGGAGGAGCCATAAACAGTGCAGAGAAAATGACAGACTGCTCTGTGTCACTGACTCTGCAGAACAGGTCACCAGGCAGAGACATCAGCCTCCTACTGCCTACGCTCAGTGTTTCATATTTTTTATTTGTCTTTACTGTTATGTATCTGATGTAGAGACATGCATTTTTTTGACAATGACCAGCCAATAAGTCCACATTTGTCAAAGAGAAAATGAGATAATCATCATGTGGCCTGGTATTACTGGGAGGGCAGATTAGATTTGCTCAAAAAAGGTGGCATTTTATGGTTACTTTTATGCTCTGTAAATACAGGAAGAGGCAGATTGAAGAGATTACTTTACAAAGAATTCCATTTCAAGTCACTGGGGAAGCAGGTAACCTTCAGATCTGAGCTTTGCATAAGAATGCAGTGGAAGAGGGACGATTTCTATTAACAGTGCCAGCTTCTTAAAAAGAAAAAACAAAATAAAAAACCCAACACTGTCTGCTGCTCCACATCAGCCTTTTCTCCCTGCTTGTTTTCTCCTTTCCACCCACCTTGTCCCCTGGCAGTGCCATTAGAGATGAGCCAGTGACTCGGGACCATTCCTTAGCTGAGGCAAGTAGTCATAGTTCCACTGGCTCCAGCGGAGCGGGAACGATTTATGCTGGCTGAAGGATGGTCCCTCGTGGTTGAGCCTTACCCAGAAGGTTGGTTTTTTTTAAAAAAATCAGCAGTACTGGGATTTTTGGTTCCATTTTCTGAGGTGACAGAGGTCGCTTGTAAAGTTTGCATCTGTATCTGAAGTTTGAGGCTGCTCATGATGGGGGTACTAACGCCCTTCAGAATTGTTCTGAATCAAAAGTTGGGTGAACTGGTTTAGGGAGAAAGGTTGGCTTCTGACTGAAAAAATCCACTGATGTTTTAAAATAAACAAGCAAACTAGATGGACCTTTGTATTATCTAGATCATGTGCCATCAAATCAGGTTTTTATTCTCCTGTTTATGCTTAGATTGTGGAAGAATGGAACTGATCTGCCACTTTAGTGACAGCCCTTGAGGCAGGACTGTGGTTTTATGCAGGGCGTAACCCAGTGTGTCTCCTGTTTCTTTAGTAAGGAAACAACACAGCCAGTGTAAAAATGCTCTAATAATGTTGATTGCTTTCATGCAAAACCAAAAAGAGTCTATTGCATAATAACTATTTGCAAACTTTTGGGTGGCACTTGAGTAGAAATGGGAACTTCTGAATGCTTGTTAATGCAAGCATCAACACTGTGTCTGTCTTTACACTTGAGCTGTGCACCCATATGGGACTATTTCAAGAGCAATAATTGAAATCAGAATATGGTCCATCATGCTACCTACAATAAAAAATAAATGGAGCCAATCAGAGTAAAATAGTTGTGTGTCAAGCTCAGATGTGTAGCTATCCAAACATCCACCAAACAATATGTTTATTTAATAAAGATTCAAGGATGATCTTTGACCACTGTTTTAATTAGGTTTAAATGAAAATTAATTTTATGTTCCATCTGTGACTCTGGTGCATTTACTTTTCCAGCTACTTCAGGTGATTGCCCATATTCCCAGATTTGTATTATTTGACTTTTTAACCTCATGAAATGAAGCACGAGGTCCTTTGGCACCTATCACAAACGTGGTGCAGGAAGCTATGTGAAATCCCAACTTTGGCTTTCCTTTGCTAGTCACAGAAACTCCAAGTAGTGAAATACTCCCGCCTGTACTGGCTGAGCACACAAAAGAGTCATGGGTCTTTTGAGATCAAAATTATCTTTTTGTTCACAATTTCATGCTCGGGGAAAATACTGCCTGAAAGGGCTGAGAGTGTTGAATAGGCAGCATGGGCAGCTAGACCTGGGAAAGGGAACAGTGAGACTTAGCAGGCTCTCGTTTGGGCTGTAGGTCTGGTGACACCTACAGCAGCTCTGTCCCCTGGTTATGAGCAATCAGTGTTTATCACAGACCTTCAGACTCTCTCTGCATTGAGGCTGTCTCACTCCAGAAGCAGGAGATGACCCTTTTTCTTGTTTGCGGCGGTGTCTGGGTTATCGGCACCTCCTTGCAGAAACAACCTCTCTGCAGAGCTGGCTGTCCAAATACGAGATAAGTAGGGGATCTCGTGAGAAGTCAGGTATTTCTATCTGCTCTACCCTCTCCTGCTGTCACAGTACTTTTTCATATAACTCCCAGGCCCAGCTGTGATGACTTGTAAGGTTTGCATTGCTCTAACTCGGTGATCGGCTTGGTTCCTAAGTTAAAAAAAAAAAAAAGCCTTTATTTTTCTTTTCTTTTCTTTTTTTTTTTAAATTGAGGAAATTTAACTTGGTGCCGGCTCTGCACACAAATAGAACAACTGCTGTTGAGCTTGTCAGCCCTGGCAGTGTCCTGTTGAGAGGCCTCCTGGTGTCAAGTGCACTTGCCTTCTCAATATGAAAAGGAATTTATATTTGTAATGAATATTCATACAAGAAAGACATGGGTGATTTGCAGATAAAACAAAAGTTTTTAGTCTCACAAAAGCAGTACGGTGAGATTTAGTATGGAGGGAATCTTAAATGGCACAATTCAACCTATCCCATCAGAGGAGCCAATGGGTGCAATTCTGCCCAAATTGATGGAATGGCTTTCATTTACCCCAGCAGTGAATTTGCTACCTACCCAGCCAGACCTGATACTTTTTGACATGAACAGATGAGAGGATCAGTCTATTAATGCAGAAGATTTAGTAGCTATTTGGTGAGTTTTTCCCATCTTTGACATTTCAGAATGGAGCTTAATGATGCAGCAGTTTAGCACAAACAACCTGACTGCATGGAGACATTTTTTTTCTTCTCTTTCTGCTGCCTTTTCCAGGCTTGGCATTCTCAGTGTGGATGACTTGGGACAGTAGGGTCCCTTTTCAAGTACACCTACAGGCTTTGCCACAGCTGTTAAGCTTCCTTTGTGAAGCAGGAGTTCTACAAGGGCACAGGTTAGTCAGTTTTTCAGAGCTTAAAATAATCCTGTTTCCCTGGTTCCTCAGAAGATGTTGTGTTTAAAAAAAAATAAAATAAAAAAAAATTACACACTTTAATAGAAATACTTTTCCTTCATTAAATTAAATCTCTAAAGCCCAATAGCATTTTCAGTGCTTATATGAAAATGCCAGTGGGGATTTGAGATTAAAAGCGGTATTTTTGTACAAGTCAATGAAGATCTCAATAGGAAAGAACACTCTTCAAATATAAATTCCTCCAGTATCGAGAAAGACAGATTTTCTACTTAGGTCCTTGATAATACTTTTCCCAACCTTGTTATGAAACTCTGTTTTCACATATCTGATATAAGGCTGTTACACATTAGCTCTCCATTTAATGAAATCTTATTAATAGTGTCTTTTTTATTATAGAGATATGCCAAGCTACTCAGATTTAATTCTTGTTTAACAGTAAACATAAGGTACTGTGACCCATTTATATGCAGCTCAGGTTCTCTTTTTCTATCAAAAAAATGATTGAATGGCATATTAAAAATGGAACTAAAATATATCTACTATTGATTTATATTGGTATAATCTTAAATGTATGTTGCCATGAAAGGCCACTTAGATATCTGACCCGCAGCTAGAGAAGTAGGAAAGGAATACAACAAAAAAATTCCCAGGAAAGGTTTGTTGATGGTTTGTTTTGGGATGTCTTTTTCTCTGTCTTCTGATGTCTTCTATCCATTCAAAGAAAAAAAAACCCACCCTAAAAACCTGAGATCTGCATTTTTGTAGATAAAATACTGCATGATCAAGGTGCAGATTTTGGGAAAGTGCTTTCCAGATTATTTTACAGGGAACAGAACAAACAGGCATAATTTGGCTTTAGTAATAAATGCACGGAGATGTAAAAGTTTTATTTGATTCAAGGATCTTAAAGCAATGAATAAAACCAGATAACCATTACTAGTGCTTTCAAAATGGAGGAAAATAAAGCAAGAGTTGTGAAAACAGACATCAAAAAAAGTAGGGCGGTTATATACAGTCCCTATACCAATATTCTTCGTAGAATGGTCTGGGTTGGAAAGATCTTAAAAATCATCCCATTCCAGCCCCCTGCCATGGGCAGGGACACCTTCCACTGGACCAGGTCGCTCAGAGCTCTGTCCAACCTGGCCTTGAACACTTCCAGGGATGTTCCAGGGGTGGGACATCCACAGCTTCTCTGGGCAACCTGTGCCTCACCACTCTCAGTTTGGAAGGTACCAGATCTGCTGGCTAACATAACCATCAGTTTGTTTTTCAGTAGTCATCTGTGCTCCCAGAAAAAGCCCAAGATAAGGTTTAAAAAAACCTAATTAACTCAAGGCAGTCAAGTAAAGTGTGGTCAAGGACAGTCCTTGGATTCTGTCTGTGTCTTCAATTCACATCTTCTGTCAGCACTGGGAAGGTCCTCTCACTCTGGCCTGCCTCCTGAAGTTACACAGACAAGTCAGGGGAGAGCTGGGATAGGAAAACAATATTTTAACACACCCTCTGTAATTTTAGGTTTTTCAAACTGTGTTCTAAATTTAAGCCTTCAGAGAATCCCAGTCTTCAGGCTTTGGGGATGGGATGAGGTGCTCATGTCTTCATGCTGAAGCTACTTTTCTTTGTCACCTAAGTCAATATGCACTGGATTAGCTGCTGAGCAAGGGCAATCAGGATCCTGTAATCTTCTATTCAGGGTGTCAGTGTGGAAGGAGGGAAAATAGGATTCTGGTTCATGTGCTATTTAATGCTATGTACTTTAAAAAAGGAAAAAATTCTCCAATCTAATGTGTTTAGGATACTCCTGGAAGCACAAATGTGGTTTCAGGTGTCTTCAGCCTAAAGAAGAGGTTTTGCCTGGAGACTTTCCTAATGCTGGGCAAGTCTTCTTAGCCAATAAGTGTTGAAAACTCAGAGATTGCTGCCACTATTTTTTTACCTTTGTGATTTTTGTGGTGCTCTTCCCTTAGGTACAATTTGGAAATATCTATTAAAACTAGCAGAAGAGGCAGAGGTATATGGATTTCTGGGAGACTTGGCCAAAGGAAGAATCCTGGTTGCCTATGGATACTGACATCTCCTGAACTAGGTGACAGCTGAATGCAGTTTTTGAAGATCTAAACTATGGACTTAGATGGGATTTAGGCTACTTTAGTGGCTAAATCTGTTTGCGGATTTATTCCTGAATGTCTTTTGAAAGGTTACTCATCAGTTTGGTGGAAGAGCAACAGAAAGAACACAGGATTTTTGACTTCTCATATTCAGACAGTGCTACATTATGTGTTTGATAGAGGACAGTGACCTTCAGAAAGTTTTCCATCATTTTAGAAGCTTTCTCAAAACTAGGACAGTAGTCTGGGCTCAGCCCTGACAACTTCTGAAAAGCCTCTCCAGGGTTCAGTCCTAAATATCATCATTGTGGACATGTCTGGTTTGAAAGCTTAAATTCTGCAATGATGATAAAAATCTGCTTGAATTTAATGGCACGGAAGCTCTCTTTTTTCTTTCTGTGCCTCGGAAATGTGCAGGGCTACATTAAACCAACACTCTGGAAACAAAACCGCTTAAATCCACTCTGGCTTTTGCATGTGCTCTGTACAGTAATGACTGTGGCTAATGGGAAGATAGCTTCTACAATTATTATAATCAATAGATTGGGAATGCAAAGATAAAGCAAATTAGGACTAATCTGTTCTCTGTTTTTTCTAAACCAGTTCATAAACTGAGAAGACAGTGCAAGCACTGACTTTGCTTTTCGTTCAAATCGAGCTTTTGTGTCACATACTCCTAAGGACTCCAGGTTTATGTCTTGTTTTTCCATTTGTCTGGAGTATCCCAATTTATTTTTCTTTCATATGAAAAAATCTCCAAATCTCTCAAATATTTTTGACTGGAGAACAGTATGGTTGGTAACACACAGCTTTCATCAGAGGTCTGGGTAAGACCAGGGAGTGTCCTCCCAGCCTGGTGGGGCCAGGGAGGTGTGGGGTGTTGGGGTACAGATGTTTTGCTGGCGGTTGTGCCAACCACTCTGTGGTCTGTGCTGGATGAGCTGGTTAACCCATATTGCTTCAAGGATTCATCACTTGAATGGGGTTGAAATTGCTGTTCTCTTACTGACAGTGCTGCCTGAAAAAATACCTTTTCTATAGCCTGAGGAATGTTTGGGAAGAATTAGCAACTCCTGTACAACTGGGGGACACTTAGCACAAACTGGGATGTGTGTGGGCATGTTGTATTCACTGATTTTCAGCTTCATGAGGAACCCCAAGGTTGACTGTTGGCTCTGAATCCTACCTTTGATAAGGGGAAGTACTGCTGGATGCAAGCTCAGCTGAAGGTCATTAGCATTCTCCTGCTGTATTACATGCAGATTTTCTTGGCTCACAAGAATAGCATTACATGGAGTATGCATCCTATATCAGCAAAAGAAATGCATGCGTGCAGAGATATAGCCAGGGTTTATGGGCTTATTAGAAGACTTACAAACAGTCCTCTCCTCCACCTCCTCTGTCCTTATTTCCCACTGACATTCCCCCTGGCTGTGTTTTCCCTTCTTCACCCTTAGATACTTTCAACAGATTGGGGTGAGAAGGTTTGTTTTTACTTTAAATAACTTAAAATCAGCAGTAGAGTCTTTGATCTATCACCACCCTGTATTGGCTGACCCTTGGGTGCACAGAGTGTGTTTGGGAGTAAATATAAATTCAGTTATGTACCCTTGGCTCAGGAATTCAAATGCCAGGTGGCAGAATTCCTTATAGTGAGGGGATATGGATGCAGTCCTCCCTCAAACAGGAAGGGCTGAGCAGCCAAAATTGTATTAAATGATGTAGGCATGCATGCTGGAATTCTCCCTGTACTGTTCAGGAATTTTTGCACCATACAGAATATGTAAACAGAGCCCTGTTAGCACCAGGGTGATATGGGATAACGCACAAAATGGGGGAGTTGGGGAACTTGGAAAAATGGATTCATTTTTTCCCCTTCCCCTTTAGTTAGCCTGATTTTTCTATTTAAATCAGAGTGGAAGTGGGGGTGGGGAAACAGCACTGCTTCTGCAGATGTGGCAAGATGCCTGCAGAGGAAACGCCTTTGGAAAAGACGAGAGAAGTCAATTTCAGCTGTAGGCCTTGGAACGCGGTGGTAGAAGAGCAGGCTCAGTGGTGGCAGCAATTGGCTGGTTGGTTGCCAGCAGCCTGCACTAAAGGGGACCCTGTGGTCCTGCCAAAGCTGAGTGCATGGCAAGGGAGCCTCTGTGATTCTGGAGACCTTCTCACTGCAATCATTGCTGCTACACGTGGAAAAGCTGTTGCAGGCTCAAACCACCTTCAATGCTGCCCTTCTGTCGTTCCAAAATGCATCAAGTGAACAGAAATCAAGAGTAAGAAGCTTAGAGATGCCTTGCTGAATACCAGGATGTTCTGAGGACAATGATAAGGCAACTGAAAGCAGTACTGTATGATCCAGGGTCATCTTCCGTGAATCTTTTGCCTTGGAGTAGTGTTCAAACTACATTAGAAAGGTAGTGAGATGCACAGGTGCTGTGATGGTTGGCAGGGTCTCAACGTTGGTTGGCCAGTGGACTCAGTGAGGCAGGAAGATACTGGTGGCCAGGGAAGTTACTTGCATGCCATGAAGTGATTTTCTTGCTTGTTTTCCCATTTTTGTAGGTGTTGTAGGGCCTGTGTAGTGTATGCAGCTGGCACCTTTGATGGTCTGGATGGAGAAACAAACCCCAACTGAATTGCAAGTGGCAGGGTCCTGGGCTTTCTTTTTGGCACTGAGTAGCTCCTCAAGCTCAAGCTACTTAATTAAAGAGTAGCCAACAATGTGTCAATGCTGATGGAAGCAATGACACCATCTCAGGCATCCCTCTGTGATGTCAACTTCTGTCTGAAAATTTTGCTTCTTAATTTTTTTTTGTAAATATGCCCATTGTGCACACTGAATTGCACTTTTTATTAATGAGAAATGTAAAGTTTTAAAAAAACAATTGCACTGTAGCCTCATTACTATGAAAAATCCATTATGTGGAAGCCATTTGTCAAAGACAACTGTTTAGTTGCTGTAATTTACATATTTATCAAGTTTGATTGGAATGTAATGACTTTGACTTTCTTCATTTTTTTTTTAACCTTTCTAACCCTCTTTCCATGAAAAGGGTGTTTTGGTTTGTTTTATGGGAAAGGGCAAAACATAATTCAATTTACATTGACTATCAAATATAGTTATTAATGTTCTGAATGACTGGGATTTTTTTTCTACATTGGAATTGAGTTGTATTTCCATGCTTTTACATGGAAACTAATGTGGGGTCTTATTAATCCATGAAGTTTTTGTTTCCACCAAAGGATCTAGCTGGAAAATAGCACAAGACTCTCTAAATAAGATAATGAGTGTCAAGATAGGCAGTCAGTATTGGATCTCCATAAGTCTTGTAGTTGAAGGCTGAGAGTGGATGGGTTTCCAGTACAATCACATGATTTACTATGGGTGATTAATTTGCATCTGATGCTGGGGATGTTTTGACACAGCCCCAGCTAGAAGTATTATATTCCCTTGGCCACAGGCTGGTAGCCAGGAGGCTGCTGAGGACACGGATCCACACAAGGATCTTACGCTCCACTTGTGAAGGCTGACCTGGAACAGAGGCTAGACAGAGTCAAAGAATAAAGTAGGTATTTATTAAAAGGCCTCAATGGATACACCTTGGGCTGTACAAGAGCCCAGCCAGGGCTACACCCAAGATGAACCAAAATGGTCACAAAATGGATGACTGGTCATGAGGTCTCTCACTTTTATAAGTTCTGGTCCATTAGCATATTGGAGTTAATTGTCCAATTATAGCTTTAGGTTATGAAGTCCCATCCTTCTTGTTTTTCTCTCTTCATTCTGCCATTGTTTATGCTCTTCGGCCTGAGATTTGGATCACTTGTCCTTGGTCCCCAGATGGAGAAAGAATTGTTTTGTCTACCTACTCTGTGAAGAGAGCTTAATATCCCTTAATATGAAGCTCAGAACTACACACTAAAGCAGTACAGAATCTGAAAAATATAAAAGCTAAAACCTGAGGCATCACACTGAGCTGTTACAAGACAGGCAGAGGTGATGAGAAGTTGCTGCAGCAGCTGATCCTGGGAGTTGTTAAAGTTCAGAAATGTGGCACTGCTTGTTTGCAACTGGCCCCGAGTGAAGAAATCTCTTGCCTATGCTATGGAAAAGGCTACAGGATATTATTTGGTGGCTGCAAAAATGACAGGTGAAGAGCAGGATGCCAGCTCTCCTCTGAGCTCTGAAACTTGAGAATTGAACAGATCTGTGGTTTGCCTGCTTGTAGAAGTTCATCTGGAGGGTCAGTCAGTTCCTCTGGAGTAGTCCATGGCCCAAGCAAAAATCTAGAACAATGCATAAAAACTTAAGTAATTTTAAAAAGATACAAACACCAAGGGAAGAAGCAAGTGACAAATAGAATGAAATTCAGCAAAATAAGCTGCTGGCTAAATACCAAGAGAAATACCCTCAGGTTGAGAGAAGGGAATAATTTTCTACAGAAATAGGGTGCTGACCAGATAAGGATGGTCTAGATGAGCTGAAAGGTCCTTCCCAGAGTAACTGTGAAAGGGAATACAGATATTTCAGTGCCTAACTTTGAGAGCTAGTGAATATCAAGCAGCAGGTGGCCAGCCACAAGTATAACCTACGTGACAAAAAATCATCTGCTACAGAAGCTGTGGCATGCAGTTCGTCAGCCCCTTTTCTGTCCTCTGCTGCTTCACAGCATCTCCCACTTGACATTCCTATCTTTGACGTGTCCCATCCTTTAAATAAATGATGACTGAGAGTGATCCCCTTGAGCTTCAACTTGGAGCGTGTTTTTATTAATTTATTTCTCGCTGTGCTAGATTTCTCCCCCTCCACTTTTAAAGGCTCCTTTGACTTTAATTAAAATTCTCCATAGGCTTATTGCCTTGAGAGAGAGAGTGTGAGTGTGTATAAATTGGTTTTAACAGTTTGCTGACTAGATAGGTTTTACAAAGCTCTCACAGCCTTCCAGTGTGAGTCTAGTGCAGGCAAAAAACGTGTTTTCCCTTATGCCCCGTGCTGTATTGATTGACTGCGCCTCTGGAATTTATTGCTAACTAATGACGGGACAAAAAGGACAATTAGGATCGGTGGACACTTGCGTGCACATGAAGTTAATGTGGTGCTTACAGGGAGCTTTGAGAGGGATCACGTCTGTGAGAGGAGCTGTTCTCAGTTAGTTGCAAGGCAGGGGACTCAGGCGGCAGGTTGGCTGGGGAAGGAGAAGGTTTTATGCGTCCAGGTGGAATTTAAACATCTTTGCCATTATTGTTTTTGCAACAGAGGGGAAAATGTCATAAGCATCATCTGAATAAGAACGACAGCTTGCTTAATTGTTGGCCCTTAATGAGAATGGAAAGTGCTCTGCCTCCAGGCATGCATCTCACCACTTTCTTTTGAAGGAAAGGACAAGGCTGTGACAGGACTTTCTCCTGCCACACGCTGGGGTTTATGATACAGGTCCAATATTCTTAGTGCACTTCTGCGACACTTGCTGGTGCTGGAGTCCATTGCCAGTGACTGGAGTGCACACCTAAGCAAGGCTGATTTAGGGCTGTTGACTCCTCCCAAGCCACAGGCTCCCTGACATCGTGTCCCTGTGATTGAAATCTGGGAAGAATCAATGAACAAAAGCAGGGGCCTGTGAAAAGGGGGCCTTTTGCACCCCATCTTTGCCATTCTGTTTACATCAAGAACAGGTTTCTCACCCTGATTTGAAGCCAATGCCTAACATTACAGTAAAGAAGGGTTTGCTCCTGGCTGCCTTAGAGGTGTGTGTACTTTAGCCCTAGGGTAGTCTGCATCCCCTGCCTGGCTGAAGTATTTCAAAATTTGAATTTGGTGTGTAAGACCCTCTTCTGAGCATCTTAATTTTTGGTGCTGCGTGTTCAGGGCCGAATTCTGATTTCAGGCAAGCGGTGAACATGAAAAGAGAAACAATTCACTGGTGTCTATTTCTTGCCTGTGGGCTCAATCCTCTCTCCAAACAGAGTGCTGGTGCTTCCCAGAGAGGTCAGTGTCACGTTCTGAGGAGCATGGCTCTTCATGAATCTCATTTCAGCAGGTTGCTTTTTATTGACCGCTAGCTCAGCTACTGAAGAGCTCACAGTCATAGCTCAGCAAAGGCCAAAACCCCTTGCAGAACACCCTGCACATCTTGCTTGGGATCACTGCTTTCAAGGTTTTGTACACAGAAGGTTTTATTCTTCCTAACCCTGTCAGTCCTTGTCCTTCTGCCCAGGGAGGGTCTGATGCAACACATAAATCAGAAAAATAATAATCTCCTGTGTCCTGTAATTGATCATGTCCCCACTTCTTTTCAATGGGTGTTTAGGAAGAATAAGAGAGAGAAGGGTTCATGTTGTTCAGGTCAGTGTCAAAAAGGTGGAACACAGAAGATTAATTGGTGACAGTGTTGGTTGTGTTGCTTCACTGCTCCCCCAGGTTTGAGACTTCAGCCCAGCAGGCTGAAACTTTGGTTGCTTTTCAGTTTTTTTCCTCACAGACAGATACCTCAGTAGGTCTCCAGCTTTGTCCAGTATTTCATGCCACTCCAACTTTTTCTTTTTTCCTAATTCTCCTCCTGTTATACATTTTCCCTGTTTTTTAAGTGAATAATATGAGACCTAGCCCCAGTGAATGGAGGTTTTCTAGCTACAGCTTCCCAGAAACATCTTTCCTGATTTTTGCATGTTGTGTTGCAGCTTGTTCCCTCCCTATTTTTTTATCCATTGGCCTTGACAGGTTAGGGACGCTGGACAGATTCTGTCTGGAGCTAACTCTCATGGCAGCTATAAATGTAATTTTCAGTGCTGCCTTCCTTGGAAAAATCCATGATGAGCACAAGGATGTGACTGTGCATCTCAAAGAAACTAGAAGAGTTTTGAGAATAGCTGTACTACTCAAAACAATTCTGTTCTGAAGTGCACATGGTTTTGCTCAGTTTTTATATGGGAAAGTCTGAGCACTAAAGTTAATCACAGGCAAAGCCACAGCAAAACTGGAAAAAAAAACTCAAAACAGATCAAAGGTGTCCTGGCTGCTCCTGTAACTGCTGGACTACTCTGTGAGGGGGTGGTAATTCCCTCTTTTCTACCTTGGCTGAAATTCTGACATAAATTATTCTCTTATCTTTAAGTCCATGCATACTTACAGCAAACAAACACAGCTGTAGCCCTCTCCACTGGAGAGAGCTGATGGAGAATTGCTTTTTAACCAGTCCTAGCACCATCTTTTGAGTCCCTGGATTTTAAAGACAAATTGAAAAAGTACCCATGTAATGTAGGATTTCAGGTGGAAATCTCTTGCATCTGAATCTTTTAGCTCTATCCCTTTGTAAAAAGTGAAGGCTACTGGGATGGTGAGAATTCTAGAGGGATGATAGCTCTGAACAGAGAGAGCAGGAAAGATACCAGTTAGTATTGATTCCTTCCCAAAGGATGAGGTCTGCTTCCTCTGGGGCAGCAGGCAGCTCCGGAGTGTTTCCATCTCCTCTTCACTGATGAGGGGCTGTGGAGCTCGTCGAAGACAACCCTGTGAAATGGCTGGAGATCATTATTGCTGTCACTGGTGGTGACTGGAGAAGTGCTGCTGCGTGTGTAAGATACTGCATTTCTATCTGATGTAAGATTTTTAGAGAGAGATAAATAGAATGTGCTTTGGTTTATTCAGTTCGCAATTTATTGTTGACCATTGCAAGGAAAA
The DNA here is from genome assembly GCA_013398275.1 of Promerops cafer. Taxonomy (NCBI): domain Eukaryota; kingdom Metazoa; phylum Chordata; class Aves; order Passeriformes; family Nectariniidae; genus Promerops; species Promerops cafer. Next base: position 2,082,911 of record VZSE01003876.1, read on the forward strand.
AAAACAGTGAGTACTCTACATCAGAGTTCATGTATTGAAACACAGATGAGTGAGTTCTGAGTCAATGGCATTTAAGGAAATGGCATTGAAAGACACTCAAGTAAAATCAAGACTTTAGCAAATTGTGTCTAGAATGTTTTTGTCTTGGTGTTTTTTTTCTTTTCCCTGCAGGTAAACTTTACTTTCTTGCTCTATATCATCTGAAGGACGCATGCATTTTCTGGGATTTTGGGAATGATTTCTGGGGTTCTGGGATTAGACATCAAATTTAACAAGATGATGTATAGCTTTGAGGAGACACATTTGATGTACCACTTAGCCTTCCCATAATTTACTGTGTGCCTCCGGTCTCTGGAGGGCAAGGGGTTGATCTACACTCCAACCTGACTTTATAAATAGCAAAGCAGAAGAGGGAAAAAGAAAGCAGGCTGGGGACCTGCCTGCTAAACTGTTATGATATGACAGTGATGCAGGTAGGTGACATTAAATGCTACTGTCTGCATCCTTAATTGTGAGTTGTCATCACCTTGGCCGTTGGAGGACGAGTAATGTGCTGTTCATATTCCAGATTTCTATTCTTATTCATAGGACTGTATGTTCCAACGTTCAAATGCATATGTATAATTTAAAAACAAAAACCTCAGGTTTTTAGGAGTGTTTTTTGGAGTTTTTTTAGTGGAGGTGAGGAGGGAGGAAAGATGTGAGTGTATCTTGACTGGTTTTGCGTGCAGTTAATTTTCCTGCCTCGAAAGCGTAGTGAGCTGCCAGTATCAGAAAGCCCAAATGGAAAAATGGTTGCTTACAAGATGTAATGAAGATTAAAAACAAGCAAATGTGGCTGGGAGGTAAGGGGGCTCTTGCTCTGTCGGCATTTGCCATTTCTGATTTTGCAAATAGCTCTGCAGTGTCGTTCGATCTGTGCTTCAGCATAATTTTACCAGGAGATATTTCTGGCCTTTTGCTTCACAGTCAGATCCCTTTGCTGGGCTATTAAGTTGAAAATGCAGTCAAGTATTAACATCAAAACTGTTTATGTAACCTCCCACCACACAGAACCCCTCCAAAACACTCTGCAACTGAGGAAGGGAAGGGGAAGGAGGGGATGAAAACCAAGGGCTGGGTAGAAACGGTGCCGGCTCTGAGATGTAAATAGGCCAATTCCTTCCAGTAAAAGGAAGTCAGGCTGTTGATATAGGCCTGTCTACTTAAACTGTCATCGAAGCTCACTCAGCTGCATTCCAGCAGGGCTCCAGGCCGTGAGGGATGCACAGGGCATTGTTACAGAGGACTGAGAGGGAAGAGCAGGGAGGAGCAGAGGCATATCCAGGAGGAACATCATACAGCTCCTATGCTTTCAGATTCCTGCTGGCACTGACAAGTGTTGATAACTCTGTCAGCATCTGCCTTCAGAACACTGAGTCCCACTTTCCTACCTGCCCCTGTTTGTCCCAATAGGATGCTCACACATGGCAGAAGTCTAAAGGTTCCTTTTTCCCATTTTCTGATGAAATATATTTAATTTGCTTTGAACAAGAGCAAACCCAAATCCCAGGGCCTCTGAATAAGGGGAAGTTATGGAGGGGGAATACAATTAATGTCTTAATCCTGTGTCACCCTTTCTTTGAGACACTGTGCTACATTAAATTGATTTTGCAAATGAAAGCTAAAAGCTAAGCAAAAGCCACCAATCTATTTTGCCTAAAGATGATTTTAGTGCTCTTTATGTTCCCCTAAATGACAAACCAATTTGTTACCTGCCTACATAAACATTTGCCTATATTAGCCCCAGAAATGTTTTATTTTTATTAGCCCAAACTTTATCTTTTTATGAAGACACAGGGGCCCAATAAAATTAGTGTGCAAATATAATACCCAATTTGCATTTTTCCATGGTCAGCAGAAAAGCTGAGTAAAATCAATTTGATATTAGGTCAGCATATACATCAATAAAGCATACGCTCACACAGGACCATTGTAATGGTTCCTGTAATTTCTATGCTGCCAGAGTAAAGAGATTAAATAATATTAAATGCTCCAAAATAGCTTTGCTTTTAAGAGGAATGTAAAAAGAAAGAGAGACTTTGGCATAAAACGAGCAATAAAGGATAATAGTTGCACAATCTCCAACTTTAAAACATTGTGACAGTGATCTCAGAGGCAGGCTTCCTGCAAAATGGCCCCAATTCAGCACAGCTCTCATGCCAAAATTATGGTTAAGCACATTTTTGAGCACAATGTGAGTCCGTCAAACAGATCATGTACTTAAGCACCTGACAGAGTCAAGGACAGAGCCTGAATGAAAACCCAAAACTTGGAAGGTTTTGGATGCAGTTTTGAACATTACATGCAGGACCATTGCTGAGTAGATGGTCCATGCACTAAGGAGGCTTTGCTGAAAAAACCTAGGCAGGACAGACTGAAGGTGAGGAGAGTCCATGAGCAGTGAGGGTCCCTTGTAGCCCTTCCATGGCTTTTGCGTGGGAGACAAAGTACTGCTGCCTCCCATTTCAGGCAAAAACTACCTAGGAATAGGTGTCTGACTTCCAAAACCTGTAGTCCAGTCTTTGCTCATCACTCTGTGGTACAAATGGCATCACTTTGACCTTCTGTCCCACTTCGCTTCTTTGTGCTGCTCAATCCAAGAATAAGAAGGCGAGAAAGAAAATCTGAGCTCACCAAGTCCAGTGGGATTCGGCAGTGACCAAAAATGCTGCTCCTTTGCACTCCTGCATTGCTGAGATGCACGCTCTTACCTCAAATGGCATTTGTGGCCAGAAGGAGCAAAAACAAATGGGATTAGGTGCTGATCTGGTCTCTTAGGAAAAACCAGAGTAGAGTAAACGCTGCTTGGATTTGAAGCAGGTTAATGTGGTGGAGATGAGGCACGTGGGGCAGCAGCGGCACCGGCGTTTGCTTTTGGCACAGATGTTCCAGCTCTGTTGGATACAAACCAGCCGAGGTGGCACACAGGAGTGTAATGCAATAGACTTGTGTTGATGTCCTCTGTGGAGTCTTTAACTCACAGGGTTTTGAATAAAAAGTGCTGGCAACAGCCCACCTCGTACTGCAGAGTACCTGGGACAGGATGACAATATGGAATTCATTTGCAATGGATAACGTTCCATTAAAATATATGTGGGTATTTAAATCAAATAGTTATTTGGCCATATGTTTTCAGCATGACGGATTCCCATGGATTAGAGCCTTTTGGACTTCCAGAGATGACAAGATTTTTCTAGTACATTTCTCAACTTTGAAGTCCTCTGCAATAGAGTGAAATTCACTCCCAAGTTCTCCTGATGGGCACCAGCCTAAAAGCTTCCTGGAGCAGACTTCTAGGGTCAGACCTCTCATCCTTAGTGCTAATTTGTGCTAATTTGTGAACTTGAATCATTAGCTACATCATGGCTGCAAGACCTAAAGAAACCATGAATCTGCAGTCTGATTCTGGTCTGACAAGGTAGCAGAAAAGATCCAGAAAAGATGTTGAGGAGTGATGTTCTACCTCAGTTCTGTTATAGTATGTCCTCTTGGTGGTGCAAATGGATTCCATAAATTTAATATCTCTGCTTGAATTCTAGATACTTACCATTAACCTGCTATATACAAATACTGTCATTTTCATGTTTTTATAGTAGCATAAAAATGAAAATTGAATGAAAATGGCTAAGTGAATTTCCTGCCTTCCTGTGAAGGTTTAGAATTTGATCTGACTCTGTCTTTGTAAGAAGATGATGTTTGCTGTGCACCCCTGCTTTAGTTGCAGTAGCATAATAACCAACCCGGAGTGGAGATTGCTGTTTTCTGGGTGAGAGCTGAGGGAGTGTTGCCAGTGGGGTTGTTTTAAGGGATTGGCTTGAACATGCCAAAGCTTTAGAGGGGAAGGAACATGGGTTGAGGCCAAACAGCACAAGAGATATTCAGTGAGAGATCTGAGCTGCTTGCTTGCAGCTCATTGAGTTTCTTTTCAGTATGAAATTTGCTTGGTGTTTATCACTACTATGGTTGCTGGGGAGCCAGAAGAGATGTTGAGGTTAGTGTTGATTGTTCTGAATAGCATCTCAGATCTTCACAGCTTTGCTTGGGGGAATTCTCCTCTGAGCAGAGGCAGGATGGCGGTGGGTGAGTAGCAGGACACCAGGGTGTAGCACACAGTGACAGATGGTTCAGGTCTCAGTCATAAGTCAAGGCATATTATCCATGATGATGATAGTGGTAGCCTTCAAAGGGAAGAGAAAATGTTCATTTCAATCTTCAAGATACTTTCCAGAACAGAAAATGAAAAAGGAACTGTTCCAGACATGTCTACTTTTCTTTCTTTTCTTTCCAAGAAAACTGGTTAAAGAGTTTTGTTTCTAAGATTCACTGCTATGGTGTTCAGAAGGGTAAAAGTGATACCACAACAGATTTCGCTGCATTTCCACAAGTCTCAAAGCTGTGGCTAAATGGAGTGTGCCTTTCTGTCATTTTGCTTAAGTGCTTTTGGCATCTACTAAGCAAAGCTGTACACTTCTGATCTTCTTAATTTTGATTGATCTTTTCAATCCTGAAGTAGAAAATAGGATGTATTACTAATGTAACATTTAAATTAAAAAGTGAGATGGTGTTTTGTAGTTGTTTAGTGGGTTAACCTTGGTTAGCAGCCAGATGCCCACACAGCTGCTCCCTCTTATCCAGGACAGGGGGAGAAAATAAAAAGGAAAGGCTCATGGGTCAAGAGAAAGACAGGGATATCATTTACTGATTGCCATTGCGGGGAATGCAGACTTGACTTGTGAGGATTTTAATTTATTGACAATTAAAATAGACTTGCATAGTGAAAATTATTGATCATAATAATGATTCTAATAAATGTCATGAAGCATAAATAACAACAATTTTGTAATTGAAAACAAAGAAAGCCAAAGCCACAAAACACTCCAAACCAATCCTCTGTCCAAAAGATTGCTAACCAGTGCTGTTCCAGATCCAAGGAGTGGCAGTGATGTTGCTGAGCATCACATCTGTGCTGAGCCACAGTCCCTTTAATGCAGTGCTGGTTCTCCAAGAGGGGAGGAAAACTCATCTCCTCTTGCAAAAGTGATCCCAGCCTTCTCCTTTTGTTCCTTAAAGTTGATTTGCTGATTTATCTCCTTCCTCCCACATTACTTCATGTTAATGCAAATGATGTGGGATGGTCATCGACTTCTAGCTAATGGGGTTGTGCTCCTTTTTGCTGCCTCCCACTTTTCTTCTGCCAAGAGAATTGACCCCACCAGCTGCTGGGTTTGGCAGAGACTTCCTTATATTTCTTTGCCTCTGGGGTTCAAAAACATCAGAGAATGGTGAAGGTGGTGTAGGAAAGAACAAATGAATGGCTGATTTATAGGGAGAGCAGCTGCAGAACTTTGAGATGCTAAGGAAATAAAAGAAACCTGCTGCAATTGTCTTCTGAGAACAGAAAAAAATGTATTGATTATTCCTGTGGTTCTGTAAGGTGTGATTTGCCAAGGGGAAAATGGAGATTTCTAAGAATTTGGAAAATTTAAAAAAATTAACTAAGGCATGGTCTTGAGGACTCTCAGACATTGAAAATAAAAGTCTGACTTTGGATATGTTTGCAATACATCTACCTAATTAAAACAGAAAAAAACAACAACAACAAAAAAAAAACCCACAAAAAAAAAAAAAAAAAAAAAAAAAAAAAAAAAAAAACCCCAAAAAAAAAAAAAAACCAAAAAAAAAAAAAACCAAGAGCTTGGATTTAGTTTCCAGTCTGTAAACTTTTTACTTCAAAACAAAGATTTAAACTGACTCTAGCAATTGGAGCCTGCTGTGTTTAGCATTACCCCTGCTGTGTGTGTTCAGGTTGAGATAAGACATCTAACTGAGGTCCTGACCTCTTATGGTCTTTAAAATTCCCAGAACCCATTTTGAAAGAGCATAATTTTCATTTGCTGTTTATTAAATGTAGTCACAGCACAAACAAAGGAAGGATCCTGGTTGACCCATGTAGTTTATGGCTGAAGCAAGTGGCCAAAGTGGTGTGGTTTCAAAACTGAGGGATTAACCCATGTTAAATTCAGCATAGCTGGGATCTAAATCTGCCTTCCACCTATCTGTAATTTGAAGTGGAAATGGCACATGCCCTCATTGGAGAAGCCTCCTGGATTTAATCTTGGTCTCTTTTCTATACATTTTTTTTTAAGTTTTCTTTCAGTTAGAGCAGATGCAGTCCCAAACACTTAACAGATTTTAAAAAAAATCACCTCTAAATCCTCCAGAGCAAAGCCTAATAAATATAATTTGTAGCACTTTGCCATTGCTGGGCACTGTTAAGGCTTGTACCAAGTATAATGCAGGGTGCAATTGGCTTTACCTTGACTGGAGCCCCACTGCTATTCCTGTGGCCCAGGGGGACATTTATCACGAGTGAGAGCACAATTACAGTGCAGTTAAACTCGCTGCCGTAGATCTTGGGGTTTAAAAAGAGAGCTAAATTTGTTGTTGCAGGTCTGGTTGCATGTCATTATTCTTGCAGGCCTTGTGCAGTCTGGGAAGGAGACTGGTGACGCTGCCCCTTGGGTTAGGGATTGTGCTTGTTTATAACGTGCCACCAATTTTAATAAAAGGATGTGCTTTAAAAAATAACAGTTGTTTGCTTCTACATGTGGGGCACAGTCTAATGATCTTCATTTCTCTGTTTTCCCCCGTGTCCCCTGCCCTTTTCTGCTGCAGCAAACCTGCGCCCAGGGGCTGAGCAGAAGGTGGTGTTCATCACAGCACGGGTCCATCCCGGGGAAACGCCCTCTTCCTTCGTCTGCCAAGGTGAGTGTCTGCCCTGAGGTGGCAGATCTGGTGGGGTCTGATTCCTGCTGATGCATGTGTTTGGTGTGGATAGCTTTGGCTCGGAAAGGGGACGTGACAGATTTTACCACAGTGAGGCTATCAGCAGAATCTCTCATCTAGTACCCAGCTGCTTGTCTTCCTTGAGGCCGTAGGAATAGGTTGACTCCAAGTCTTGTGAATGTTTGCTGAGCTTGGTCAGAATTGGACAGAATTGGGCTCTGAAGCTATTTGGGAAGAATGAGACAGTCACACTCATATGCAATATATTTATGTAAAGGTCCTTTTCTTAGAGCTTTTCCAGCCCATTTTTCTGGGGTTTGTTCTGTTAACTGCTTATTTTTTTCTTGCTGTGTACTATCTCCAGCTTCTTTTCCATCACAAAGCAGTGACCCTAGCTCTCCAGTTGAATTCTAAGAGGCCTCTCTTTGTCTGAAGCTGCTGCTCTGAGGAACACAGCTCCCAGTGGCTGACAGCTGTTTCCTGCACAAAGCATTCCAGCTAAAAATAGAAAGCAAATTGCCCAGCTTGTATTTATAAAGAGTTGTAAATCTCAGGCTTCTGGGTACAAATAAATAAATAACCCTGGCACGCCTTCATATAACTTCATTGTATAGGTCTGAAATATTGTACTTATGCATGTGACTGTCTGCAGCAGTAAAGTGTTGATGGTGTAAATCAAAGTAGCTCCCCTGGAGCCAGGGCAATTTGGTAATTCACTGCAGCAGCTTGGACCTGGCCCTGCAGAGCCGATGAGTTACATCAATCAAGCATATGCAGAGTTTATTACGTTGTGTGCTCACGATGCTGCTGGATTGCCATTGGCCCTGCTGGTACCCAAAGACCTCGGTGGGGAGGGTCTGGCACACGTTCGTGGTCTTCTCTGTGTGCTCCCCATCCTGGCAAGGTGCTGTGTCTGGCATCTCTCTGAGGCAGAAGGTCAGCAGCTGCCCCCTCTGCTGCCCCAGCCCCGTGGGCTTGCGGGACACTCCTTGCTGGCCTGGGGTAGCAAAGGTAAAACCCTTCCTCTAATGAAACAATGCTTCAGACTGAGAGCAGGAAAACTCAGCGAGTTTCCCATCTCCTGCCGTGCCACAGTCAATGCAGGGCATTATAGCACACATGATGTTTGTTAATGAATATGGATTTTTAATTGGCTGCTTTGATTCTGTTTGTGGCTGCTGGCATAGCCCTGTGAAATGAAAGCTGAGGCATGCTGCTGAGGTGGTGCTTTGTAAATGATGTTATTTTATTTTGATAATGGAGAGTTTATTCAAAAGGGAAATAATCAAAGAGGAAAAAAAAAGGATGTGTAAAAGCGGGTGGCATGCTTAGCCTGATGAAACAGCTAGATAGAAGTCATGCTCTGATTGTCTCACAGCAACTTTGTGCTTTGTAAGAAAAAAAGGAAAAAACAAACAAACAAACAAAAAAGGCGGGACATACAAGAAAAATAGCTAGGAGGTATCAAGGCCTCAGTTTTGGAGAAGCACGTGAGAAACTTGCTGTGGCTGCAGTTGCAGCTCATGCTTGACTCCTTTGGGAGTGCCTGGATCCACAGGCACTGGGCTCTGCACTGGGCTCTGCCTCCTGTGCTGAATTAGCATCCAGACAAGCAGAAATGTCAAACGTGTCAAGGCCACTGCAGCATTGTTTCTAGCACTGCCAAATGTGAAATTGGGTGCTTGCTCCATCTTTGGAAACTTTTGTGTGGGAGGATCAAAAGAAGGGATAAAAAAGATTCCTCTGGCAGTCAATTTGAGGGCACATTTAGGAATTTTATTTCTGGAGTCTCAGGAAGCTTTTTGGCATAGTTAGGTGTTGCAGATTTTATATCCAGATGCCAGCTCAGTGCATATGGAACATGTCAGGATTATTTTTTTTTTCTTGGTGGAGAGACTTCTTTTTGAATGTTTGATGATGCTCACCACCTGGAATATTAAGATCTGGAAACTGATCCCAAAGATTCCCCGGGAGCAGGCAGCATCTCACGGATGGAAGGCCAGAACTGTGACTGCCCAAGCTTGGAGAATCAGTCCATAGGGGAATAGAGAATGAGCAAAAAGCTTTATATTTCTTGTTTTTCATTTTCCCCATTGATCTTTGGTTTTATTCAGTTCAGTCACTGTCTTCTTTAAAGCCTGAAGATAATATCTGACTCTTTACTTGTTTTTCTACCTATCTTTGAGCTGGCCAGTTCCCTTCCTGCCCTCTTTGGCCTGCTCTCTGCTGAGGCATTTTTAGCTGTATACTCCAAATAGGAGCTTCTTGGGCCTGACAGAAGCTACCTATTACAGCCCCTGGTTTTGGTTTTGGGTTTTTTTTTGTTTGTTTGTTTGTTCTGTTTGGTTTTGGTTTTTTTTGAGTAGTCAAGGCCCCTGAGAAGCAAGTTTTCTAGCTTTAATATACCAGGAGATGCTTGCACCTGTCTTTTGATCCTTTGTCCTCCACTTTACTCACATATTATGAATCTAAGCAAGGGTTTTGTATTCCTGTGGGGAAAAAAAAAAACCACTTGTCATCTCTCTGTTCAAAATTGTTTCTCTGTCATTCTCCTTCATATTCTACTATGAAGAATCCATTGAAAACTGAGTTTTGGATGCAAGTGCCCTTCATTCCTGCAAATGTGCAAGTATTTTAGACTTGGATACACATTTCTGTCACCTTCCAACTGTGGAGCGCTTGCAGCAGCAGCCAGACCTCCTTAGAATCTTCAGGCACCTCATCCAGCAGTTACAAGCAAATGCTATAATATTTCACACATGGTGCAGCTGCCACAAAACCCTGGAGGGCATCTTCATAAAAAGATGGATTAAGAACCTTTTGTTCCTGTTTTGGTCTTTTAAGAGTTAGTACAATGGCTAGCCTTTTTAGGAAGTTTTCCTGGTGGTTCTTAAGTGCTTGTGGTGGAGCTCAGGGCTGGAAATGGAGACTCAGTCATCAGAGAGTATATTCAGAATATTCACGTAAGTACTTTTCACATCCAAAGGTAGGGTGGTGTTCTCCTCCTCAGATGGTGATGGTCACCATGAGCATTGATGTTTGTACCACTTTCAGGGATGAGTAAGTAGGAGTAGGGTCCAGGATTAAGAGGATTTGTTTTCACTTTGCTCTTATAGACCATTTTTAACCAACTGGAATCACTGCTGTTCCTGGAGGGCTTTTGTAGAGAGCACAAAGAAGTGCAAATTCATCTTACAGCCTGAACTCATCTCTCTTGGGCTGTTCAGATTTCTGAGGGATTTTTCTGAAGTTGTGGGTTTAGATTGTTTTCCTTTCTTAGATATTTTTCCTCATTTTTCTCCCCTGAAGTATTTTCATTTAAGAAAATGTGTGCTGTTTTCTCTTCCATACTTTACTACAAAGGCAAATAAAACTGACTCTTACAGATGTCAGGTAACAGTGTGCACTTGTGTGTAAAATCTGTGCAAGGCCCTATCCTCTAAACACTGGCCATAAGGCAGCTATCCTCTAAACATTGGCCATAAGGCTTGGATTTTATCCAAGGTCTGCCAATGGGGATATTCTTAGCCCCCAGTATTCTCAGAGCCTTATTTTCTTTCCCATGTTTTCTAGATTTTATTTTCTTTGTGGGAGAAAGACAATTGTCCCTCACTATTCACATACACTGAAAGTTGTAGGAGACACTCCTACATTTAAGTTTATCCTGTATGCTCTTTTTTTGCCTTCAGTCAGTAATTCCAGCGTTAAACATGTCTAGATGTACCCAGACATGTATTTTACTCATTGATTTAGCATGTCCTATTAGTAGGATGCCATTTGTTGATTTGCCAGTGTGGCATCCACTGTGCCACCTAAATGCAGAAATGACAATTTGTACCCCAAGCCTCTAATGGGGTTTTCCAGGCTGGGATGCCAGAATCCAGAAACTGGAACACCCAGTGCAATGCAGGAGGGAGAGGAATCCCACAGCCAGGTTTGAAGTGCTCAGCACCTCGGGCTCAGGGTAATTTGACCTGGAGGTGACCTTGAATCTTATGGGCTGAAAAGGGAACAACCATTAAAAAGAAAACATAAGAAAAACAGACACCTGAGACTCTTTTCCATAAGAAACGGAGAAAAAATTACTTTTCAATCAATCTTTTTTTCTTTATAGCTGCTTAAATGAATGCTTCATCTTGCTTCACCTTAAATCAGATGATATGAAATGAAGAAACAGATTACACTGGGCAAGGTCTCTTGATTTTGTGTTTGCTTTCTTCGTCTGCGTTTTTAACCTTCACCCTCTTGCCAGCAGAGGGCAGGGAAAAAAAAATCTGAAAACTTGTACAAATTTTGATTCTAAGTTTAAAGCATGGAAAAGCAGGCAGCAGACTGCCTGAAAACAAGTCTCCCAGCAGCTGTCTCTCAAGTTCTGATGTTGCACTATAACTCACTGGGCTAGTGGGTAATTGAACTTGCTCTCTATGTCACCAGGATGCTCCAGGTGCTATGAAGGGTTTAAGTCCTGGACAGATTCCAAAGTGGCCTCTTAAAACTGTTTCCTAGTTCATTTTGTGTAGGCAGTGCCTTCAAATTGTTTGAGTTTGATCCTGCAGGAAACCTGAGGGAGTTAGTAGGAGAGTGAAGTTGCTAAAATAGAAAAAATGTGACTTGGGTGGGGTTTTTTGATTGTGTTATGTTTTGTTTTGTTATTTGTTTAGGATTTGTGGTTTTTATTTCTTGTGGGAAACACAGTCATAAGTGTGAGAAGGGTCCTTTTGGAGCCTGTTTCTTCTGCTTGGAATTTTACCCAAACTCTGTCTTTTCCTATGAAGAAAGAGGAGGAATATACTGTCAGGTTTAAAAGCTGCTTTTCTGTTTCTTTTTATTAAGTATAAATCTTCTGAGCATTAAGGACATAAGTGATAGTAACTGAAGGCCAGGACATGTTCTATGCAACTGTAAATTCAGCCTTTACATGTGAAAAGAAGCTTTCTGAAGTAGCAGAGGTGATGAGCTTGCTTAGCTGTCTCCAGGGTATAAATTTCTCCTAAGGGAAAGAAGCTGAGTTCTGTAGCCACTGGTATAAGATGCTTTTGGTAACAGCAACTGTACTGGAGAAGAAAGCTCTGCACCTAGAGACTCCTGTGGAGGTAATGACTGGGTCCTCAGAAGCTCTGGGACATCATCTGCCAGATTTTCTATCAGACTAAATGTGCATCTGAATAAATGCATGGCTTGCATCTCACTTTATCTGTTTTATTCTTCTGTCTAGCAAGCCAATTCATCTTCGTTTCCAAGCTATGTTTCCTACCAGAGGAGGAAACAAAATGCAATTCCATAGGGAATAGGAATCCTATAAATGCATGTTTGTTATATTATTGTCAAGTCTCACTTCTCTCTTCTCTGCCAAAGGGAAGAGACTGGAAGCAAACACTTATGCTGTCCTGGCCACTTCTAGACTCCAAGTGAATGCCTCCGTATGTATAAAGGCTCAGTCTGCAATTCCTCTCCGGGTGTGTTTGTAAGGCACCTCTGGGTGCAGGAGGGGGCTCTGCCATGGCCATGCAACCAAGGAATGAGTGCTCTCTGGTTCAGGAATGCCTTTTTTGGGAGCCTTTTCCAGTGTTTCTCTTTGTGGGCTGCATTGCTAAGACCGAAGAGAGGTGAGCAACTCAGAAGCTCCACTTTAGGAGTATTTTTTATACTCTTACCACCCCAAAGGTATGAAGACAAAAGCTTCCATTCCCTTTCAATACTTATTGTACCCTATGCAGATCTTTTCTGGCTGCAGTCCATAGGGAAGTGCATCCCCTGGTGCAGAGTTCCACCCTAGAGGTGACTGCTCTTGGTTGAAAGAAGAGTAGAATCTTTCCATAAAGTGAATGGTGTTCTGCATCCAGACAATGACCTGCACAATTTGTGTCAAGAGAGGATGGGAACACTCCTGTGCTTTCAGGAGCAGAGAGGGAACGTGGTGAGCAGGAGCTGCTTTTACAGGAGTTCAGGGAATCAAATGATGAGAAGCAAAAAAAGGCAACAGAATTCAACAGCCCAACCATAAAATGAGCTGCAGAGCTCTCTTGAAGTTGTTAAATTGCATTCATCCTTCCCACCAAGATTTTTTTTTCCTTTAAATGCGTAGCTCCTAAGCTTTAATACAAAGGGAAACACACTCTCCCTGACTTCTAAAGCAATATGAAAACCACTATTGTCTGTCCCTTGTAAATCTCCTGGATGAGATTTTAGTGTGAAGTATCCCAGGAGAGAGAAAGGGTGTTCTGAGAATAATAAAGTATCCATATTGGAGTAACAGAAGTAAAAGCTCCTTTTAAAGTCATGTTGATGTAAATAGACTGTTAGAGGAATTCCTGCTACCCAGTGTGCCATTGGCTGTTACAAGACACCACAGGCTTTGAATCAGTTCACTGTGGTGTCAGGCAGGTACAGAGGTCCTACACCTGGGTCCCTGATCTGGAGGAACTTCGTAGTGAGTTTAAATTTCTCTGGCTCTAGAGTCGTGTGATTCACTCCCTTAGAACGTGTGTTTTCTGGAACTCCTACACAGAAGAGAAGGTGTGATGGTGGCAGGGTGTGGAGGGGAACCGTGCATGAGCTGGGTGTTTCTGTTTGCAGCTGCAGAGAAATCCCCAGAATTCTGGAAACCTGAGCTGTCCCCAAGGGAGGAGCTGTGTCATCTGTGGCTGTTCCGTGGCTGAGACATCTCTCCCCAGCAACAGCAGAGGTTTCTGTCTCACCTCTTCTGTCCAATCTGCAGTAGCAGGGACAGGAAGCTGGTCTGGTCAGGCAGGCTCACCCCTCTCCAGCCCACCCCTGTGTGCTCATCTCTGCACCCAGTAACTCCTCATCCCTGGGACAGCAAGGTCAGCTCTGCCTGTGCAGCTGAGAAATGTCAAGGGGCTTTGTTTGATTCAGTTTGCCCTTTGCCCAGAGCAGGCCTTTGACTACCTCTGCTTAACTAATCCTCTTTAATCTCAGAGCTAAAGGAGCCCTTGGTCTTCAAGGGGGAGAATTGAGAAAGGTTTCACTGTAGAACAGCAGGCAAATTTGTTTTGTCTCCATGTGAGATTGCCCAATTAATCTCTTGAACATCCTGGTTTTGCAATGTTTCTTGACTGCTCATACTTTTGAATAACATTGTCTTAAATATAATTTCCTCCTAGCCCTACCAACCTCCCTCTTGGGCAAAGCACATCATATTTGTACACACTGGGGCACTTGGCTGATGTCTGAGGATAGGAAAAAGAGAAAATGTTGATTCACCTGGACTTCATGGTCACTTGTCTTTCCTTAATCTGGCCTGTTTTTCCCACTAAAAATTGCAGCCTGAGTGGATTCTGAAGGTGCTTATCCATGTCTGCCCAGTTAATCAGGGTCATTGTCTGTGTTTATTGGTCTGTGAGGCCATGGGCAGCAAGTCCTATACTTTTAGGGAGCAGTATTACCCCCAGGTACCAGATCTTCTCTGGGCCAAGGCAGGAAATAAATATGCAAAACTCAGGACAAAGATGTAAAAACCACAGGAAGTTTGGGGTTGTATTTAGATCTCATTTGCATGGCTCTGTTATTAATGGCAAAGAAAGGGCTCTGATAAGTGACCATCACTGCCATCGAGGAATCAACATTGAGATAAGCCCTTTCAGTCAGTGCAGCAGTGTGTCAGAGCTGTGCTGATCAGGATTCACAATTAGGAATCTCTTCTAGTTTTTATAACTTAAGCCCTTTCCATTCTCCTTCAGCAGTGCCCCAGCTCTTCCTCACAACTGATATTAATCTTGCTGGTCTGTTGTTTCCAGCTTTGTCTTCTGACCCTTTGTTCTTTGCCTGCCCTGGCTGGGTTCCGCTGAATTGATTCTTTTTTTTGTTTTGTTTTTGTTTTGTGTTCAGTCCTTTTGTCTCCGAGGTGCCCTGCACTTACCTTCCTGCTCCTTCTGCTTTGCTCTGAGGAGCCAGCATTCATGAGTGACTGGGACTTGGCTGCTGCAAACTTTTCTTTGACACAAGGGCACTCAGATTAAATTTTCCCTCTGCCCCTGCACAGATTGCTCACATGCTCCTCGGGTGCCTGTTGCATTGTGTATAGGTTTATAAGAGCCACGTCACCCTGACTTCTCCAGCTTACAGAGAAAAGGGTGCAAAGCTTGTTTGGAGGGCAAGAAGAAGGGACTTGGGATGAAAGCAGGCTTCTGCCCCAGATAACACCCCTGTAGAGGCTGGCTTTGCTCTTTCAGTGCAGTCTGGTTTCTCTGCACTCTGAGGATGGAAGGAAAGGGTAATGGGGCACATTCATTACTAGTTCTGCTTACTTTTGCCTAAGAAGAAATGTAGGCACAGATTGCTTTGCTGGGACCCTAACGCAGGGGCAGACTTCTATTAAACACTTCGTAGGCAGGAAGGGTAAATTTGGCAAAGAGCTCTCTGAAAAGTCACTCTCACCAAGAAGGTTGGTTCCTTAGTGACTGATGTCACCCCTAAGTGGCAATTTCCAGATGTGCCCTATAGTGTTAGCTCAAGGGTCAAATTACTTATTACGTGTTCTGCAAATGGTAACACACTCCTGGTCTCTATGCTCTGACTTGGAGGTCATGGTTTTAGTCTTTGCTGCTGCTAAATGCAAAAGATAATTGGAGATGGATCAAAAATAATTAATTTGTATTTTTTTTCTAATGCCACAGGTTTTCAAAGAGTGCTTAATTATAAATTTCATACAAGCTCACTTATTTTTCTCTTATTTTCCCTTTCTCTCTTTTTTTTTTTCCTCGTTTCTCTATTTTTTTGGTCACTTTATCACTGATGGAAAAAAATGTGGTAGGGAAGGGAAAGAACAAAGAAAGGCAAAGATCTGTGGTCAGTTAAAAGAGGAAGAAAGGAGAAGTCTGTAGGTCTCCTTATGTGAAATTTTGTTCAAAATTATCAAAGTTTACTTCAAAATTTTCAGCCAGTGTGTAGGCAAAACATTAAAAAGATGGAGGTGCTTTATATTATTGGCAAGCACGAGCCAAATCTTTGGGTGACTACAGAACAGGTGTGACACAGACAATGACAGCAGGGCAAGTTCTGCTTCACCACGGCCTCCACCTACCCAAAAGGAGCATCACTGAGGGTTTTCAATTTTCATAGTTATTACAGTTTGACTGCTGTGATGATTTCAGTCCGACACTGATCAGCTTCATGTCCTGTTCCCTTAGAAACACTTGTGTCATAACAGCAAAGAGAGAACAGGAGGGTGCCTAATTCCCAGGTGCAGGAGAAGCCATTCAGCCTCCGTGAGCCTCACCTGCCTTCCATCAAATGGGACATGATCTGTCAGAGAGTCAAGAGTAAACTGAAAAATGCCGTGACCCAGCCTTGGCCCAGGTGCTATCTTTCCAAAGCTGGGTGTGTCACTCTTTCCTTGGGAGAAGCAGGGAACAGAGCTGGAAACCTCTTGGAGCTGCACCCCTGATTCCCTGCAGTAGGGTTGCCTGCCCTGGAGACAGCAGATCTCTGGGATCTCAGTTTGCCCAGCGTGTTCTGTGGCACCTCTCCCTTCTGAAGTCTGGCTCCTTCATGCAGTAAAAGAGGCTGTTTACCAAAGTTAAGTTTACCTTTAAGATCTTAAAATTCAATCTGACTGTTCAAGGTAGAAAGTTAGACAGTCCTCGCCCCTGGTTACATGTGAACTCTGATTTTTCTTCCTGGCAATGTTCCTAATGGCCAAGGATATGAGGGAAATAGCACCTTGACATCAGCTGGTGTGGTCACAGTGCTGCCAGAGTTTAAATCCATCATTGCAATTGCTTGGGGAGAGCTTCTGTCTGGAGCTTGCTGGCACTTGAGATTTCATTTGCATCTGAGGCAGACTGTGAATGTAGAGTGCAATAGAACATTTCTCTAGCAATTCTTATTCTGGAATGAGACCATTTTATGCTTCTTAGTTTAATATGCTTCAAAGTTGATTTTGCAATAAGACTGTCTCCAAATGGAATTCTTTAGGAAATAGTAGGGCTTTTTTAGCTGCTTCTTCCTAAAACAGCAACAACAAACCCCTTCAATCCTTGGAGACCTCCTGAAATTTATATCCTTCTGACTTTTCTCCCTCATGCTCCTCAGATGGAAACACGCACTTTTATACCCTCCCGGAGAATTTTAGTTTTTCACAGGGAGAGATGTCAGTTGCTTGTGGTGGTTCTACTCATGTGAGGAAATTTTGCTGATTTTTCCCTTTCCAGTGCTAATTACCATCACCTTTAGGATCTGCAATGAATCTTCATTTTCACAGCAAAATTTTCTCTGGAGTGGAGGTACAGGCTTATGCCATATTCTGTTGCTTAACAGCCAGGAGCACATCTGCACTGACAGAGAGTGACCCTAATTTATTTCTGTGGAGCTTTTTCTTGCCTGGATGTCATGCAGTGTAAATAAAAGAACAGATCCATCTCCACTGACGAGGGGCAGAGCAGAGCTTTTGCAATTTCTTTCTTCATGTAGAGACATGGTCGTTTTTTTTTTATTCTTCTATAAGACAAAAAAATAAACCAGGGGGGAAAAGGTTTTTCCTGCTGGAGCCTAGTGCAAGCAGCTATCCAACAAGTCCCCTCCAGTACCACTGAAAGCAACTTGCAGATACACAACTTTCATCTCTCAGTCAAGGGGAGGAAGTTCAGATGCAGCCAGCATTTTCTTGGCCATCAGATCTTCCCTGAGGATTTGGTTTGTGTTTAATAAATCACTTTTTTTTTTCTTTTCCCCAGGAATAGTTCAGGTGTTACATACAGTCCTTGCTTTATTTGCCTGTCAAAACTGGAGCTACAGACTTTGCTGTACAAATGGACTTCCGTGTTTCATTTCAGTTTTATCTGTTCTTTGACACTGATTAGAACAGCTCAGCCTCTACTACCTTGATACCATCTGTCAGGGGGAGATGGATACAGATCTGCGTTAGTCTGGTTTTGCTTATGTGGTACTTTGGATGTCTTTGAGGGGCAAACCCAGAGCAGACAGGAAGCTCCCACTGGCTTCAGGGGACAGGTAGCCACCTCTGAGGAAGATGATGCCACTCTTGCCCTTGTCACGCCCAGAAGGTAACCACAGGAGAGTGTAAAAGAGCTCTCCATTAACAGGATTTTGTCTCTCTGATTCTGGAATCTGATAATTGTCCATTTTAGAGCTGCTGCCTTGCTGGTGATGCCAGCCTTGTATGGTGCCTGCAGACTCTGGGCCCTGCTTTGCCACTGGGGCCTCGCAGGTGCCTTTGCCTCTCTGGGAAGAGGAGAAACTGCCTTGTACCTTTCAGTCCATTTGAACGGAAGGACAGGAAAATCCTATAAAAGTGAAGCAGTATAACCTGCAAACCCAGTAAAGTGGAAATCAATGAAGCAGCCAAAAGGTGCCATTACAGCTGGCTTAGTGTAAGTTCTGTGTATCGAGAGTTGCAGAGCGATCTCGTCGTTCGTCCCCGCAGGGGAAATGAGGGCAAATGGCTGTGCAGGCTCCTGCCAGGCCCAGCTGCCAGCTGCCATTGTTTGGGTCTGGGGAATGTATGGCCGTGCCACGTATGAATGGCAAAGCCACATCTCCAGCAGAAGTGAGCACTGGGGTTCAGTCCTGAGGAGGGGACACCTCAACTGCTCTCTTTAGCCGAGAGGATTAAAGTTCAGAGCTGAAGCACAGGAAAGGGTTCCTTTCCCACATTCCAGTTTTGTTCTGAGTCCTGTACCTGTGTCCTCTGGAGACCCAGAGCATTAGGGCACCCCATCACCCATGGGGGCAGCCAGTGTGTGTGCTCTTGCTCCTTCCCAGCAATGTGTTCCACTTTCACCCCAGCAGGAGCCTGTCTAGCCGAGGAGCCCACTTGTAATGTGGCCAGTAGCAAATGTCTACAGGTCATTGAAGATAAAGGCAAACTAAAAGAGATACCCCCAGTACACACTCCCAGCACCCTACAGGTGAAGGGAACTGGAAAGGATAGGTGTGAATGAGTGATGTTCTGCAGGGCCCCTCTAGTCTGTGTGTGTGCCTGCCTGACTCAAGCCTGTTGCCTCTGGGTCTTTGCTTGGCTGAGCAACACATTTGCAGATGCTGGAAACCATTTTTAGAATGTGTTTAAAAATACATATTTTTCATTTCTTCCCTCGCATTATTTATGTAATGCCCTTTCCCTTTTTCACTGTATATTAGATTTTCATATGTAAATATATTCTCCGTCTGCCTCCAGAGAAATCCACCTTTTGCCTTCTCAGCTTACAGCACATTCTTTGCTTGGGCTGATCTATCCATCTTCAGGCTTTTGCAGGTCTTGTTGTGACCACAGTTAATGCTGTAAGAGCTCAGTGTAGCTGCTGCTTTGTTTACTGCAGAACAGCACTCTGTGACAGGCCCAGGGGAGGTGTTGGGTAAAACTAGTCCAGCACCCCACTCCCAGGGCCCACCTTTGCTGAACCAAGCACACTGAAATCCCAAAGTTTCCTGATTCCCAAAGAAAGGCACCTGCTGCCACGTTAAGAAAAGGTAACTCTGGCCACATAGGAAGTGCTCTGAGTCTGGGGAGACAATTCAACAAAAGGCTTGAAAGGAGAATGTTCATCCTCTTTGGCTATTCCTTGCAACTTTTGGTGATTTCCCAAGTAGAACTATGTCTGCTTAGTCCTCCTTGTGTCCATCAAAGTTTATTTTTATCACTTTTATAGCTCTACTGGGAATCTTTTCCCTGGTGCAGGCAACTTTGGAAAATTTACACTTGTGGTGCAGTCTTCTTGCTGGCCCTGGAAAGGTTTCTGACCTCCACGTCTGCAGTTGTCATGATGGGGAAGAAAGCAGTCATCTTCCAGGCTCTGGGGAGCTCAGCCTGGTCCTGGGTAAAGCAGCAACACTGTAATAATGATGCAGTTTCTCTATTTCCCCTGCAAGACCCTTACAGCTCTAAATAGCAAACTGGAGAATGAAGTGATTTTCTGCTTCTGTTTTTTTTACCTCCTTGCTGGTGCTGTCTGAGCTGTTGGTGGACAGCTGAAACTCCCCTTCAGGGCCGTGGTGAAAAGTCTGGTGTTTTGTGGGTTGATAAGGATAGCAGGAAACAGTGCAGTGATGCCTGGGTTAATTCTGCCAGGGTACATGCCTGCTTGACTCTGGTTCATGAATTCTGGGTTTTACTCCCCTCGTGTTTATTTTGCCCCTCTTTGCAATCAAGCCTCTATCCTGGGTTGTCTTTTGTCTTGCACATCAGGGAAGGTGGAATCTTCTGTACATTTCTGTTCAACTCTAAGGCTGAAATCCTAGCTGTATTTAACATTAGTTAATTCTGTAAAAATTGAGGGCCATAATGCAGTGAATATTTTTTGAGCTGACTAGAGGACTCACACTCACAGGAAGGACAGACTTTGAATAATAATGACCAAGCACATCATATTCTGAGGTAACATCTTGAGAATGATTCTGATAAATCCCAAGTAATTCATTAATGAAACAAGATCATCTGATCCTTGCAGTGTTTCTCCAGGAACCCGTTTGTTTTTCCCCAGGAGGAAAAGAGGCATTATCCAGGGGGTATTGGTAGGCTCATTTTGATGCAGAGAGAACTCCAAGCTCCTTACAGCATATTAAGAAAATTAAAGAAAGGAAAGCCAGCCAACAAAGCCACCCACTCAGTCTGTGCTGTGCACTGAATTTAGGAACCCTTCAGGCAATCCTGCAGCAGCAGCTGTGTGCTCCTGCCAATACCTCCTCTCTTTGTCAGCCTGACAGGTTCTTTCAAGTCAATTCCACAGGTCTTTGCTGTTGCATCAGTTCTACTGGAGAACTGCACAACTGCCCCTGGGCCCGGGGAGTTTAATTTGTGGTTAAGCAAGCAACATCAGCCATCAGGGTAATTAAGGGGCTGAGATATGAGCCCATCACTGTGCAGGGCAGGAGACAATCTGCTTCCCTCTGTGCAGGTTTGCACTTTTTACCAGACAAATCCAGCCCTGACCTTGTTCTGCTCTCCTAAATTAGTCTACTCCTTTGAAGCTTGTGGGTATCCCATTGCTGCAAGGCACAGGAAAGGCAGATACCATGAAATAACGGGAGGGATTAACCCAGTGTTCCCAGGGCTCGTGGTGCTGCTGGAGAGAGCAGAATCTCCTGCACTCAGAGCTGCAGTGGAATGAGGGAACTGGTGTCACCAACACCCTACTGCTGCTCTGATCGAGTGTTCAAGCAGCCTGCTGCTGCCACTAACACCCAAGCTTGCATCTAGTGGGTTTTTATCTTGTTCTGTCTTTTCCTAAAGTATGAAAAGACACACAATCCAATTCAATGGCATCAAAATGAGTCCTGAGGCCATAAATTGCTGTGTCCAACAAATAAGAGAAAGGCCCAAACTGTTTGGTTCCTTGGGGTTTCCAGCTGTTAAACTGCTAAAGCATCAGAGCAAGTCTTAAGGCATGCTGGAAGACAGTTTTATGAGAACAAGATTACAGGAATATGACCTAGGTCATCTTTTGTAACAAGATCATTTGTGTGGTCTCATCATCTACTCAAGTCTGTTTAGTAATGTGTTGGTTTTTGGGTTTTTTTTGGCTTTTCAGACAGGATCAGTCTTTGGGTAGAATAAAGTATCTAGAGAATTTTAAAGTAGGAACTAGACTTGTCCTCACAAAATGCTTAATTGTCTTTTCTTTTTTTGGCTGACAATTTTAACAGGCAAAATTAAATGCCACGTTTTGCCCTCTCTAGGTAATCCTGTGAGGTTCTGAGAACCAGCTATAGTTAGTGGAACACTTTGTGTGCTCCCTTCTGTGCTTGCCTGTTTGGAAGAAAAGAAAACAGCAGAAGTGAGGGTGCCCAGGGCTGCAGCTCTGAACTGACCAGCAACACTGGTTGTCTCTGTCACCAGAAGTCTTTCTCTCTTGACCTCTACAGGGCTGTTTTTCAGGAAGTGCTTATCTGTAGGGAAGAGTGGGCTGGGGATGGACTGTCAGTGGCACAGACCTCACTAGTGACGACTGAGTAAGAACAGAAAAGTTTCAGAATTTTACTCAGCACCTAGAATTTTGTGGCCACTTGCCACGTTTCCAGCTACAGTCGGCTCCAATAAGTTTGTTTGGAAAATCCATCTGCTGGTTTTGGCCCCAGAGATGCCAGTTTTGCTGCCCTGCAAATCTGGCCATTGCTATCTCAAGTTGAACACACTAAGATAGCAGACTGATAGCAACTTGCCAAAAATCAGCAGTGCTAGAGACTAAGATCAGGCATTCTGGCTGCTGGTCCCACATCCCAGTCACTGGGAATGCCAACTTTAATTATGTTTTACTGGCAATGTATATCTATATCTTTTCAGCACTGAATTGGGATGTTGTACTCCAGCCAAGCACCAGCAGCCACATATCCTTCAAAGCAGATGTGAATCTTTTTATGAGGAAAGAGCAACAGCTCATAAAAATACATAGGAAATCCCAAACACTCATCACTTAGCAACTTTCTACACTGAACTGATTGTACTTCTAGACTGCTGATTTGTGACTGACTATTCCAGTCACATCCATTTCACTGTGTATTCTGCCTGTTTGAAATGCATCTGGACTGTCAGGGTCTGGAACCCTTTGGCGTTCTGAGGCCTTGTTTGCATGGTTTAAATGTAGAAGTCTCTCAAAAATAGTAGGATAGTGTACATGAAAGGCAGTGGTGTAAATGTGCCTCCTTCATGAGGAATATCCATCATAAATGTAAAGGTTTCCATCCTAGTCAGTTCTGTCCAATTATCAGACACATTAAAATGGGAAACAAGGTCTGCCTCGTGGTATCATATGGTCCATTTTCTTACCCAGGAGTCCCAGAACGTTTTAGTATGGCACAGTTTTCCCAAATCTTTATTAAAGTTGCAGTCTTAATAGATGTCAAATGTCATTTGAGGTTGTGATGGCAGAAATGTCTCCTGCATCCTTACAACAGTGTGAGAGGGATTTTTATTACTATGTAATTCTGGAAAGCAGCTGAAATGTTTGGGTTCCAGAATGGTCAGAGTCATTTCATCACAGAGCTGTGATGCAGTAGCACAACGGGCACTCGCTGACCCCACAGCCCTTAGAGAGGACTGTCACACTCTTGTGGTCCTCCACCAGAGACTTCAGTCCCCTCAGTTGGATCATTATAAGATATCTGGGAAACCTGGAGGGGTGGAGGTGCTGGCTGGGATGCCCTGACTTGGGTCAGCAACTGACAGAGCAGTTTCTCTCTCATCCTGACAGAACCCAACTGGGAGGTTCCTGACTGCTGTTCCCACTGCTTCACATGGATTTGTGTTCCAGCCACACCAAATTCCAGTTTAATTATTTGTGAAACCCTGGGCTAACTGGAGGAGGGAGGGAGGGAATGGTCAGGAATAATGGGTTTTTAAAATCTTTTTTAAATCAATTACTGTCTGTGCTTACCATGCACATTAAAACTGGAGAAAATCCACAGTGCCTTGCTCTGCCATTTGAAGTATTTGTTGCCAGTCATTCTCAATTCCTTTGCATGCAGCCCCTCCAGCAGAAGTGTGGTTTTCTCTGGAGCTGACATTAACACTGTTCCACTATGTTGGCAAAATGCAGTGAGGATTGTGTTCCCTGGGAGACTGGCTGTTTTCCATTTATTTCACTGCTCTGGAAACAGGCCTAGCTGTAATGGCCTAACATATCTTAAAACAGGAAAATTACTAATTCAAGTCAGTGAGCATATTTTCATTTTAAAAGAGTAACAAATTAAATAAACTCCCTGCATTTTGCATTTGAGACCTCAGTGTTTCATCTGCTGTAATCTAATTCACCCATTCATTTCCTGCACATTCATTTTATCCCATTATTTGAGATTTCCTTTGCTTTTAATCCTGTGTTTTGAAGAGACCAAGAGTTACAGCAGAGAATAGATGAGAGACTAAATGGTAAATAAAAGAACAAACATGCCATAATATAGCTTGATGCGTTTCTAATCAATCTGCTTATTGCAGCTGGATCCTTAGTTAGGTGTACAACTTTTCTGTCTCAGGTTGATTAAAACTTCTTTAAAAATAGGTGAAGTAGGGGCCTATGCACAGCTCACCAGGTACTAACTGTTGGTTTGGTTTTTAGTTTTTTTTTTACAATAGCAATGATGGTTGCAGGTTTAAAAAAACAACTGAAATGACCATGGGGACTTACAGGCTTTTTTGGGGTTTCTTTTAACCAACCAAACTCATGCAACAAGATCTTACTTAGCACTGAAGTATTTACCTGTCTAGCTGGGGACAAATTGCTGTGTGATCAAAAGGTTTGCTACTCCAAGAGAATCAATCAGCCTTTCCATTTTATACCCTTCAGAAATAATGTAACCAGGGATGTCCTTCCTAGGGCTGTCTCCCCTGCCTTGGTTGGCTCTGATGTGTTTTGTCATGGGCAATTGTTGTGTAGTTGTTGTCTCCCTTGAGACCTTCCTGTCCACAGGAACCACTGGGGAAAATTGTTCACTTCTCTGCATTTTCAAAAAACTTGATTGTTTTTCATCATGTGCCACCCGCAGGTCCCCTCTGGGCCTTTCCTGGGGGAAGTCTAAATGAAGTCTGAGCATCAGCAGAGGAAGCAGGAGAAGAGTCTGACCTGAAAAGTGGGGTCTGATGGATGCTAAGTCAGGTTTTGTGCAAGGTGCTGCATCCCTCTGAGAGCAAGCTCTCTTGCCCTCATTTGCCTTGCTCCTGGGTGTGCTGAGGATGGCCAGGGAGGGCGTTCATGGAACACAGACACTGTTCTGAATCTTCTTGGTTGCAGAAACTACGGAGGGAGAGGCCTATGCATGCAGATATGCACCAGTTTGGCCATTTGGAAACTGGTGACATAATTCAGACATCAAATTTTCCTTCATCCAACACTGTAAGCAGGTGCCTGTTTTAGTTTTGCAGTGTTTCTTCACCAGCTGTATTAGCTTTTAGAATTTTGATGAAAAAAAACTTGGTTTTGCCATGGATTCCAAAGGGACCTTTGCAAAGATAAAGCAACCTATTAATAAAGCATTCAAAATCTATAGATTCTTTCTGGATTGATGTTAGCATCACTCTTCTTTACCCCTTCCCCTGCCCAAGAAACATGTTTCTAAAAAAGTGTGAAATACTACAAACACAACACATTGGAGTTTGTCAATCTGTTTTTCCACATTAGGAGGAGGAGTAGAACTGTAAGAAGGGGCAGAGATGATCTTGTGCATATGGACCCTCTGTGATGATCTTTTGTAGGAATAATTTTGGTGACAGCACGATGTTAGATCATGTCAGTAACCTCACTATGAGTCAGCTCTGCTCGTTTATCACCCTTCACATGTTTTTATTTTTGTTCTTGCTGTTGTGCTGAATATTGAAGCACTTCAGACTAAGGCATTTTTGGACCATTTCTGCCTGTTGAGCTCTGGGGGGCTGCACTGAAGGAGCAGATGTGTGCTCTCTGGAGCCCACTCTGGCACAGCATTGCTGTGACCTGTGCTGGGCAGGGTTCAGTGGGAGTGTGACACCTTTCCCACCATGCTGGGGTGGAGAAGAGGGTCCATCTGTCTTTTTCATGTTTTGTTCTGTTGTTTTGGATGATGGTTTTCTTTCCTGCAGTGGGACAGGGCAAAGGCTGAACAGACGAGGGCCCTGTTGCTGGAGGAGAAACACTTCTCAGGCAAATGGTGGCACAGTGATGGCTTGCTGTCATTTATTCTGTGTATTGTACTTGTTTTTTGGAAACAGAATATTGTAACTACTTGGCCATTATCACCTGCTTTTTTTTTTTTTTCCCACTGTCACATTAAAAAAACCTCTCCAAAAAGCCCAACCCCATATTTTTGCTTTCTTACTCTCCACTGAAACATAACTGTAGTGTCATTCACATTGGATTCAGCCTCCTTTAACAGTATATTTCAATAGTTTCATATGAGCAGAAGCATTTGGGACTTCTTTACAATTATTTTCCAGTGAATAGATTCTATGGCTGTTAGAGCCCAATTGTCACATTCTCTTTAACCTGCAGGCTGTGGTGAGCTGACTGAAGGATACCAGCAGCTACTCAGCATTAGGAAATGGGTCTGAAAACATAAATCACTTCTTTCTTGGCATATACTAGATACAGTGCAGGGTATGTTTGCATTAGCAGTTGCCATATTGCATTAGGATCTGTGCTGATTAGATTTTCACTAATAGGAGCAGGGCAAATGTATTATATAGTTGCACAATTAAATATATTGTCAGACTGAGGGTGAAAGGATGGAGTAATAGAAAAAGCAGGGGATAAGGCTGGCTTTTCTTTGGAAGGAGCAAATGTGGCGAGGTCATGTTAGAGCCAGCAGGAAGTTTAAACAGAGTTTAAGGAGGTTGTTTGAGGAAATGTCTTGACAGAACAGTGGAAATGACATGTTGTGGAAGAGTGAATGATTAACCTGCTTGAGAAGAACCAGCAGATCATTTGAGCTGGATTGGCCTGGGCAGAAAGATGCCATAGGACCTAACACTAGCTGAGCTTCAGAAGGCAGGAGAAATTTGAAAAAGAGCATTCAGCCTTGAGAAAGAATAGTGATAAGGAAGGGACTCGGAGCAGAAGGGGTTTGGTCCAGATTTAGTGCAGTTTCAGTGAAACTGGGTTTACCAGAAGTCAGTTTTTTAACAGTCTGACATTTTTAAGTCAGTGTGGCTGTGTCTCTAATACTTGCAGTTGGGAGTATTGTTATCCCTTTTCTTTGTTTTCAATTCTTTCTTCCCTTTCAGTTGCAACTATGAAAAGCTGCTTGAAGTTAATGTAAAGGCTTTGGTGGATTTTTAGTGGACTATGAATAAGCCTCTTCTTGTGTCATGGCTGAATGCTGATTTCTGAGCTGTTCTGGTTCTAGGCAGCATCTATAATTGCACATTATTATTTGAAATATAAAGGTTTTAATTACTTTCCAGAAAGCTTGAGAGGAAAATAATCCATATTGTTTTGCTTCTTCTAATTGGAGAACTTTTCCACACTGTAATGTGTCTCAGTAGGCCCATTCCATCACATTCTCTATTTCATTTTGAAGTCTCTTGAAGAGTTAATACTTTGTTATTTGGCTATTTTCCTTGATCTCAAGCCACAGAGGTTTCTGTTTTTAAATAATGCTTGTCTTATTTTTCATAGCTGATGTGACTGATTTAGATTGGATTATTTCCTTTGACCCAAACTGGGGCCACAGTTCGAAGATCCAACCAATCTGTGGGCAGCCCTTTTTTTTCTTTAATAGCAGACTAATTGGCAGACCAATTAATCTGCTCATCTGTGAAAAGAAAATTTATGGCAATAAGTAGTTCTATTTCCAGAAGTCATTCTCTAAAGTAACATTACAGTGGCCTTGTTTACTTCATGCCCTGCAACACGATCCAGTGCTTCAACCGTAGCACAGGTCAATTAGTGGACAATTTAAGCAATTATTAGCCACTAACAAGGGTGACTGGCATCATTACCCTTCCTGTTTACCAGCAAACTGTTATTTTAATACGAAGATCAACAAATAAATTAGGGCATCTGTTGTATTGCCATGTCTGCCTTGAAGTAAATGATATTAAATGGGCTTTGGTTGCTGCCAAATTCTTAACCCCGGCCTAATGAGATACACTGATATGTCTCTTGCTGATTACAGAAGCTGTAAAATTTAGTTTGTATTGATTTATTAACAGGAGGACCAAGTTCTCGGCAACAGTATCTTTTTTAATACTCTGATATCTGTCTTTTTATTTTAAACATTATTGATGCAGACTATTTCCGACAGTCCAGAACTACTGGGTTCCTCTGAAAGACAAAGCTATTCCCTAGTTGTATTGATTATTTGGATACTTACAATAATTTTAGGGTGAGCTTTGTATATGTAAATGTATGGTTTTGTATCATGCTTTTCTCATGCTCCTTAGAACTGCCTCTACTTCCAGGTTAGAATCCTGAGATTTATTTTTAACTCTTCCTTGGTGTTTTTACAATGGGATAAGGCTTCTTCAGGCTTAACTGACTGTCTGCTAAGTAAGAAAATCAAGCAGATCTCCTTTTGATGGGTAACCTGTCTGCAGCAGCCCGAGTAGATTGGGGTGCCTGGGGAAATGCTGGGTCCTGTTTGACACCAAGCTCTGGGTGCCCAAGATCAGGCTCCTGTAGTTGGGCGCAGCAGTGAATCAGGCACAGCAGAGCCTCACCCATTGCATGTTTATGTGCAGCCTTCCACACCATTGCATGTTCTTTCTCGGGGAATGGTAATTGCCTGCTGAAGCTGAAAACTGCAGCTTCCAGTTGCCAGGACACTCCTGCCAAGCTCTGTGAGGCTTCATCAATAACAGGGGCAAAACGAGCAGAACCTGGACAAGCCCCTGCACTGGCACAGTGACAGCCACAGCACAGCCCCGAGAGCTTGGGCTCTTGTGTCACCTCCTGAAAGAAGAGCAGTCCTGTTACCCCTGAGGTATTCAGAGTCCTCCCTGCTGCCCAAGGAGCTGGGGCACGTGCCTGCCTGCTGTGCTGCCAAGGCCTTTGCTGAAGCAGCGATCCACAATGCACACGACTCAAAATTTGTGCTGGTTTTATTTCAGCTTGAAGGGTCTTATCTAACCTGGGATAAAACTTGTTCTGGACACACTGATTTCTGAATAGTTAACTCCTCCAAGTGTTTAAGAAAACACAAGCTGATGTGATGTTTGAGTCTAGTTGAGTCAAGTTGCAAGCTCTTTAAAACTAAAACCAGCACAGTGTTTTGAGAAACCATGGGCTAAGTGAAGGGTTGTTTCCCTTTAAGTGATTTTGAGCCCTCCAGGTGCGAGTACTGTGGGTTATGTTTCAGACACTGCCAGCAAACAGTCAGAGCAGCAGTTTAACATAGCTAAGCTTTTCGTGTTTGCATACAGTTAGGAAATCTGGTTATTTGGGATCCAACTGTGTCCCCGTCGTTCTTTCATGTTCTTGCTGCTGGATAATGAACAAAAATCACAACACCAGCCAAAAAGCAGATCGATGTTCGGTTTCCTTCATCGAGAGGAGGTAATTGCAGGAACATTTCCTGAGCAATATAATTATGTATATGCTAATTTGCCTCAGAAATTCAGGTTTAGTTTCTTCTCAAGTGGAAGACCTGGTTACAGAAAGTTCCCCTCTCCTCTTCTGGATTAGTCACTGAGACATGAAAAAATTGCTGATGTTTAGAGTCAACTACACCTTGATCATCTCAGACATTTCAGAAGCCTCATTTTTCTCCATGTGCCTCAGAAAATTAGAATTCATCCCAACAGCAGCCTAGGTTCAGACTTTCTGGTATTTGAGATACAAAGTGGGCCTTAAGAAATTAGCTAAATGAAGGAGTCTTGCAGAATGTGAGATTTTGGTCTCATCTTTCATGCATGTTTCGGACAAGCTGTAAATAAGTGTGTTTAACCTGACATGAACATGGGGTTTAGGGGCTTTTTTTAATACTTTGATTGAATCACAAAAAATCAGGTCTGAAGTCAGCTAGTTAGCCCAGGCCATCCCTTCTATGCTGAATTGTTGCTTGTTACAGCTATTCCCTGAGGCTTTACCCTGTCCAGCGTTAAATGTTTCTGATGATGGGATTCCACTCTTACCCTGGAGAGACAATTCCACACTCTAATAGAGCTCACCATTACTGAAATTTTACTGATGAGCAGCCTTAATTTTTCTCTGCTTAATTTTATCCTGTTACTAGACCGTAGTGATTGATTTATTCTGGGGAAATTCAGTAAATGGTTCCTGCTTCACAGGATGGACCTTACAATAAATAGCAAATTGTCATGACCTATCTGTGGGTGTCCTGAGATTACACAGGAACTCAATTTATCTCGACATTAATTCCCTGGAAGCTATTTCTGTCAGCACCAACTCAGTGGAGGGATGAGCAGTGAATTTTACTGCCAGATTCCTGTCTCCTGCCCCAGCACCAGCCCTGGGCTGAGGCAATGTTCAGTGGCTCCCCGAGCACAAGGCCAAGGGGAAGGAGCTCCTGCAGGCTCTGGTGCTGTGATGTGCCCTATAGGAGGGGCATTTAGGATCTGCTTCCACATCACTTGCCTGGGTTCCACACTAAAGGAGCTGATGAGGTGGAGTTACTCCTGGTTTTTATTGTGTAAAAGAAGTGAAGAGTATGACCTTATAAATTCCAGTCCACCAATGGAACAATATTCCTGTGCTCAGTGCACGTATCATGCAACTCTCCCAATTTTTGTGAGGCATTTTACAGCTCTTCATACATGCAGATGATCTGAAATCTGTATTCATATGTCACAGGTAGGTCTGGGTGCATGGTGAAATGAATTTGAGATGGTTCATCTCAGCAAATTTCCACTCACAAGGTGAGCCCTATGCAGGCTGGGTGTGAGGGGTATCTTCATTTCTCCTCTTAGGAGCAGAAAGGTTTTTTTATTGTGGCTTAGCTGATGAGCAGTAACTTCTCCCTCTGTGGAAACGTGACAGTGTCTGGAAATGCAGCCGTGGTGTACTTGCAGTATGAGGACAGGTTAAAGTATTTCTCCTTAAAGTTCTTGGAGTTTTAAGCAGCTGGCAGGTGCTATGTGATTGCAAATGGTTTGTTCTGCTGGAAGCAGGAGCAGTGGCAGGAACCAGGAGGAATCATCATTCTAATCTTTCATATGGGGAATTTCAGGTAGATATCTGGAAATCATTGATGTCATAGACACCTCCATCCTTCAAACTCCTCTTTTTATTTTTTTCCTCAGGTATAATTGATTTCCTTGTGAGCCACCATCCAATTGCAAAAGTACTGAGAGACCACCTGGTCTTCAAGATTGCTCCCATGCTCAATCCTGATGGAGTTTACCTAGGAAATTACAGGTATGGTGTGGGGAACGAACCCGTGTAGTGTTATATTTGCCTTACACACCTTGCACTGCTTTGTCATTGAATCTTACATGGTTATTTCAATTCATTCCTCTTCAGCTGGAGATTCTCACGTAGCCATGTGCTTCCTGAAATTCCCACCTAGGAAAGGGGCAAATACCACCTTTGTTTGCTTCAGGAGGTAGAGAGCAACTCTCCAAGACAGCAGGGTATCTGCTCTACAGGCCTGCTCTGGGTGTGGGAGTTAATGTCAGCTTAGAGTTAGACCTTAGCTGTGTTTTATAAATGCACTCATTATGCTGCTCATCAGCCTCTATGTAAATGTGTCAGTCAATCACAGCTCCCTTAAACTACCCAGATCATCCATTAAAGTCACAGATTTCACTCTGTTATTGTACTGTAATAGATAGGGATACGTGGAATGGAATAATCATTCCACTCTATGCTAATTTTGCTCCATTTTAGTATTTGAATTACTACTTTACCACCTCCTCTGTTGAGATCGTATCCAGATAATCTTTTGTTTTCCCTAAAATTGTTTGCTCTTAATGCATTTATTTACAAAATAAATGTGCTGCTGGAGGTGATAATGAAAAGCAGTTGATTAGTTGATGATTTGTTTGTGGGGGCAATTACATGTACCACACAGTTCTCTGGAGAAGCCCCTGAGAAATGAAATATACTGCATGTGGTTTTGCTTACAGTGCAAGACTAAATAATACAATTCACTTTGTAGCCAGGCTACCTTGAGCTTTGATCTAATTAGGTATTGCATTGCTAAGCAGAAGAAGGCTGGGTTATTGTATGGGTGAGGAGACCACTGCGGAGGAAGGTAGAAGGTGCAGAAAATGGGGCTGCTGGCAGTTCTTTGTTGAGGAAACAGCCTCAGCTTGTGCCAGGGGAGTTCTAGATTAAGCATTAGGAAAAAAATCTTTACTGGAAGGGCGGTCGGGCATTGGAACAGGCTGCCCAAGGCAGTGGTGGAATCACTGTCCTGAAAGTGATAAAAAATGTGTGGATGTGGTGCTTAGGGACATGGTTTAGCAGTGCTGTGTTAATGGCTGGACTGGGTGGTTTTAGAGGTCTTTTCCAGCACTTATGATCCTGTGATCTGTGCTCCTTATCCCTCCTTTTCTTTGTTCATTGTTAAACCCAAGCAGCAGGGAGTTGGGGTGATTTCAGCAGTGGTTCTGAGTGAAGCTCCCGAGGAGAGGTGGTGTCCTTCCAGCTGCAGTGATACTCACTCAGCTCTTGGCAAATCCCAGATCAGACTGTGATACTGCAGTGGTGGCATCTGACATCACCAGGAATTTATCAGAATGTGTCACCAGACAGGAATAAAGCCCCAAAATGGCTCTAGAATCTGATACTACATCATTTTCCTTTCTTCCAGGTGCCTTGCACATCAGCAAACTCCAGTTGCAATTAAGCAGCTTTTGTTTTCCCTGTAAGTTCACTTGCCCTGTAGGGTTTTTCTCCTGCACTGTTATTTATAGTTTTTGAGAGACATGCAGCTTTCTATAGGCATTCATATGGCTCAGAACTTGAAAAGTCTTTTGGGAACCCAGGTAGTGGGAAAGGGCATGTGAATTAATTTGTAATTGCTGAGCTTGATGGTGTACTCTTGGTTTAACTTTCCATGATATGCAGGATTTTCAGCCTGTCTGAACTAAAGAGAATTTTAATGAGATAGTTGAAAAAAACATTTGATTTTCTTGCAATTCTTCACTGTATTTACAAATGGCCTAATGTAACTAATAACTTAAAAATGAGGATAATAAGCAAAATGCTACCTGTTATCTTGAGAAGAATATTAAAAAGCCTAGTAATGTGCCAGCATTGCAGTTAACTAGTGCTGAGTGAATAATTTACAGCAAACACTTTATTTCCTGCTCATACAAAATCCACAAGCACATCACAATTTATTTACTTGAATTTACTGCATGAATTTCTAAAAAAATCTCTAAGGATCACTTGCTTGCATTTGAAAATTTAACTCTGAGGCTTCTCAGTGATTGGCTAGATAACTCTGCTTCATCTCTTTTGGTCTTTGTTCAGATTAGCACATAAATGGGACTTTAAGAAGTCTTACAAATAGTGGGGTCTAACACAGATCTGTTGGCTGGGGATAACCTTCTGCTTTTGCAAACAGGGCTGCCACATCCAGCAAGAGCAATTTTAGGCATTTGAACTTCTTCCTGTTATCTCCCTCTTTCTCAAGGCAGCAGCTGGTGACTGTTTCTTTGGTTCATTGAAGGTTCACATTCGGAGCTATGCAAGCTAAGATAATGAAATGGGTAATTAAACCTCATGCTTGAGTTTGTAAATTGATCTCCTGCCAGTGTGAGAGAGGCTTTTCTTCTACCCCACCAGTGCACAGCCTTGCACAGCTGGCAAAGCGCACTGCTGGATGCACCAGGCTGTCCTCTGGAATCCCAGGCACAGTGGGCACCACTAAGAGCCTGAGAGTGTCAGCAGCTCTTGGAGAAAGGGTGGGATGGACTGGTTCTCCTGACATCAGCACAGGAACCAGCCAGGGTGATTTGGTCACTGCTAGCTGGTGAGATTTTCTGCACTGCGGTTTTTTGGGGATGCAGGACTGACTGAGGGTGTGAGTCCTGTGCTCTCCTCCAAAATCCTCCTTTCTTTGTTGCTGTGAACTGAGGTTTAGGAGTTTAAGCCAAATCTGCAATGATGCCACCAAGAATTGCCTGTTTTCCACAAACTGTTGCTCATTCTCAAGAGAACAGACAAAATGGGTTGTGACTCTGACTTGGATGTGGTGAAATGTTCATCACCAGCAACAAGTGAGTTTAGTACTGCAGCTATAAAGCACAGACTCATCTGTGAGGAAAGTTGTTTATATGTTGCATGTATATTCAGGTGGCTCTAAAAGGAATTGTCATGGAAGTGAATGTCAGAGCTCAGTGTATCAGGATGCATGAAAATGGGATGCTAAACTTTACTGATTTATTCAAGTTTATGCAAGAGTTTCAGAATTTGTGGACCTATACAATTAGGAATGAAAAGACAAGGTGCCGTGTGGGATATACAGGGGTGATTGAGCATCTCCTTTAATTCAGAATGTTTAGGAAGTCTATACACAATTTGAACAAAAGTTTTTGTGGGGTTTTTTTGTTTGTTTTTTTCGGTTGGTTGGGTTTTTGTTGTTGTTGTTTTTTTAACTCTCTTTTCAGTGGAATAAAACACCCTCCAAGTCCTTTTCTTGCTGCATGATTATACCCAGCTTCTCCTGAAATACAGAATAATGACAAGTACCTGCTGTTCACTGTGGTCAAGGATGTAGAGTCTTTCCCAAAATAGGAAGACAGGTTTCACCCTTTTCCTGAAGTCTTTAAAGCCTGGTATCATTACACTTCTGAGTGTAACTGGCTTTGCAGTTACAGTGTATAATGATGTTATGCTGCATGGGCTTGTTAATTAAATTGTCCAGGAAGACGCCATTGTTTGACCCAACTAAAACAGGGAGTTTTCATCATCATTTTCCCTCATTTCTAGCTGGTAACTTGTCCTCAGCTCTCACCTGAATGGAAAGACCCCTTTTGCTGGGGGTAGTACACGACATGATCTTTAGCTTTAGTTTAAAAGAACGTGGAACAAAAATAAAAATATTTGTGAGTTTCTCCATAACACTAATTTCACCCTCCCTGATGGATTAAACTGTGAAAGAGCTTTAGGAAATAAAGGAAAACTAGTGCAGTGAAGAGAGATTTCTCAACTTTTCTCCCTCTGTTTGCAGTACAGCATTATCATATTGCCATCCCCAGGGAGGAGGCGGGTAGACTAAGGGGAGAAAAAAAAGTGTTCTTGATTTAAAAGTCGTGCATCCCCAGGCTTGGCCTGAACTTTCCTTTATTGAGAGCTTGTTCTTAAGCTGGCATTCTGCAGCTGAATGCTGAAATGTGTCCCTGCAGGCGAGATGACTGTACCACACCGTCTTAGATTAGTTCCAATTTGTCAGCCTCACCTTTCAGAGGCAAAATCCTACACTGGCACCAAAAGGGATGTGTTGCTTAGTCTGGGAAGCTCTTCACTGAGGTCTCCCAGAAATGCCATGACAAGGCAGATGAAATATCCTGACTGTTCTCTAAAGGCTCTGTGGCATGACCCAGTGAGTGCCCCCATTGCTTGGCTCTTCTGTGCTCCTTCTCGGGGGGAGCTGTGGCCGTATCAGCACTTGGTAAATTAAAGCCATGAGTTAGCTGAAATGTTCTGAAACACCACCACTGCTGTATCCTGCTAGCCCCACTGTAGGGCCTGCAAGAATCTGTGTGAATGGGGAGGAGAGGGCACACACCAATTCCAGTCCTTTCTCATTTTACTGCCAGTGACAATATTTTCAAACTCAGCACAGTCCTTACCTCTTGCTTGTGTACGGGGTTAACAAATTAATTTGTTGGACAGAAAGGAGGCCAGCCGTACCCAGACTGCAAAACCAAATTCACCATACACACTGTCAGTGTCCATATGAAAGCTGGGTTGGGATTTCATCTTCTGAGCAAATGGTATATTTTTGTCTCAGAAATGTAGTTTTGTAAAGACTTAAATAGTTTATAGAAGGGAGTCAAATTCAGCAAATTGTTTCAAGTGAAAAAAAGGGAAGGCTTGAGAAATATTTTAGATTATTTATACCAGCACTTTATAAAGGACAATCTTCTTTCATTTTTGTTTGTTAAAGGCATGATTTGTTTAAAAACTGACTGTATCCAAACATTCCTTTTGAAAGATTTGAAATACAGCCAGAAAACTAGGCTTTGGATCTGGTGAAATATTTCAGATTTATCCCGAACATGTTTTTCTGGACTTTATTTCTGTGACTCTAGAAATAGTGAAAAATTCATGTTCACATGTAATTCATAAGGGTTTTTTAACAGTAAAGGCACCTATGGACTTTATCCTAATTATTTTGGTATTTATGTCCCTTTGTGGGGGACTGGATTTGTCAGGTGTTTCTTACTATCACTTATTCAGTTGTAAGACCCAGCTCCATACCTGCAGACTATCATTTGTTTATCTCTTCATTATTTTTCACCTATTTTTCTGGCAGAGAAGGGTTTTTTTTTCCCCTTAACTTCACCTAATACATGTGAAATTCATGCATTTTCTTAAATTGAAAAACAGAGTATCCATCTCAGATGACAAGATGAAGCTCTCAATGGAGTTTATTTTTCCTAATTAGGTGTTTGTCATTGTGTATTCTATATAGCAACATATAAGTAAACAATCACGGACCTTTTGAATAAATTTATTGGTTTTATTTATGTTACTGGGCATAAAAAATCTATAATTACCAGGTACAGCAGCAATATAACTGGTATTTAATGACAATTACTTTTTGTTACCATAGAAATGAGTCCAAAGTAGTTACCTATAATTTCTCATTTCCAAACCTCACACATGTTGTATTGCAGTATTACCATAGTAATTGCCTATTAGTCATCATAAAATAAGCAGTTACCCAGAAGATATCAGGATAGTGTGAAATTTCTCATCTTACTCAAAACTTGCAGCACATGCTGCTTCTTGTCTTCCTTTGGTGTGATTCTTGCTGGGATGACAAGAATGTCCCTTGTACATTAACCCAAGGGAAGGAGGGATGTGGCTGAGAGAGGATTGTGCTCAGTAAACACACTAGTCAGGAAAAGTATGCTCCCTCCTCGGAAAACATAGAACTATTTCTCATTTTTGACAAACAGGGATTTCTCAAGCCCATGAAATGGAGGTTCATTCCTTGCCATGCCTTTCCTATTTATATTTTTTTCCAATTCAGTTGTGACCAAAGCAGAGGCTGCATGCCTTGGGGAGGTCTGGGAGCCCAGCCATGTGTGCCAGACCCCACAAGCCCAGGGTCCACTAATGCAGCCATGGTGCAGGGTGCTTCCTGCACTTCTCCTCAGCAGCCCCTCTTACACCTTGCTTGACTTTCTAATTGAGGCTGCATGTTGTTGAGGCCAGCGAGTGTCTCTCTGAGCCTGCCTAGATCACAACTGAGATCAGCTGGGAATGGCCATTTCCATGCATCACCTTCTCCCAGGGGCTGGAGGAGAGGCATGGCAGAAGCTTTCTCCTCCCCCAGCTCTTTCGTGGCATTGAGGAAAGGTCAGGAATCTTCTCTTCTGTCTTTCTCTCTCATCCAGCATGTCCCAGCTCATGTGTTGTGCCAGGCTGGGGCTCTGGGAGGCAAATGCAGGAGCGGATGCCGAGCTGTGGCCCCGGTGTGCTCTGGGCAGCAGCAGTGGAAGAGCCCAGGGAGCAGCACAGTTATCTCTGGCCCTTACATCCCCCTGGCCTCTGGCATTGCCATTCCTTTCCTACCTGGAAGCTTTCTGTCCATCCTGGCTTTTATTGCCCAGAGAGTGCTGTCACCACAGGACAGCTACAGGGGCTGCTGCTTTGTTCACCATTACTTAAAAAAATCTCCCTTGTAAAAAAAAAAAAGAAGTTGTCAACCTTTATCTTAAAACAAATACTAGGTTTGCAAAAGGGTTCCTATCTCCTGCCGTTGAAATGCTCTTTATATCGATGTGGTAACTGCTCATTTAAACCATATTACAGCTCCTGAGTATTTTTCAGTTGCTATTGATGTGACAAATTCTCTTGCACAGAGGACTGCACCAATCAATAGAGTCAGTATATGTGCTTTAACAACAAAGCCACATGCCTTGGGGTTCCAGTTGAATCTGAACGTTTTAGTAGCATTAAATAAAGCTATATTTATTTTGCTTTTGGTGCAAGGAAAAAAAAAATCCCAACCTAATTTAATACAACTTGTTGGAAAGGTTTGAAGGCAGCATTATGGGCCATTTCCACATGTGATGAATACCTAACTAGTGTCAGAGCTGCTATTTTGTTTTTGTGAGCGAATTCTTCTCTTTTAGTTAGATTGATCTGGAACTACAGAGTAGCCTTTTATTTTTAGACGAGCGGGGAGAGAAGTCATAACAAGAAATACTGAAATCATAGCTTTTTTTATAGCTGCCACTATTCCACTGAGAATGAGACATGATGTCCTTAAAGAGACAGGGCTATTTATTTTCCATTTAAATAGCACCATTTGTGATTATTACCTTTGAGCCATTATGCAGCGAATAAGCACCCAGCTCATGAATCCCAGCCAAGTGAATCAAAGTTTTGTACCTAAGTGCCATTTATGTCTGTAAGCTGCTGTAGGAGCCTATTCTTGACCTTCATTGACGTTATTTCTTTTGCATATCTTTATC
Organism: Promerops cafer; assembly: GCA_013398275.1. Taxonomy (NCBI): domain Eukaryota; kingdom Metazoa; phylum Chordata; class Aves; order Passeriformes; family Nectariniidae; genus Promerops; species Promerops cafer. Next base: position 2,120,742 of record VZSE01003876.1, read on the forward strand.
TTCCAGAATGTATTTGCAATTAACAGGGGTGTTAAAGTCAGTTTGGCTGAACTATTTGTTTCCCTTTTTTTCTCTCCTGAATAGCTGATCTCAGGTCTGAATAATCCCATCTGCGTTTCTTAGATTTAGTTTCAGTTAAAAAACTAAACATATTTGGCTTTCTTCTCTTTTTTAATTTCCTTTATAAATCTGGCTTGTATCTCTGGAGGTTGGAGTTCTTAGTTCTGTTCATAGCAACAAAAAAAGGACCAAATTCTCCAGTGTTTTTTTCTTTGGGTTCGCTGCTTTTGCTTTTGTGTTTTATTTGGGGTTTTATTATTATTTTTTTAATTTTGCGAATGACTAAGTAAACTTCTGCCAATGTGACCCTGAAGTGTTCACGAGGCTGAGCTCCATTCCAGCCCTCTGTCCTCCTGTCCTGGTAAGAAGGAGCTGCATCCATCCCTGAGGATGCCCCACACAGCTGAGGCTATGAACAGGGATTCAAGCTGTCCTTGTGCTCCAGTTACTGAGTTGGGCTGTTCCCCAAGTAGGCTCCTCCATTCTGCCCCATCTTCAGGAGTTACTTTGGAAGAGATTCCTCTGTCCTGGCTCCTGGTGAGGAGTGCAGGGTCACTTCCTGAATTCCTGGAGAAGGCTCTGGGGAAACCTTATTGCTGCCTTTCAAAACTTCAAGGGGGCTTACAAACAGATGGGGACAGGCTTTTTAGCAGGGCCTGTAGCAACAAAACAGAACAACTGGTAATGGTTTTAAAATAAAGGAAAGTAGATTCAGACTAGATATAATGAAAAAGATTTTTAGGATGAGGGTGGTGAAACACAGGCACAGGTTGCCCAAAGAGGTGGTAAAAGCCTCGTCCCTGAAAACTTTCAAGGCCAGGCTGCACTGGGCTCTGAGCAACCTGATCTAGTTAAGGATCTCCCTGCTCTTTGCAGGGCAGTTGGATTAGATGGCCTTTAAAGGTCCCTTCCAACCTGAACTATCTACGATTCTGTGACTCTCAAAGAACTGAGACCCCTCTCTCGGCTGGTGCACAGAGCAGAACCTGGCTAGTTGTGTGTTTTAGCTTTACAGGTTACACTCCAGCACTTGTTTGTGCCAGCAGGGATTGTTTTTGCAACAATTAAGTGAAAAATGGGAACTGCAAGTCAAGAGGGGAAATTTTTTCTGTAACTCTAGAAATTACCAATTAGAGGTCAAATTCTGCCTTCATGAGAGCACCTACTGCAAGAGCCTTTTTCCTTGTAGTCCTAATTATATATAATATAATAATATAGTTATAATGCTGTACAAGGGAGGGGTTCAATACTCTAAATTTGGAATGGCAATAGAATGGCAACTGGCAATAGAAAAGTACAGTCTTCCTATTCCAACTGCTGCTGTGTGCGTGAGGAGGGGGAAATACCATCCAAGCTATTAGGAAAACAATTGCAGCCTAAAGGAATGTTTGTTTAGGTTCCACTTTTGTTGTTTTCTTTTCCTGGGTGACAGCTGTTCTTTTATTTTTTTTATTTTTAAAATTGCAGCACTTAAAATGATGGCAGCTTGCTGTTTAATTTATAATATTGGTCCTAAGGGCAGTGTCGTGTAACGTCAAAACAATCCTGAGACAAAGCCAAATAATAAGCATTTGTTATCTAAAGCAATATTGTATTGATAAAACCAGATTAAAGAATTTGAGGATGTGCATCACTTCTGAGGAGCGTAAAGGCAGACACCTGCCCAAAGGTCCCACTCACATGTCTTGGTCAACACATTAACTCCCAGACACTGTAATCTCTTTGTGATTTGGAAGTGCTTTGTGAAGCACCTCTAAGTGGTTCAGAGTTGTGATGTTTCATTTTCTGTTTGGAGAAGAAACCATTTTTCTTGGCTTAATTCTCATAGGGGAACTGTCCCAAAAGAAATATGTTTAAATATTGAGGTTAAGAAGCTTGCAAGGCGTCGAGCTCTTGAAAACTAGTCCTGGTGCTCATTTGAAAATTTAGGTTGTGGTTGCAAAGGAACCTTTATTTAGCTACTAGTACACATCCCTTTTCTGCTGAAGCACAGAGAGATGGGAGACTGCTGTTCCACAGCTGCTTTAAGCTAAGGAAATTATGTTTTGGGTACCCAGAGGGGTAGTTCAGCTCTGTTTTCCCTCCTGGCTGTGCATCCCTGCCATCTCCTTTTTGCTAGGACTGGTGCTTGTGTGGCAGTGCTGTGAGCTAGAAAAATACTGATCCCACAGAAAACCAATCTGACAAAACAGTTCTCACTTGTCTTCCAGTGCAGCCAGAAAAGTGGGACCCAGGCAGAAGAGAGGAATGAGCAGAGAGGAATCCCCTTTTAGTGGCAGCTTGGGTGGGATGGACATAAAACAATCCTGAAAGAGCATAAATTGTAGGTGGCTGCTGTGCAGTGATTCTGGGGGTCTTGGAAGTGAAAGACAGTGGCAGACAGTGATTTCTTGGATGGGTTTTGGTGTGTTCAAAAGCAGCCGTGACTATATGATCTCTTTTTTAGGATTATTATTTCCTAACAACAGCAAACAATTATTTATACTGTTTGGTAATGAATTGGGTGACTTGGTGTGTCCATTTAAGAAAACAGGGGCTTTTTGGTGTCAGAAGCTGGAAACAAGCTGTTTGCATGCAACTGTTATACCCCACTATGTACCCATGGCAAAACACTGTCCAGTAAACTCTCTGCTCCCTATAAATACAGGAGCCATCATAGCTGTGCTGACATGGCAGAGAGCAATTAATCTCCTAGCAGATTACTTCTCTGCCACCCCTGGCGCCAGGCAGAGGGGGACATCAGGGTAGGCTGGGAGGAGGGAGATGTGACAGCTGATGGACAGCTGGTGGCTTTGCTGGTGCCTAGGAGCTGGAGGAAGAGCTCTCTGCCAGCATGGAGGAGCTGGGATCAGAGAGGGGATGTGGAGTTTCTGGACAGGCAGTGTCCGGCCACAAAAGCGTTGTGCTCTCTGCCTGTGTGTGGGACAGGGATTGTGCCTCCTTGCCCCCTCCCAGGCTGGGAGAGATGGACATTACTGGAGGTGTAGGTGACTTCAGGTGCAGCTCCTGGGTGTTACCCAGCTCCTGGGGGAGAGCAGTGCTGATCCCGGGCTGCACAGACCATAAACCTGCTGCCTGGTGTGCTGCCTGTGCCTGGAATGCTAACGCTGCCTCTGCCTCTCCTTACTGCCACAGCCACGGAGCTGACGTGCTGGAGAGATTAGACAATGATAATGGATGGGGAAGGGCAGTTTTGTCTGCCTCTTTAACCAAAATAGGAGCAGTAAGTCCTGTCAGTTTGCAGAGAACAGCTGGATTTCTAACAACTCTGGAATGCTGCTGTGGTGGGTGGGGGTGGCTTTAGCTGCCCCCTCCCTTTATCACTGCCATTCAGACATCCAAATGCTGGCAAAATGACTGGAGCTTCCCAACAGCCAATGCAGCATTTATCCTGGGATGCTGCCAGCTCTGTTGCAGCTTGGAAAAGCCTGACTCCTCTAAGGTGCCTCTACATCATGGCCAGGGAAAGAAAAGAATGCAGGGGTCTTTCCTTTGGTTCTCCAAGTAACAGCTGAGTGAAAGAACATGTTTTTCTTATTTACAAGACCAATCTCTACTCATAGAGCAGGCTGAGCTGTGATTTGATTCTCTGCAAAGCAGTGAGTGAGGTGCATCATGGAAGGGCTTACAGTAAGGTTGTATCTTTGGGACTCCCAAGAACTGAAAGAAGGATGTCATAGAAGTGGCCAAAGCTTCTCAGACTGGGTGTATTTTGTATTATTAATAACAAATTTTGTACATTAGTTTGAATAGAAATAGGTCAGCAAGGGAGCCTGAATGCTGCGATAGTCAATAAGGCGTTGACACTGCCATGCTGACCAGAAGCCACAATCCTGTCCTGCTGGGTGCTATAGAGGTATATCATGAATGATCCTCACTTTCCCAAAGTGCTTTCAGAGCTAAAAGAGTATGGCACACCAGGGGACAAGGCAATCAAGCAAGCTGTTACAGCAGGGGAAGACAGAGCACTAAATATAATAGGATGAAGAGTGGTAGGTTTTTTTCCTCTTTTACGTTTCCTTTTCCCCCTCCAGTTGGTGGAAGGGAGCACAATAGCAAACTGTACAATCAGGCTGAATAACCTTCATGTATCAACTGAGAGTAGGACCACTCTAAATTTGGTGAACCCAGGGAAGGAGCTTTCAGTGACAAAATACATTTGAAAAGGACGGTTGACCCAAAAGGTGTGTTTCTTCAGAATAGATTACTTTTAGATGTTCTCCTCTTCTTTACTCCTTGGGCAAAACTGTGGAGCTCTACTCAGCTCCCGGTTCAATTATCAAGTACATTCTAGCACCAGGATTGCTGTTATTCTGCTGCAGCTGAGCGGTGTAATGGTTTTCCCATTGTTTTACATCTGGATTAAATTGTCATTTTGTGCATCTGGAGATAGGTTTGTTCAGTAGGTTTTGAAAATCCACAGATGTTCAAGGCCCAGTCAATCCTTTGGCAGTGCCTTCTAGTGAGGAAGCTGCTCAGTGAGAATATATATCCCATGCAAGCACTCCCAGCAAGTTTTATACCCCAGCAGTTGTCCTTGGATCTTCTGCCTGCTCTTCCAAGTCTGAAAAGAATCAATTAACAAACTGCCCGTCAGCCTCCCTTACTTTCTGCTGTGCCTTTGCTAATCCTCTGTACATTTTCAGCTGGGAAAAATCTTTGGTTTAATTCTTCCAGCAGGATTTACTTTTGCTCCTGCTCTTGATGTGCAGGGAGAGCTGGTGCTGGCATGGGTTTGTTCTTGACATCTCCATCTTGCTGCTGCTGTGCTGACTTGTGTGGGAGAGCGACAGGCCACAAGCAGGAGATAACGCTGTTATCAGTGTGGTGCGAGGCGAGTGCAATCCTGGCAGACAGTTCTTTCTCCTTACATTGGTCACCTTTTCAATTACAGATCTGATCTGCTAAAGTTTTGTCATTCTCATTCTAGTTTCTGTTAATGAAATGCATTTAACTGTCAGCTCTTGTTAACAGTAACAACACAGCTGAGGATTCATAAATTCCCATGGAAGTCAAATGACTGCTACCTCAGAAGAACTGAGTCAAGAACTGAGGTGTGTTTTTTTTTTTAGTCTTGAAGCTGGAGAAGGAGACAACCACAGCTTGCTTGATCAGACAAGCAAAATATTTTGAGCAATAAATCTACCTCAAACTTTTATTTCTGATTCATGTATAAAAAAAATACTGTTTCTTAGAATCCTGGGGGTTTGAGTCCATTTCATCATTCAGTTTTCCTCTGTGTTTCTTGGATCTATCTCAAATAATTACATACCACCCAGAATGTTCAGAAATTCAGCTTTCCAAAAGCCAGTTAGACAAGTGCATTGATGTGTAAACAGTTGTGTTTGGCATAGGTTTGACCTGTTCTAAAGACCAGCAAGAAGAGTTTTGGAAAAACTGTTCTATGACAAGGCAGTCCTGGATCTTAGTTTGTTTAGTTTAGCAGAGAGCAGGCAAGGGAATGAATGATCTGGGGCCAATATGGGGGGACTCACTGGTCTGTGATCTGAGTATATACATAAGGAACATAAACATGGAGTGACAGGAAGGGTACTTTTCACTATAATAGGGGAGAGCATGACAGAATGTCTTGACACAGCTTCTCAGGAAAGGAAGATTCAAGTCTTTAAGGGGATATGATGTGTTTTCCCTGATGGACTGTTTTTGTTTGAAATAAAAATATTTTCTTAAAATATCTGTTTGGGATTTTGTTTGTTTTCTTGGTTTTTTTTTATTGATTTGGGGTATTTTTGGTGGGGTGGTTCATTTTTTTGTGAATGAGAATGGCTTCAAAAAAAGGTATTTGTGTGTGAATGGTAGATCAGCAAAGATGATCACAGTAACCTCTTTCTGGATTGAAAATGTATGATTTTCAAACTCTTGTGTAGTGATCATAGTTTTCTTTTGCAATAAGCCAATACACCAAATGATTTCTTGGTCTTTCTTAGAGTTAAAAGATTGTTTGACTGGAAAAATTGGACGTAGTGCATATAAACTAAGTCATTCCATCCAATTGAAGTATTCTATGGGTTCTGGAGAGAATTTCTTCCTTTCAAATGACAAATTCCATTAGAATCAATGGAAGCTAGAGGCTTTTTCTTTCAACTTTGCAATGCAGAGGGGGTTTGTGGTTTGGTATCATGTAAGCTTAATAGGGTAAGGAAGAAACATCACAAAATAAAATGTTGTACTTCCTCAGAAAATCCATTTAACTTTGCTGATGCCTCCCTGAACACTTGCCTTCAGCAGAAGCTGTCAGGCTGAAGCTGTGTAAGCCCTATAGTTGTTCCAAGTCGGCAGAAGCAGGAAAAAAGTCACCTTTGACCATTTGACCATTGCTGGCATGAGCAGAAATAGTTTGTACCTGCCTGTTCCTTGGTGACAAGTTCATTATAGACATGGTGCTTTATTTAAGGTCAAACATGAAAAATAATTTCTTTTTTATTGTTATTCTAAAGATACACTCTCCAACCAGTAAAATAAAAGGCTGATACATGGAATTTGGAACAATTATTTAAGTTGCATACAGGCCATGACTAAGTGCTGTCATGAACAAAGAAAAGAATGTGGCCACATCCTTAATAATGGGTCTCTCAGATATCCTACATCTTTTTTCTCTAGTCTTGGAAGCAATAAAGTATTTTCCTATATCTGAGGGCATACATTGTATTAAACTCTGAGATCTTAAATGGTCTCAAAGTGACTTTGACCAGTGGTGAAGGTGAAAGTACTGAATTTGTCAAGAACAGAATATTTTGCTTTTGGTCATCTTAACTAAAGTGACCATCTAAATTTCTCTCTATATATGTGTTTATCATACTGTATAGCTGAAGAAGTTACCTTGGAAATTAGAATTGCTGCCAATAACAAAATACAGTAAAAATGCCAAGTGGTCATTTACATGGTTGGAATTACTTTAAATTACTTTAATATAACTGGTTGGTAGCAAGAGCTGTGTTTCCTACCAGTCCATGTGTCTTAAATCAGTACTTTCAGAATACCTCAGGGAAGATGGAGTCTGGACATCAATTCTGTGCTCTTCCCAAGCTCCTGTGCCTTTCTCACTCCATCCTGCTGGAGCTGCATGTGGCTCAGGTACCTGGCTGTACCTCCTGTTCCACTCTTGAGGAAGGCCTTAGGTCTGCCCTGGATTTGGGGGCTTGTGGTTTTCATTAGCAATTTGTGGTGCTCAGGCACTGAAGTTTAGGTAGCTGAGCCTGAGACATGCCAAAGGCTTCTGGAGTCCAGATGAAGAGTGTTTAGTAGCTTTTAATATTACAGGTCCTTTGTATCACCTCTGAAATCAGAGAGTGAAATAGTCTTGAAATGTTTGGCTTTGGAATTTAGAGTGTGGCACCTCACTGGTGCCATGGAAAGGCTCTACAGTTACTTGTGTTGTAAATTAAAGAGAGGGGCAAGTGGATTTTTAAGTGGATGATGTTTCCTCTTGTGATTGCAGTCTTACAGCTTGTTTCCATTCAGATGCACTTGTGTTGGTGGCCTGTTTGGCATTTCTCATCTCCCGCAGCCCCTGTCACTGGATTTTGTTCCTTTGCATGAGTGAGCCCAAGAGGAACAGTGGGTGTGAACCAGCTGCAAGTAAAATTCCCCAAGGGGTTGCCTGCAAGCATAAATACACCAGTGCTGGACCAGAGCAGCTGCCTTTGTCCTGTTAGCTGAGGATCTGCTTTGGGGCAGGATGGGGCATCTCAGGACACACAGAAAATAAGGAATGGAATTTTGAGAAGTGTGTTCAGCTGCAGGATACAATTATGCCTTGCTGTACTCTCTTTTTTTCTGCTTTTTTTTTTTTCCTATTTTCTCTTGAGACTGTTACAATTCTCCAAAGAACATCATGGAATCCTGGGTTTCTAGAGCTGTTTGTTTAAAAAAAAAAAGAAAGGCAGAAATAATTGGCATATATAGTTTAAGATGGTTTCCTTTGTTTAAAACATTGTTTGCTAAATAGGACTTTTCTGTGGATTATCAAAACAACCCCAAAATTCAACTTTCTGGTAAGGTCAGGTTTCTATAACTAGCTCTGTAATTCTTCTTCAACACATGGATGTAGTTCTACATGAGGTTGTATTTCTGGAAGCAGTTGATGCTACAGCAAGTAAGATCCAGAGTGTCTCTGCAAGAAATTATTAGATCTGTGAGTAACAAGAATGTAACAGCTGCATGTTTTAGGCTGCACTGGAGACTCTTTCTAGTTGTCCTAAAAGATCAGCAGTCGGAGTTGTTTTTAGAACTTGTTTTAGCCTGAATTAAAATAAGAAAGAAAAAAAATACTTCAGAAGTGGTTTAATTAAATGGGCATTTGCCTGTATAACACACCTCTGTAACTACAGCGTGTGGGAGTCACAGTCTTCTAATCTCCTAAAAAAGCTGAAGAACAGGCTTTTAGGATATAGACCTGAACAGGAGGAAGAAAGTGCTGTCATTTGGGTTTTTTGGGGTTTTTTGTGTGGGTTTTTTTTGTTGTTGTTGTTGTTTTTTATCGCCCAATGCCAGCGTCCTCTGCCCAGAGATAAGGAGTGAAGGTCTGGCTTTAGTGCTGTAATACCTAATTGAATCACGAGCCTTGGTGTAGTCCTGAGAGAGGACTTAGCACAAATTCTCATACTGATTTTGGCATTTCAATTACTTTTCAAGCAATGACACTTGCTTTAATTTGAGTACCTGGACTGCAGCTACTCTGGGACATATTTTTAAAGGTAACTTGTGCCTAATTCCCCTTTATTCCAGCAACTTTTCATGGAACAGAATCTGCTAACAAATTGTTTGGTACCCTATGCCTGGGAGACTGGACCTGATGTCTGTCACCCACACGCCAAGTGTGAGCTCCAGCAGGAAATGACAGAAGATTGCCATTAGTGAGAATTTCTGTGGCAATCCCTGCCTTGAGAGGAGACAGAGTTCAAGAGAGTTTTGGGAATGACTGTGAGGGGCAGAACCACAATGACATTTGATACTCTGGGCATGAGCAGAGCCAGAGTGTAGGAGCTGAAATCTGCTCTGAGGATGGCGAAGGAGGAGAGGGGCCTTCTCTCTCTCCTTGCTCATCAGTCTGTGTTGGGGTGATTTGTGTGCTGGTTTCTTGTCCCTGGCTGATGTGCCACTGGTGTGTTTGCCACTGTTTGATATGGAAATACAAAGTGGGGTGAAGGTTAGATAACTTTTATTTATGTGACACCCTCCTGAGCATTGAGGACTGCACTCAGATACTGAAAGAGCTTGTTTGGGCCACTGGGCTAACCCTGGGCTCCCACCTAGACAATAAACCTTGCTGCACTGGCTCTGCTTTGGGAGGTTTAAAACTGAGATGTGAGAAAGAGGTGCAAAGATCTGCCTGAGGTCTGGAACACATATCTTGTAGAACAAGATAAAGGAGATAATTTTGTTTAATGCAGGAAGCTGGCACCACCGTCATGCCCATGTTCAGTCAGAGGGGCAAGGCAGGTGATGACAACTTTAGCAGAGGAGGATATGGCAAAAATATTTGGCTTTCAAATAGGGAAGTAAATGTTTCAAATGGGGAAACAAGCTGCCAATGCAAATAGCAGACTGTCACCTCATGAGGATTGCAGGTGGAGGCCAAACTTCTTCCTCCCTCATAGGGATGACTGTATAAGTTTGTTGGCATCAAATGGACCATTGTTTTAAAAAGTCAGATTAGATAAAAAGAGGGTCTCCCCTGACTTTTCATAGTATGTGGATATCCTGAAGTTCATCACAATTTTCTGGGCCCCTTGAAGCCTAGTTTTCTGATCCAGTTCTGCATAACTGTCTAAAAATCTCCTCCAGGAGTGTGCTCTACTCCCCTAAAGGTAATTGTATTTTGCAGTACTTGGGACTCTGATGACCAGGGCTTCCTTCAGTACAAACTCACATTAGGTAGAAATAGAAAACTTACGGGGCCAGTCCCAAAACCATGACACAGGTGCAATAATTATGCTCATTTTTGTCAGAGTTCTGTTATAACAAGAAATAAAAATGGAACAACATTTACTTTATCCTTTTTCAGGGGCTGATAATGTGGCCATATTAAAAAATAATCTTTGGTTTAATGTTCCATATTACCTTCATTAGCTTTCTTTATATTTCTTATTTTATAAGCCTTTAAATTGAAGGTGGGGCAGGGGAAAAGGAAAAGAAAGAAACATTTTGGAAGAAAAAGAGCAAAGGAGAGTTTTTTCCCAAGCATTATGCATTCCCCTGCAACATTAAGAATGCTGCTGCCATTCCATATTGTGGTTCCTTGGATTGCATGCAAATCTTTGGTTGAAGAGCTTTTCACACAAAGTTTTTCTTTGGAAGCTTCATTTCATCCAATTAACTTTTCTGTATCTTTGAAGTTCAGCCAAGATCAGTAAGACAGTGGCTTCTTCTTCCTAGGAAGTGACATAAGTAGCACAGAAGTCATATAGGGTAACAAAGCTCTTTTATTTTATTTTTTTTAACTGTAAAAGAGTGAGGGAGGATTTGAGAACCTTCAGGTTCCGACACCTTTTGCTATTTCAATGATTTAGGTGCTGTAGGAAGGCACAAGCCACTTGGTTTCATTTTCAGTGGTCTTTTGCTGTGTGCATGAATTGCACTATTAAATGCTTGCATTTTTAAAAGAGATGAAAGGATTCTTGTATACAAATTTCTCAGATCTAGAGCAGTATCCAGTGGAGAACAGAACTGATACAAGAAAAGATGGGTCAGTGAGCCAAAGCTTCTATTGTCTTCCCCAAAGGCTAGATTCCCAAAATTTAACCTAATTATGGAGGGCACTGAGGCCATGGGGTTAACAGCTGTTCAGGAAGAAGCAGAGAGCTCCTCTAGGAGCTGAGGTTAGACACTGGAAATGGTTCCTCGTGGGAATACAGAGGGAAATTGCTGTGCACATGTGCATGTGTGTGTGTGGAATTCAGAACGAAGGGTTTAGACACAGCAGCTCCAAGGATGGAAATAGGTCAGTCGGCTTAGTGCTCTCTACATGTTCCTCCTCTGTGACAGCTCCGAGAGCACTTGGAAGGCAGCCTGGGATTTCATTTAGAAGCATGAACCAGAAGAAAAGGAAAAAGAGAAAGGAGGGGGTCATTTTGCTTGTTTTGATGCCCATGTGTCCCATTTTCAATTATCCCTCTCATCCATTCTCACTGGGATACAGTGAGATGCCTACAAATGAGCCATGAGAGAATTTCAAAGGTTTGGATGCTCCATTCGTAAAAACTCAGTGGAAAAAACTATGCACCTCGTTGGGTTGAAAAACTTGACTTCAAATTGGTTGAGGACAAAATTTCCCTTGGGGTTTTAGTATTTTGAAAAGCCTGAAAGATTTTATGTACCTGATTAGGGGATTATTGTCTTCTTGTTGTCAGACCTTGCTCTATAGATTCTGGACTTTGCTTAGTAGGTATGACACCACCTACACTTTAAATACAGTTCTGAATGATGCAAGTTGGATTAGTTTTGTTTAGTCCTGGCCATCTAAAAGTTAGTCATCTGTTCTGGACTGATGGCTTAGAGCTGGCTGTGGTCAGTGGGGCATTCCCAGAAAGCGATTTGTATCATCCACGGTAAGTGGGCTAAGCTGCCATTTGAACAGATTTCTGTAACCCTGTTAACTTGGACTGGGGTTATAGTGAGATTTACCCTGCCTCTCTTAAGCTGTTTAACAAGAGTTGGGAGATCTGCTCCCCAGCTGCTGTAAATTTACTGATATCCACGCATACAACTGTCAGCACTTGCACCAATTTACACCGACTGTGGGTCAGGCCCTCTGGATTTTTTTTTTAAATGTATTCTTCTAAGAAAGTAAAATAATACCAGATGTAGGTATCTAGGATTTAATTCTGGCTCAGTATCCATACATGAATGCTCAGCCTGATTATCAGTGAAGTGTTCAAGAACATAGGAACTGCTACAGAGGACTAAACCAATATTCTTATATTGATTACTGATCTACTGCTTTTGTATATCTTCCCCCTTGCCCCCTGCCCCCTTGTGATGTGAATCCAACTCTTTTGCTGTCATTTGTGTCTACAAGTGTCATGTAGTGTCTACATTGCATTTTGGTCAGGGCTGTCCATTGCTCTATGCAGAACTCCTTTCAACATCTTACGTTTAAAAGTTTCTCAGCTTTTTGTCATCCCCTCAAACATGAGATCGGGCAGCATGGCTGTCATGGTTTGACACTGGCCCAATGCCAGCGCCCCCATGAAAATATATTTTCTTCAATTAACTACTGTGAGATGCGACCAGGAACTGAGCAGAGCAGGCTCAAACTTAGAAAGAGAGGGAAAAAAAACTTTATTAACCAACACTACAATCAGGAACACACAGGAAAATGAAAACTTTCCAAAAATTCCTCCTCCTCCCACCAAATTTCCACCAAACCACAGTGAGACAAAACTTTGGAAACCTGATTAAATTACCACCACTCTGATAATCAATCACGTGGCACCACCCAGAGAAAAATCTGCCATCGTGATGTCCTTCTTCCATGTACAGGGCTCTCACCACCATCCATGGACCAAAACTGCTCACAGGGTTCCTCAAGGATGCTTTGCCAAGTTCCAAGAAAGAAGCAAATAGGGCTAAAGAGGTTTTTGTGATGTCAGATTTTGTCTCAAAGGTTAATGATCCTCCTTTGCTGAGCACTGTGGCCACAGCAATGACTGCAGAGAATGTTTAGTGCCAGTGCAGAAAGGGCCTGCATTGGCAAATTAAAGTCCTGACTTATAATTCAGGGGTTGAGAGGAAGTCAGAAGAGCTATGAACACAAATTTGGAGAGAGAGGATTTTTTTTTTGTTTGAGAATTGTCCCAATTATTGGGCTGATCAGCTTAGGTAAGGCACCTTTCAGTTTTCAGTGATATTCTAGTGTATTGTTCGTTACCAGAAAGCAGTTTCAAATTTTTCTGAAGCAGAAAAAGTTGTTAATTGGCCTTTTTTCCGCTTTACATCTTCTCTGAACTTCCGTCTGATAGTCGTCTTGTCAAAACTGTCAGTAGGACTAAAAAGCAAACAGACATTTTAGCCCAAATAAGATAAATGTAAGTTTTGCAGTTAAGCTTGGATGTTGCATTCTGTGGAGTGGGGAGGTGTCTGTTGTGCTTTGGGTAAGCAGGACTCTCTGGGTTTACTTGTTTACCTCCCCACAGAGACCAGTCAAGCTCTTCTGCTACACTGGAGAGAGCATCAACACTAATTTTTTTTCCTTAGCTTGGCTAAACTTACCTGTCCCAGCCTAAGGCAAGTTTTTTTTTCATATCTGAAGGTAATTTTGCTAACCTGGCAATCTGTGTCTGCTTGGCAAGTGTCATTTACTGTTTAGTTCTGCCTCCATAATTACCTGTGAGAAAACAGGGGTAAATTTGGAATTGGGTTCTTCTCCGATAAATAAGGCTTATTAAGATATCTGAAATACTTATACCAGTATCTTGTATCTTAAATATTCAAATTTATTTCTTGTGAGGAGACGTGGGTCTTGCACACACAATTTATGGCTAAAGGTCTGCCTGGACTTGCTGTGGGAGTGACCTTGTTCAGATCAATGGTGTTTCCTTTCCCAGCTGTAACCCAGCGAGGATGCATGCAGTCAAAATGAACCAAATATTTTGCTGAGTATTCCAGGGAGGGAGGTTTTATTTACTTTTTGTGGAATCCTGATTTCTATTTATGACTCTGTCAGACAAGTGCAGAATGATCTTGGCTGATTCGCTCAATCCCCCTCTGCTCCTTGGTCTTAGTTGCAAAGTGAAACTAATTCTGTGCACCTGCCTCACTGAACCATTGGAGGACATTCCATTAATGCTTGTGAAATGCTCCAAGAAACTCCCTGAAAAGCAAAGCAGAGATGTCTGAATTTTAGGGGATTTGATTCAGCTCTTGAGGTACAAAGTCTCTGGTTCTGAAAAATGAAGAAAAGTGTGTAGAATTGCAATGTCTGAATGTGAAATCTCCATCCCTAGTCACAGGTTATGTGGATTTGTTCACAGTTTGACCTCTATTAACGTTGGATACCTAGAAATAACCCAGATATCCCTGCCACAGCATGAACAGTCTGTCTGTTTGATCAGGTATTGCATCCTGGGGCCTGAGGGGAACATAACACATCAGTACATCTGTTAACTACAGAGTGTATCTCTACAAGGGTGGGGAAAATGGGCAGCCCAAGCTGCTGGACATGATTACAATGGCCAGGATAGTGGGGATGGCACACATTTATTTTTTCTACCTGGCTGGGATTTAGTACACAGTTAATTTCTCTAAAGGTAATTTTGACTTTTTTAGATGCATTTAATCTCTTTTTTCTTTCCCACCCCTTTCCTACAGACAAATGTTTCTTCAGGGTTTGGGTTTTTTTGTGCTGTTTGTTAGAACATGTTCTTTTTGCCCCTGGTGCTAGCATATGGATTTTCTATTTGTGTGACAAACAAGATAGCAGTTTACTTAGGAATTCTTGTTCCACCTGTTGCTCGAGATCCCCAGCTTTAAATCTCACTCTTTAGTTGGAAATGTTTTCAGGCATCCACTGTGACACTTGATGATGTTACAAGAAATGTAAGAATTCAACCTGTGAGCTGCATAATTTCAAGTGGCTGTCCAGATAGCAGATCTTTCTTTTCTGTGGATTTTCCTATCACCTTGCATTGTGCTAAACAATAATGCTAATCCATTCAATCACCTTGAATATTTTGCTAATCTGTACTTATCCCGTGAAACTATCTTCAGTAGTTAGATAGGAAATGCAAGCTGAGACTAGGCAAATACAAAGTGACTGTGATGTTCTTTTTCTTTTGAAGGAAGCATTTGATGCCATCTCTCTTAAATGCACATGCTTTCTGATTTGATCTCATGTTCTTGACAATCACGGGCTATTTTTGTGTGCCCTGCTTTTGTTTAGGAGCCATCACAAATCAATCTCATTAATCTTGCTTCCTGTCCTGTGGCATTGGCATTAGCACATTTCTCTGCTCTGTGGCAATGACATTTGCATGTTATTCTTGTGTTTAATCTGCTTTGTTGGATATTTTGCTCAGAATGTTTTGTGGTGTTTAAACCTGTGGGGTTTATAGGATTTTATGGTGTTATTTATCTCAGTTCATGTATCTTTCATTCCATCATTAGCATGTGTTTAGGAAGAAGGTGCAATAAATGGAAGAAGGCAACTGTGTCCTTCATTTGAATAAAACATAGGTTTGTATAAAAGTTAATAAGAAATCATGTAGGGACATGGCCTAATTTTTGAAAGGATGTTTTGGAAAAAAAATTGTGCTATCTTCCTCCATCTGGATTTTCATCTGCCTTCTCATCATTTTTAATCCTCTTGCCAAAGCTGCTTTCTCAACTTTAAAATCTTTCTGGAATTAAGTGGCTTCTGGATCTTGACAATGCAACATTTTGATGCATGTGTTTGTCACATCCTGATTAGATTGGTATAACTCCTGCTCTCCCAGGTCCCTCTCAAAACTCAATTCATAAACCAGAGTTTCATACAAGATGCTTCCACTAGGGTGATGAAAAAGAGAAATTCAATCATGCCACGCATAGGTTATCCATTTTCCAGAGGCTGATGGGAGAGATTGGATTTTCAGAGCTCTTCTGGGCTGTTTTGTTTTGTTTTCTTTGCTTCTGTTCTTGTCTTCAAGGCTTCAATAAATTCTCTTTTAAAGTGGAGAAAGTAATTTCCATCTCTTCTTTTCCTGGCCATGAAACTACTCTTTGCATGGACTTTGACTGCAGGTGAACCATTTAAATGTTGTCATCCTCAAATTTGTTTACCTCCACATTCTTTTTCAAGCCCATGCATGGACAGAGCAACCCATTTTTGGTTTGTTTTATTAGTTCTCCCCTGAAGTTTTGGATAGAGACACCACAACGTTCTTGGCAGGCATTTAGGTCAAGCCCCAGTGTAGAGGAATCGTTTGATTCTCAAGGTAGGGAATTGCTCTTTTCCCTACATTCTTCCAATAATCACATTTTGTGAGCCTTACAAGCATGTGGCCTTGCATTTTTAAGTCAGAAGACAGCAAGAACCAACTTCTGAATGACTCAAAGGTGGGAGCACTGGCTACCAAAATCAAAGAACTAATTGTGTGCACAGTGGAAGCCACAGCACTCAGATCTTAGTCCCACCTTGAACAAACCAGGTAACTGTTCTGCTGAACAGTTTCCTTTCTTGCCTGCCAAATCCTGACATACTTTTCAGGGTGGAATATGACTGGAGGGATTGATTTCTGAGCCCTGTCAGGAGGATGACATTGTGCAAGTGCTAAAACAGCCTGAACCTGCACAGTTAACCTTTGTTTTATGATGTTTATATGGTATGGGATACAACAAGCTAATGGATAGATCAGCTGGGAAGATGAACTTTCTTCCTTTGTCCATTTACAGCTCAAATGAATGTTTACAAGAACCTGTAACAGAAGCAAACCATCTCCCTAATCACTTCATATCCACTACAAGATCACTGCACTCCCTGTTGCTTAAAGGTGCAGAAATGGGGCACCATCTCAGATGAGGGTTTTGAGTTTTAGTTCCATCTCAGTTTGGATGCAGGCAGAGGATGGATTTATGAAAAATAAAAGAGGGGAAAATATAAAATTTAAATAGGCTTTGCAGGCTCATGAAGAGAATTAGCTCAGTGTGAGTTCTTTAGAAGCTATTTCTGCATCTTTCTCTAGAAAGTTATTAGATTGTTCTTATTTTTTCAAAATCTGTTCACCCATTCCAAATTTTGATGGAGATTTTAAAAGCTCATTTTTGTTAAGAAGAAAACAACATTTGACAGAGCTGGCTAATTTTTGACAATCCAGGGGTTGGCAGTGGATGAAGAGAATTCTTTTTGCAGACCCACTGAATGAATCAGGAAAGTTTCATCTTTGCTTCAAACTTTCCCAAGGCTTTAAATGGTTTTTGAAATGTTCTCTTTGCTCCAGGCTCCCTCGTTCTCAGTCTCCCTGTGTGTCTTGAGGACACTGTCAGTATCCCCCTCCCACCCCTACATTTTGAGGATGAGTTGTTTCATGTTTGTTTATGCTAAGCCATGAAAGATTGAAATTGAAATTTGTTTGCTCCTCCGCTTCCCATTCATATATGTTCTCATTCACTGTACATTTTTGCTATAGGATTTTATCTCAGGGGTGCTGAACTGTGTGAGGCTGCAAATGTGCAGAAAGAAAAATAAGTAATTCTGTGAGCCTGTGAAGTCGCCTGTCCCACATCGGGGCTCACTGGTGTCTACTGAGGTATGGAACTTTCCCTGTGACTGAGACTTTCATAGAATTATAAAGAAAAAGTGTTTAATGTAGCCCTCTGGAGGTCTTCAGTCCACTCTCAAAGCAGGGCTAACTTCAGTGTTGTGTTGGTTACTTAGGGCTTTTTACAGGCAAGACTTGAAAATCTCCATGGATAAAAAGTCATAATGTGGGAGGTTTTACCCCTCATTTGAGTTCTCTGTTGCCCAATTAAAATTGACTTAATTATATAACCTTTTCAGAGGAGATTGAAAGCTGTGGATGTCCCATCCCTGAAAGTGCTCAAGGCCAGGCTGGATGGAGCTTTGAGGAACCTGATCTAGTGAAAGGTGTCCCTGCCCCTAGCAGGGGGTTGGAACTAAATGGTCTTTAAGGTCTCTTCCAACCCAAATCACTCCATGATCAGCTTCCACCTGAACTCTTTTTCCTGATCTTTCTGTGTAACAATTACCAAAAGATTTAGTTTTCCCTGGTATTTCATCCTCACCTCTTTTCTTAAACAGTTACGTGTCTTTAGTAATTGCTGCATTCTTTTATACATCTCAGAAAATGATATAATAATAAATTTTTCTGACCATTTTGCACCCATTTGCACTTATTTTTACTAATCTGTCATTGCACCATTATTCATTGCAATAAGATGTTTCAGTGCTCTGGAACCAAAATGTGTAGTTTCAGCTTGGCTTGGGATCAAATGACATTCTGCTGGTGTGTTGCAGTGATTGATAGAAGCCACACTTTGAGTGCTTTACATTCTCATTCTTCTGCATCCAACAAGCATCCAAATCAGACAAGTGACCCATGTGCCATGGGATGGCACCAAACCCCCTCACGCCTGGCTTTGGGTTAGGAAGAGGAGGTGTCATGGAGTGTGATGAGAAATGTCTCTTTGCCAGGTAGCTTCCCTTCTGGGGTGTACAGTGTGCCCAACTGCTGGGACTTTGGAAAATTTAAAGCCTAAGTGATCTGAGGTAGGAATTGGAAATGGACCAGAGACCACCATGCTGTCAAATAGTTCCTCATTCTCTGTGTTGTTTGGGCTGAGGAAACACCACACAGAGAAGCTCAGGTGGTAAAACACTGCCCTTTAAATTAACAAGTGATTGGGAAAGATCTGAGCCTGATTTAACTCCCTTCTGAATCATCTGGGTTTTTTATTGATTGCAATCAGAGATAGAGCTGGACTTTACAGCTTCTTTCCCTTCTTCTGAAATGTTATGTGACAAACAAGGCACTGGTATTATTTCTGCTATGAAATGTTTGCTAGTTTATAATAGCAGTGATTCTGGGAAGAACATTTGCAACATTCTCAGTTTCTGGTGGACTTTGCAAAAATGAAATAATCTGGAGGTTTTGATGTGGTTTTTTGTTTGGGTTTAGATTTTGTGGTTGTTGGTTTGGGGTTTTGTTAACTGATTTGGCCACATTGTGCCTTTGCTAAAGCAGAGTAGTCACCTGGCAGGTGTTAAAATAATCTAATAGAATAAGGTTAATCTTCTCTCTTTAATTAGACAGCCATATGTAGCACACCCAGTGGGGCAGATAACCTTGAAATTTAAAGTGAGAATAAAGATACATTTGAGAGGAAAATATCTTTAGTTACAGGCAAGGTTTCTACAGGGGTAGAAGAAACAAGAGGGAATGTTCACTGATATAACAGCACAACCCTACACAATCCCTTTTCTGCACCCAAACCCTTAGAGAATGTTTCTCAAAAACTGGACTGGGATATCTTATGCTTATCTTATGTGCTCCTATGTA
Organism: Promerops cafer; assembly: GCA_013398275.1. NCBI lineage: Eukaryota > Metazoa > Chordata > Aves > Passeriformes > Nectariniidae > Promerops > Promerops cafer. The sequence continues at coordinate 2,139,818 of VZSE01003876.1, forward strand.
CATTGCAGGGTTGTTTGTTAAGTACAAATTTGTTCAATCTTGTTGGAAAGGAACGTCAACAAAATTCAGGGTCTGTCAGAAAACCTTTCTTCGATTCCATAGATCACTTAATCTCCATCTGTAGAACCTGATATATCCCTGTTGCATATAGGAAAAACCTTACAAAGGGAAGGCCTTGTAAAACTATGGCTCAGGCCTGCTGCTTCAGCTAAGCAGAAAAGGACTGTGGGAAAGTGACTCAGCTGAATCAGAGGTAGAAAAACAATTTATGTAACCATGGTGTGTTTACATCGTGGTGTGTGGTGGTTGGTTGAATTATGTTAGTTATGATTTAAAACATCGTAGCTGATAACGGGGCTAATGGCTTTAAAAGGCCGAGATTTTGGAATAAAGGGCTCTCCTTTGTGCCTGCCTGGGGACCCTCACCATCACACATCCCCAGAATTCTTTATAATCCTGCATGTATTTCCTCTCAAAACACCATGGAGGGTTTATAAATGTCTTTACAAGAAGAACTGAGGCATTGCAGTTTTGACCAAGGTTAGGTAAGAGGCAATGACAGGACAGTCTCATGGTGTCACCCCAAGTGTACCACTGGTCCCTCTCCTGTATTGTGACAACTGGGATTTTGTTCAGGGCTTTGCATACAACTTTGAAACTTTCAATTAGTTGTGGTAAAGGGAATGTTTGGCTAATGGACATGTCCCTGCCTCTAACTCTGATGACATTTATACCCCCCAGGAGTAGGCTGCTTGCAGACCTTGTGTATGGGAGTGCAGGGAAAGTAAAAAGGGCCTTCCCTCCCACCAACCCAAAATAAATGCGTCCTTATAAATGCAAAAAGTAATTTTCAAACTGAACAATTTGTAGATGCAGTAAGACTATGCAGGAATACAATTAATATTCTGGTTATGTATGGGAGTGAGAAATACCTAAGTGTGTCAGAGCCTGTTAGCAAACATTATAAAAAGGAGCCAGCAGCCGTGCTCTGGTGCTGGGCAGTTAAACTTTGCTTGTTAGGGTTCAGCCAGCAGTTTGCCAGTCCTGTGCTGCTTCCCTGTGGGCCAGCACACACCTTCTTGACAGTTTGGTATCAGGTCAAACCCTTCCTCCAGGATATCCAGGCAGAAAAGGTCGTTGTGATGATGGAGATGGACAATTTCTGGCTTAGTTCTGGCATGGCCTGTGAGGATGTCCTGGGTGGAAATAGTCTTGTACCCTGTAATGTAGCAAAGTAATCATTTAATTCTCTTCAGGGGAGTAAAGGAAATATCAGGCACAGTGCTAATCCCAACCACCACATATTACAGCAGGTTCTCAGACCCAGCTGAATGCAGCAGTATCAGGATATAAAGCCAAGAAAAATGGCTGAATTAAGGTATAACTGAAACAGACCTAAAAATCATTCATGATACAGTAACACCTTACCATTTTATAGTAATCTCTGACATAGTTAGATGTTTCTAATATTCTGTCCACTCACAGTGCCATTTTTTGTCAGATTTGGAGAAGCCTTGAGTACAGTCAGCTTCAGCTCAAATCAGTTAGGTGCTGGACATGTAACATGCTATGTAAACCCAAGTTCTCCTAAAAAAACATTCTCTCAGATAGAATGGTTCAAATTAGTGGCTGTCTCTTATGTAAGCCAATTTTTGTCTGAACTGCTCTTTTATGAATTGGGGACAATGTGGTCCCCTCTTGTACCAGTGCTTTTGGGGAAATTAGCCCATCAGCGCTTATAAAGCAGTTGTCTCCTGCAGTGCTGAGCACTTTAGAAAAGCCATGAAGAACTGAATAGCTCTGTCCTTGGAGCAGGCTTTGAGTAGCATGCAGTAAGCAGCAGCCTAGGGTTGCATATGGAACAATGAGGAAAAGCCAAAATATTGAATAGTCCACTCATTAATGAACAGCATGGATCCTGTGCACAGAATAAAGCGAGAGCCTGTGGAAAAGCACCCTGTGCTCCTGCTGTTAAAGGCTGTGTCACAATAATGACAGGCACAGGGTTGAAGGAAGGCTGTGTGCACCTGTGCAGCTGTGGAATGTCCAAACTTTTAAGAGCCCAGCATTGAGACATTAAGGTTGACTCCTTTGACTGCAACTCTCTGTGTGTAATGGGTCTGGTAGTGAGAGCTGAACCATCTTCTGGGTGTGTTCCTATCATGCTGGTCTACAGGGAATAGGATGTGTCTTTCCTCTTTCATAAAAGGGAATAGGATTCCAGATTTGTGTGCCAGGCAGTATAGGAGATGTGCTGTAACATGGAGGAATGCCATCCTATAACAGCTGGAGTATTCTCTAATAATTGTGAGATGAGTTGTGAGTCTGACTATTTGCACAGTTCTGAGGAAGGCCAGAAGTGGGAACAAAAGCACAGTTCAAGAGCAGCCATGTCTCTAGAAATGCTCATATGTGTATCATCTGTTTTCTGTGAACCACTGTGATGATGAAACACTTACTTCCACCCAACCTGTCCCTCCAGGAATGTAGACAGACCAAAAAAATTACAAATGTTTTAAAGAAGGGTTGCTTATCTGAAGGGAAACATCTGTTAGGAAGTAGAATTAGGACATGGTGGGGAAGTGTCAAGTAGACAGGGCAGGAGGGCCTAGAGGAGTTTGACTTGTTGACAGGGTGGGAGGCCAGTAAATTAAGCATATGTTAAAATTCTCTTTCTCAGTGGTTTGCAGCTTGTGATCCATGAGCATGGGCTTTTGAACAACATCAGAAAAGAAAGTTTATATAATACTGCATTATGGGCTACATATGTGAGAGTTCTGAAGGCCCTGTGCCTACAGTGGAAATATTTTGGGATCCAAAAGTTGGAAAAAACCCCCTGTCTCCTGTGTCATTAAGTCAGTGATGTGTTTGGTTTTGAAAAGGGCAAACAATGAATCAGGCTTTAAAATGGAAGCACTGTAGGTGTTGCCAGCAATTGTTTAAAACACCTGAGTGCCCAAGATTGGCGTGGCAATGACTCAGATCCAGCTGGGAGCAGGAGTCTGAGAAAGCCTTCCCAGGGCAGGACAGATGGGACTGGCTCCTGCACGGTCATTCCGAGAGATCCACACATGGGGACAGGCTCTTCCTAGGGGAGAGCTCTGCTAAACTGGGCTTGCATCCCAGGGGAAGTGCTGGAAACCCTGTCCTGCTGAAAACTGGGCTGGGCACAACGCAGATGTGAACATATGCACAGAGTCCTGTGATGGGTGCAGGGGTGAGCTGCACTAGGGACGGGGTTTTACCCTCTGACACCCCAGGCACATTCACAGGGTGAAGTTCTCCTATCTGCAGGATGGGTTTTTATTTCCAGCGTGTTGCTTTGTGCCCAGGAATCCTTCTGGCATTACTGAGGACCTGGGGTGTGCAAGGAGAGTTAATACAAGAATTGAGACACATCCTGAAGATCAGAGCGTGCCCATGTCAGGAGGGGATGCGTGTCTTCTTTGGTGTGTGTCCTGTGACATCTATTACCAGCCCTGAGAAATGCATGTATTCATCAGAAGGAGAAAATATCCCTTTGTGTTTATTCTTATTTAACATTGTTTACACAGAAAATGGAGAAACACATCTTTAACCGTCATGTACGATTTAAAATTATGTCAGTACACCAGGCAGTGCTCATTCTGCAAACATCTACTCCACCATGTGGTCTCTGGGAGCTAGTGCTGCTCTCTGCACTGCCAGCCCGCTCTGCCTGGAGCACACTGCAGTGGTTCTGTTAAATAGCCTTTGTGAAGCTTTCCAGAGCTCTAAATTAAAAATGCAGAAAGCTGGGGAGGAGGAGAGAGTTTTCAGAGCAGGGGTTCTCTGTAGCTAGAGCATTAGGATGTCTTGCTACCTAATTGCTTTAGAATATGTGGGCTTGAATGAATCCTTTTTAATGAATAATAGGCAAATGCATAAATCACAAGCCCCAAGCACCCGAACGGTGAAACGTGTGCTAATGAAGACCTGACTTGACTGGCAGGTGTGGAGTTGATTTGTAAAACGCCGTGAATATATCAGTTTTGAGAGGATATTTGTGAAAAGAAGCAAGTCTTCTGCGTGTTCCCTTGTCTTTGCTCCCTGCTGCCGCACGCCTGCTCCTGCCATCCCTGGCTGCAGCCTCATGGCAGTGCCTGCTGCCTCTCTGCCTTCGAGGATGCACAGCCAGAGAGACCAGCTGCACTCTCACTGCAACGAGCCTGGGGGGAGCAGAGAGAGCTCCCCCTTCCCCACTGCCTTTCCAGTTTCAAATCCTAACCCCGCTGGTGGTGCCATTTGTGGGTTGGAACTCCCCGGCTTTGTGTGTGGAGATTATCTGGAGATTCACCTGGTGCTGATCCAATGAACCAACACAGCCTTACAAAGCTGAAGGGAAGGGTGCAGAGTTCTCTTTGTAATAAATCACATGGCGTGAAAAAGGATTTCTTTACCTCCTTTCCTCCATTATTCTCCATATCTCACCTTGTGGAAATGGGTCTGTTAGGAAGAGATTTAGACTCACATGGTAGGAAAAACGAGCAGAGCAGGGAGAACTGAAGGTAAAGGAAGGCAGAGTTCCTATAACTTGGTTTCTATAACTTGGAGATTCCAGGAAGAAGAGGCACAACCTGAAAGAATAGGAAGAAGCCCTGAAAAATAAACCCAGCATGGGCCTTGGTACTAAATCCTTCCTCAGGATGTTGTCACTAAAGCAGCTCCATAAGAAATCCTTAAAAGCAGTGATGAGTTCAGTCCCCGAGGCAAAGGGGTTCTGTCCAGAGAACTGCCCAGCAAGCTGGGTGCTGGTCTGAACATCTCTGGTTTTACTGAGTTGAGCTGGTAACCTCTTCAGATCTGGCTGCCTCCCAAGTAGGGAGGGATGAATACTGCAAAATGTTTCAGTTTCCAGTGCAATTTTGCATTTGCTTTGACTGAATTTGCACTGTGTTTATGTAAATTTATAAACACTGTAATAAATTTATCTACTTACAGAAAACAGAAATTTTAGAAAAAGGCTGGAAAACATTGGTGAAACACAAATTGTAATTCAACAAGAATATTCACAGAACCTGATTTAAATGAACATTCAGTCACGAAGCAGAAACACAGCATGTGGTCTGTATATCTAGCAAACTATAGCAAGCATAATCCAAAATTCAAACAATGGTTATCAGCTTAAATGCTTTCAATTACATACATGTCATTTTTTGTGGCTGCAGTGACCATGTGACCAAAACCCAGGTTTTTACAGTAGGAACGAAGGCCAAAATCAGGTAATAGCTGCAGGCTGCTACTTTGCTTGTGGCTGACCTATTCTGACTGCTTTTTCCTGACCTGGGAGAGTCTGTGCCAGCACATCATTCTCATCAGGCTCTGTGGCATTGTGACCTGCCACGTTGATAAGAGCATTCATGGGCATGGTCATTCGGCCTCATGGGATGGGATATCCTCCTGTGCCCTTGTTCCAGCCCTCACTAATTCTGAAGCTGTTTTTGTCTTCCCTTGTACCTCTTGGAGTCTGTAATGTTTCCTGATTTTTTGTCTTCTGTGTCCCCCATCGAAGATCATCCTTAAACTGTCCTTTGATAAAATCTAGTTTTTTTCCCCCCATGGTTAATTTTATACTGAACACATTAGTTTATTTACAGCACAAAATAAATCTAATCTGTATAGGGCAGGTTTGGGGGCACTTTCAAAATTAGAGGAACACTTACAGCTATGTGAGGAGCTGCATTGAAGCAAATGACAACACCGGCACTCTGGGTAAAAGAGCTGGTCTCAAATATTGAGAGATTATGTATTATTTTCAAACACACTTGTTTCCCACCGTGGAGCTGCTGTTCCCAGAGCATATCTGTATTTCTACTTTGCCTACCCAGTGCTTGAAGCAGCAGTCAAACAGCTAAGCAGTGGAACCAGCAGCAAAGTGTTCCAGAAATTAACTGGTTTAAGACTGGGAGGATGAATTAAAAAGCAGTGCAAGATGCAATTTTTAAGTTATCCTCTTCAAGCTCTTGCATTGGAGGCATTAGCCATGAGGGAGATCACATCAGCTGGGAGCAAGATAATAAAATGAATGCAGGATCTGTAATGGGCACGTGGGAGACTCTTGCCGTATGTTTTGGTCATGTCCTGATATACGTGAGCTCTGGGAGACAGTTCTACATGTAATAGAGTCAATAATCAAATCTGAAGTACCAAGGAACACAACTTGATGTTTCCTTAGAGAGGCCACAAGTTTGCAGCAGATGAATAAAGAGAGAATGTGGTAGATACAAATTTGTCTTTAGGCAAAAAGGAAAGAAAAAAGACTTGAAAACTGGAAGCGGGGAGAAAATATTACACTGTTTCCAGACTGGAAAGAAATAGTAATGCCTACATCAGAAAGTTAATTAATTGTTGTTACATTGATAAATATGTGATATACCACATCAAAGACTAGCTAAATGATATTTGGAAATTAATTTGGATTCCTATTAAACAGAGCTCAGAGGAGCTTCCCAAATGAATAACTTGTTTGCTGAGCATTGCTTCCTTCTGAAGTCTTTTCAAGTAAAGACAACTATTTTCAACTGTTCTTGTTGCTTTAAATGAACTATGAGATTCATCACTTACCAGACATTCCTGACACATCCAAATACTGCAAATTGCAATGTCTTATTTAGCATCTTACAAAAATTAGCTATTGCTTGCCTCTTTTCTCTATGGGGATGACTTAGATAAAGTTATCTAAAAAGTCCCAAACCCTAAATTTAGTATTGACAGTATGCTTATTTTCTCTAGTGTTAAATATTATTAAAAGAAAATATAAATGTGACGCATTAACTATATAAATATCGATTCTGAGCTCTTAAGAAAGTTTTTCTACAGTAAGAATGTTGTTTTCTTGGGAACTGTGCCAAAATACAGTAAAACTCATGATAGTTTCTGCTTTCATTAAATGAAAAATTCATTCCTTTCATTCTGCTCTTCTGCTAGTTTTATCCTGGTGTAATTCCACCTCTGTCTCTGGAAGCACTTCTGGTTTTTATTATTTTCTATGAGTTCAAAAGAAGATAGGATTTAGTAGAGCCGAGTGCAGAGAGTTTACATGCAGGCAAAAAGAAGAGAGAGAGAAATCTGACACAATATGCTGTAGAGTGGGATGGCAGCAACTTTCACAGTTGTCTGTGGAGCTGTAGTTGTTTAAAATGTCCAGGGCAAAATCCATCTGGTTTCTATACAAGCAGAGAAGTGGCCACCAGGACAAGGAGGTGGCTTCTGCTCCCCAGCAAGCCCCCCACTCCAGCAGTGATGGAGCTGCAGAGCTGCAGCTGGGTGTTTGAGCTCCCAGAGAGCTGATGGTTGGGTTGTGTAAGCCCAAGGAGCAAAGCAGCTCCTGCTTGCTTAGATACCCATAAGAACTTTTACAAAAGAATGTCCCATTAACTTTGTATCCTTTGGTTCATAGGAAAATATTTATTCATCAGGTCTGGAAATTAATTTCATCCTCTGGTTTCATCCCCTCACTTTAAGTATTTCACCTCTCTTAGTTTTATTTTCCTTTCTCTTTGCCAATTAAACCTATGTTTTGGGTCTTCAGCTTCTTAGGAATTTTTTGTCAAAGGATAGCACTGCTGGAGTGAATCTCTATTGTTTGCATAGGTGTGTTTAAAAGATTAAGGCTGAACAGACATTCTTGTAATAGACATGGGATCAATGAAAGCTCCTCTTTTCTCAAGAAGCTTTAAGGCTTAGCAGCAAGGTTGATTTTTTGTTTGTTTTTTTTTTTTTTTTTAACTATAGGAGAAGTTGCATCTCTACCTGGGCTTCTATTTTTTGTGTGGTCTTCCACAGAATTCCTGAGCAAGAATTTACCCACCTCGTCCCAAGCTTAGCTTGAGAGGACAGAGTTCTCTTCCTGCCTGTATCAGTAGCCAAAGATTTTCTAGGTGATCTCTGCAGTAGGCAAGGGACCTGATTTTCCCCTTCTCCTACTTGTGCCACTTCCAGCTTTTTAATTTCTTCTTCAAATTTCAAATTTTCAATTTTAGTGCTCACTCTATCAATACCCTCCTGAGTTTCAGTGGGGACTCACAGAGAATTTGGATACTACTCTGTGGGGCTGTGAGCAGCAGAATCCAATTCAGGACAGTGTCCTGGGACGGATCTGAGTCAGGGCAGGAAGGAGAAGCCAAGGTGGCATCCATGCTCCAAAGCCTACAGGATTGGATTGCCAATAAGCATTTTAACTTGTTGATTTGGTTGGCTAACTTTTGTGTAGGCAATTGCAGGAAGGGAAGAGACAGAGGCCCCGGGTTAGTGGAACAATGGCATTTATGCTTAAAACCCTTAAGCACAAAGCTAATGGCCATTGATTACAAGGCCCTGAACAGCCCTGCTGAGTCACAGCCTGACTGAGGACAAGCTGAAGGTCCAGTTTGGTGGTGCAGGGTGTGAATCACCCTCATAGCTGCAGACCCTCAGCCAGAGCTTCAAAGAGAAGGGAACCTCCAAGGTCAGGCAAGGCTGTTCCAGGGCCAGCCTGCCAAGCTGGGAAAAGGCAAAGGATACAGAGAGCACAGGTTGAGGAGGGGAGGAAGGCTCAATGACCAAAGCTGTTTCAGTTGATGTTCTGCTGGTCACGTTATTTCTGAAAGGTGCCATTGCTGCAGGCTTTCCTCGGGGGAGCGTTTTCTTTGTTTCCCCCAAGAGAATATCATTTAACTACTTCAGCCACAGAATATAACCCAAATTCTGCAGCTGATCCGAGGAGAGGCCGCAGCCCATCTGAGTCCTTTGTGTCTGTTCTCTGTGTGTGTGTCTGTGCAGGTGCTCCCTGATGGGGTTTGATCTGAACCGGCACTGGGCAAATCCCTCTCCGTGGGCTCATCCCACCCTGCACGGAGTGAAGGAGCTCATCATCGACATGTACAACAACCCGGTGAGTGGGGACAGCAGCTGCTGAGCCACCCCTTGTGCTCCCTCCCCCTGAGGGACCCACCCCCCCGCTGCAGCAGAGCAGGGAACTGTTGTGCCTTTTGCCACAGGAAGCATCACGAGTGGAGAGAGCGAGCGAAATGAAGTTCAGCTCAGATTAACTGTGAAATAATTCTGAAAGCAGGGCCTAAATTCAGTCGAGCTGCTCTCATGCTCTGAGCTGGATTCAAAACAGCAGGCCCCCCAAATTGAATTAGGGAATGGCAGCAATGCTTAATCCAGGGCTCTGGCAGTGGTGGCTGTGTGGTGTGCAGTGCGGGAGGGGGAGAATATTTGCAAATACTATATAAACACACACACACACACACACACACACACACACACACATTCATGCTCACTCAGAGAAGCAGAGGTGTTCTTGAAGGTGAAATCTTAGCTAATCAGAGGAGATGGATTGCGGAGAATATGGAGAAGAGGAGTGGGAGGGAGGCAGACAGCTATTGAATGTTTGACATCAAAGCACAGAAGGATTATTGAACGTGGCACCTAGAAAATCTGCTGAAAAAAAAATTGGAGATGGGTAGGAAAAAATCACTACAGAAAAATAGGAGGAGATTTTATAGATTATTATTTTTTTTCATTATGGGATTCCTGGTATTTGTCCTTTCTTTTTGCTTCTCTCAATGGAGAAGGAATTTGAATCTTCAAGTCCCTGAAGTTTTGCTAATTTTTCCTTTTGTTTTTTCTTTCTTGCCTTTTTGTTTCTGTGAAAAAGGACCTGGCTTGCCTTGCTAACAAAGAAAGAGGATTCTTACCCCCGGCTACATCATGTATAGGATAAGACCTCCTTTAATTTAACTCCTGGTTTTCCCAATACATCTTAATTGGACTTTTTATCTTCCAGTAATACCTGTACAGAGGAGTTTTTAGGTACAAGGAAGATAGGTTAATAGATAAGATCATTACATATGGACTGGAATCCAACGGCATGAAAAATATTTTCTTAGACTGCTAATTGTTTGGCACAGAATTTGTCTTTCTATTCAGTTTCTGCAGCACCTTGCACTGTCCCATGTGCCTCTGACCAAGGCTCCTAAGCTCTATTAAAGTGATGATGGTAATGATGGAAAGGCACAGAAAGGAGCTTTGGAGCCAGCCTGGTCTTTCCTGTTTTCTACCCCGAAAAGCAAGACAATTTTCCTTCTAAACAATGGAGAGAGCATGCAGACTGCTTTAAGAAGAGTTTTTTCCCAAGAATGAAGAGGTCTTTAAACATTACAAGAAAGTTGGGTGTAGGGAAGTGCTTGTAGCCAGTAAGGCAGCAAATCCTGGCACTATTAAAAGTCACTGTCAGTAAAGTAAAGCTATTCTTGGAGGTAAGGGGAAGTTCTTTTCAGCTTCATCCCATTCTAAGGAATCTTTGAAAATTCTGGTAGCTTCCAGCTGTCCTATGTGTGAAGAATGAATTAATTTGCTTTGGTGGCTAAAATGAAAAATCAAAAGAACTGTTTGGTGAGAGCTGATCTGAAATGGAAATCTGTTTTTTTTCTCTGTCTTTCTGTCTCCCACTCTCTCCAGTGATCCTGAGATGAACCAGTTTCAGTTAATTTCTTTCTGAGGGAAAGAAAAGGGAGCCTCTTAAACACAAGTGTAACATTTCATTTTCAAGGTTATTTAACCTATCTTCTGCTCTTTTTTAAAAAAAAATACTTTTTAGATTTTTTTTAATTAAAGTACCAGAAAAGTTCAGGTTGCTCCTCAGAATTCCATTTCTTAGGGAATTAGCTACCCACCAAAAAAAACTTCTTGTCTGGCTTTATCATCCCCTTGTCAAAACTAGCCTTTCTGGCAGTTTCAGGGATGCTCAGCAATGCAATGCAGTATATGGGATTACTGTTATTTTCAGGCAATACCAGATTCTTAGTCCCTCTGATCCCAGTAATATTGGCATGAAAAGACCATATCCAAAGTGCTGGGACAAAAGGGGGAGACATGCCAGCTGCCTCAGAGGGCAGGCATGGGACTGTCCATGCACCATCCTGCTTTAGCAGTGACTGCTTTTACTAAGTTATGACAGAGTGCCAGAACAAAACCTGCTTTGAATCCCTTCAGGTAGCTAAAAATTTTAGGTGCTTTTCAGGGGTAGAGTATTACTTTCAGATGACTAATACATCATAGATGGCTGGCTGCATGCACAGGTGACCTGCTGCAGGAGAGCTGGTGTCACACTGTGTCACGTCAGGCATTTTGCATTTGAACATGTCTGTCTTGCCACCCTCTCCTCACCTGAAGACTTCCCACACTGGGGAATATGAAATGAAATGCAAAACCCAATTCCCTGAGAAATTATGTAATAAAAAAATATCCTTCATCCCTCCCATTGCAGACAAGGTCTGCCGTGAAGGGCTGTCCACAGAAGACTGGATTGTTTAAAGCAAGAGGAAGTTTGGCTTCATGTTGCCACTGCAGAACAGCTCAGTGCAGGACTTTTAGATGTATTCATTCCCTTAAATCATTTAAGGAAAATTAGCTGCCATAAGACCATAAAACCATGTTTTAAATATTGCTGCATAGGAAGATTTTTCTTCTGCTCTGCAGTATGGGAGATAAACTCTTTCCTTTGAAAAAAAGTTCATTCTGGAGCAGGGAGGATGAGTGACACAGAAATAAGTGAAGTGGGTATGAGGCACACACACAATGCCACAGCTACAATGATTCCAGCACTGAGTGTTCCAAGGCTGAGTGTTTGCTGTAGTTACTGTATAAAAATAATCCAAAGCACTTGTGGTTCACTGTTCTTCTGGGTTTTGCAAAGCGTGCTTATTTTATTTTATTTTTAAAGTGTTTCAGATTCCATAAGGACCATATCACTCTTAGGAAGGAATGGATGGGTCAAGAAATGAGAGAACAATAGGAAGCTTTTGATCTTCGTGCCACCGATTTTGACACAGTAACTCTGATGATCAATGTCATTATGTTGACCTACACGGAGTGAGGGGATATTCTCAGCTGTTTCTAGTGGTATCAGTCTTGCAGATGAGACTGAAGTGATAGTCTCCTCTAGATCATGTGCTGTTGGCTGGGGATATTTCTGTTCCCAAGCACCTTTGCCTGCCCATACACGAGTGAGCAATGTCTTCCCACCACTCCACCAGATTATAGCTGTGGATGGTTTCCCTGTCAGTGCTGGAGCAGGTAGCAGAATTATCTCAGAACATGAATGTATTGTTTAAACCAACTCAGCTGGCTCCTGTTTGCAGTTTGTTAAAGCATGTCCCTATGAGCCATCCCAGCACTCAGGTTGTGTGCTCAGTGCCAGCTCAGCCCCCTCGATGTGAGCACTGTGATATGGCCTTTACTCCCAGGGGCTCGAGTTATTCTCCCATCTAGACTCTGCCTCACCGAGTTCTCCAAATGGAAAACTCCCACATAATAAGCAGCTACTCAGTGTTTTGTTTTCTCTTCATTGTGCAGCCTTGTCCTGTGTTCACTGCACCATGCAGATCCTGCTCTGAAGATAGAGCTGTTAATCTCCTCGTGGATGCTTTTGTTCTGTTCATTGCTATACCCTGGGAGCACTGCAGAAGTGTGGATTTTTTTGGGGGGGGGTGACTCCTGTGAGAGGCAAATGTTTCATCCTTGTGTGGCTAGGAAACAGTGATGATCACACCTACTCATTTGTGATAGATGGTTTAAGATGCCTGGAATCAGATTTGTTTCTTGTCATTCAGCAAAGATCGATACCTCCACTGTCTTTCACTACCCCTTCCTTCTGCAAGGAAGTTTGGGATAGACTATTTCTGTCATTTGGTGCTCCTAGGACCTAGGAGGCAAGGAATAGGTGGTGACTGACCATTTGGGATGAATCTCTTTCAAGTCATTTGCTCCTCCCAAGTGAAAATGCAGACATGGCATTCAGGGCTCCCAGGCACTGTCACTGCAGTGCTGGACTTCACGTTCTTTCTTCCGTGTTTCTTCTGTTCTGCCTGTTTTCCACCTCCTGTTGAACTGGAGCTGGAGTCCTACAAGCAAATGATTCCTTTGCCAGGTGCTGTTTTCCTTGTGCCCTGAGTGAGCTGGAGACTTGTCCAAAACAAAAAAAAAACAAAAAAACACTTACCTGGGATGTGCTTCTTAAATAGCATCTCTTTTGTCATGCACATATTTACTAAAATTTAAATTATTTCTGCAAATGTGACTTTTCTGTATCCATTCCTGCCTTTGAAATGCTTGCTGTTGCAGCCCTTGCATACTTTTAATGCTTTTCTAGGTGAAAGTTTTCACTGATTCAATGCAAAGTGAAAGCCCCAGCATGCTAAACTCTGAGTCATCTGCTGGGCTGGAACTTTTAGATCCACCACACAGACATCTGCCACAAGGGCTGATGAATTAGCTGATAGAGGATGGCAATCTGCTATTGCTGTGGACAGGAAAGAGGGAGGGAAGGAGCCTGTGGGCTTTGGGGGTATCTGCTGACAACAGCATTAGTAATAAGATAGGATGAGTAAACATAATACTGTAGGCATGGGGAGGGGTGCTATTTAAGGGCATATGACACCTTTCATGTTTTTGAGGAGGTTTTTTTTAAGATCCCCTGTGCAGGCTCAGATGTGAACAAAATCATTATTTCCCAATCTTCCTGTCTCTGAGGAGGCCTAGCTTTTGATCCAGGTAGGCTTGAATGGGCAAGCAGTAAGAGTACAGGGGAATTAGCCTGGTAAGTCAATGTAACTGGGTTCTTCAGCAGATGACTATGTTCCTCTTCAGAAAGAGAATATATTTGCTTCCTTCAAGGTTACTGAATGTACAGTCCTCTGGGTCTGTGTTTTCATCTCTCCCCAGGCCCTTCTTTAGAGTCTGATGAATGTCCTCCTAGGGCTGGCTCCCCTCACAACATCCTGCACCTCACTGCTGCAGGAAGACAGCAGAGAGAGCTCGTTTTGGGGAAAAAGGCCTGATCTCTGAGTTCCAGCTCGTGGCTGATAAGCCCTGATAAGAGAAAACAGGTGAGGTTGAAGGCTGAGTGGTGTGTGAAGCAGGTGAGCTCCCAGACGAAGGTAAACACGTTGTCTCCCCCCTCTGTAACTCCTTAGAGCTGACTGTCCTGTCCAGCCAGGTGGTTTCTCCAGGTTCCCCAATTGCCAAGGAGTACAATCTCTTTCCCCCCACTGTGCTCACAGACTTCTCTCCATTTCCCATTTCTGCCATTCAGGTTCTGTGTTTTCATCACTGGCAGGAGGTTGCAGCTGCTCTTACCACTCCAGACCTCTTCCCAGCTCTTTCAAAGTTTGGGTGTTGATGCTTGATGAAGTCCCTCCATCACTGCCCCTCTTCCTGCTGCTCTGCTTCAGACACCGTTTAGGCCACCCACTGCCAATGCTGTTGTTCAGCCTGCATCTTTTCTAGGCCTTCAGTAGCACCTTTTAGAGTACTGACAAGGAGAGGAGTTGTGGCTGTGCAGCAGCCATGGTCCCAGTGTGGTGTTGTGGGACTGCTCCACATGCTGCACATCCAACCTCCCACTTTCTCCATTATCCTCAACTTTTGCAGTGAAACAAACCAGGATTTTTTTTTCTCTCTTACCCCTGCCGTATTTTGAGAGAGGCATTCTGTTTTTATGGAAAACTAAGTCACAAAATACAGACTTGGAATCCTGGAGCTGATACTTTGCAGGTTGCAGGAACTGATACTCTGCAGGTTGCAGCTATCCCCAATGGCAGCATAGCTTCAGTGACCTCACATGCTCTCTACCCTGGGCAATGCCACATTCTTCACCAGACAACTCCACATTTAGAAAAATGCAGCTGGTCTCCAAGATGCGTGTGCTTTGCTGGAGAGTGACATAAATTTTAGTTTTGTCAGTCCTGTATAAAGTGTGTCAATCTTAGAGGCTCTGCTTCCACTCATCTGGTGAAATGATGTTGTTAGTATTACCATCAATGTGATACTGGATAGTTGACAAGTAAAGTATAACAACAGATTTTGCAAGGCCTTCACATCAAAACTGTACATTTAGGTTTCTTATGCTATAAGCCCTCAAGTAACATTTTCTAATCTAATGTTTGAATGACTGCAAGCAATTGTTTTCTCTTCAAAAATTCTTCTTTTCCCTCATCATCTCCCCTGCTCCTGTTATAAATTGGAGCACCAAACTGGAAAATATTTTACTGGAAAATTATAAGCTCATTCTCATTCTAGCTGAAGCCAGTTTGGATGTTAATAAATGTTTGGAAAGGCTGTGTGTTGGGGTTTGCTCAGAACTCACTTGGAGCCAAACAGATCAGCTGAGATCTGCATCATCTGGTGTGAGGAGTCATAGCAGATTAACACAGGGTAATGAGCTCTGTGCCATCACACCCTACCTGGCTCCATTTGCTGTTAGCAGAGCTCTTATACTTCCTTCCCTGGCTAAACAACACAACAGTAGTGAATAATCATTTTTAACTCAATATGGAGTTTTAACAACCTGCTAGGAAGTGATAGAGAGTCCCTCAGACATCCTGGGTTGTCATTTGTACCTGGTGGTTTTCACTCCAGCATCAAAACAGCCATTGCCAGGCATCATCCTTTGCCAGCAATTCTCTGGATAATATAGTATAGGTTATTCTGAGTTCTTCTTAGGCAGATTGGCCAACATGCTGCCTCTTATTTCTCTCCTGAAACTAGAAGAGGGATCACCTCTGCTCATGCAGTATGTGTTCAGCTGTGACAGCCCTGTGGCCACTAGCTATGACAATGCTCATGTTTGAGCCACTTTGTTGATGTTGCAGAAGTGCCCTGTACCACTTCTCTCTTGTGAGTCCCTGTTGAATAAAGTGTAACTTTTCAGTATTTTGAAAATATCATTCTTATTTCAGTTCTCTGTTGAACAATAGTTGACAACTTTTCTCTCAATGCTGTAATTTAGGTGTGTGATCTACCCATCATCATCTGATTCCATAGCTTGTGCTTAATATTTTGACTATTTCACACCTTGGTCCTGTTGGACCAGCATAATCAGAGTTACTAATGCTCTAGCTAACATTCTGCTTCACATAGGCTGTTTAAAAGTATTCCCATTAACTCTGCTCATGGTTAAATAAGGATAAATTTGGTGTCTGCTGACAGAAGCAGATGTGATGTGCATGATCAGTTTGTTAGCTACGGCATTTTCTGATAAGCAATCTTTTCTGAGAGAGTAACAGTTCAGAAAAACTCCTCAGTTCCTTTCATGCAATTCTAACAATTCTACTTCCTGGAGTAAACATTCTCTCTTGTAGTAATATGTTCTATGTTTATACCTGGTGCAGCTGCTTCTGATCTTAGCAACTTCCTTCCCATAATCCTTTAAACACACACAGTATTCAAAGAAACTTGCAAATAGCAGAGCTGGTTTGACACTAGACCAGATTATTTGCAGAGATGCTGAATCTTTGCCGCCAGAGGGTTTTATGACAGGTATTTATCGGACAAAGGTTTAGATAGAGTTAATTCCCTTTTGAGGCAGTTGAATACACTCAATAAACTCTACAGATTTCCTTCTCATCTCCATTTAATCTATGATTTTTGTCCCTTCCCTTTAATTTGTTTTCAGCACGTAAATCTTCATAAATATAAACGTAAATATGAAAGTGAATATATCATTTCTCTGGTAACTTTTAGGAATCATTGACACTGTTAGATGAAGTTCCACCTGCAAGTGTGAACTCCTTGTTAAAGTGATAGTCAAGGAAGGGAGCGCTATTCAGGCCAACGAGTGCTAATAGTCTTATTTTTTGCTAAGTAAAATTTATATTTTGAAATTATAAACCACATTTCATCTAAACTAGACAGGCTTTTTGGCTGGTTTTGTTTTGTTTTGATCGCACTTGCATGTTCACAATCTAGCTCTGGATGATGCTCCACTGTTTTTTCGTAAAACACTCCAGACTCTCCAGGAAACAAGTCTGAAATGTGTCTACAGCTACCAAATTTCTCTCTGTTTGTATTCACTCATTGTGAATACACTAAACATATCATAGTGGTAATCTCTGACACAGGTTGTGGTTTCTTTGGTTGGCTGGGGTTTCTTTTGCTATCCCTTTTGGTAATGTTTTTACCTAGAATGGGAGCAGTTTCAGGTAAAATCAATAACACAAAGAAGAATGAAATGTTTTAATCCCAGTGACTAAAATTTTCTTTTTTTCAACACAATAATGGCCAGTTTTCATTGTACCTGACACTTCTAAGCTGTTGTTCTCCATGATACTCAGCTGCATGAAGCACTGTAGACAGATTAGCGTGTGGTTCACTATCATATTTCTAGGTAAGTGTCCCTTAACTCTGATATTCTCACAGGTTGTGCTAATTCTTGCATACTGTGACGTGGGGGGTGTTTGTGTAGTACCACCTGGTGCTCTAAACATCTGAACTAGTTTGGGTTTCTTTTCAGGAGTTTGCCATTCTGAGGAATCTCTGTGCTGCTGCTTTTTGTTTGGGGCAGACATGTTAGTTACGACCTCCACTTTGCAGTGATCTACTGTACACCTTATCTTTTCTTCCATGTGTTTTATTGCTCTTACATGGAACTTATGTTGTTGCTTTCTTAGTTTTAGCTCAGCATCTCAGTCTCTTTCCATGGTTCTTTAGGGCCTTTAGTCAAACTCCTCTCTTTTACCTTGGATCAAAATATTATCCATCAAAGCTTTAGTATCCTCTCTACCATCAAAACACGGTTGTATTTTCCTGGGATGTGCCTAGGGGGCTGAACACAACTCAAATATCCCTCTGAGGAAACTGTGTCTCCTAAAATAGTTTTTTGAAGATGTACAGCCATGTTCTCTATTTTTCTGGGGGCATCTGCCAGCACCCTGCTGATGAATCAGAGCCGTCTCTTCAAAGAATTTACCCCTTGCCAATGGAGGAAAATATTCCCTTTATATAATACACACATTTTTTTCTTGGACTGAGTGTACAAGAGGAGTTCAGTCCTTCTCTTGCATCTTCTTCCTGCTTATACATTCTGTAATTCTTACGGATGTGATGTTATTGGATTCCTCTTATCATCTGCATTGGGGAGAGAGGGTTTTGGATTTTTTAATTTCAAGTAACATTAATCAGGGAGTGGCTGACATGTTCAGTGCTGCATTGAGAGTTTCCTCGTCTCTGGGAGATATCATTAAGCTCCTCCTCAGTAATTCTGGTTTCATGTTTCTCCTCCCCTTCTCAGTTTTTCAGTGAGACACAGGAGTTTGAGATTTTTTTTTTAAACCACTTATGAAAAACTCCCCCTTCACGTCTGCTCCTTCCCCAAGTGCTTCTACAAAGTGGGTCAGAGTCAAGGTCACTGACAAGTCTGCTTCAGTGCTTGCATTTGAACTGCTGAGCGCTGGGGAGAATGAGCTCCTGCACAATACAGCACTCAATTCCAGCTGCCTCTTGCCAGAGCTTCTTACAGTCAGGGCTTCTCGCAGGATGCAAGTGGAAATGCCTGGAATGAGCTGATCAATTTTATTTTTCCCACTTCAGAAGGTGTTGGGACCATGCCCTTTGTTCAATTTTCCTGGGATTGCATTTGCCTTTTAAGACACAGGGGCAAAGTCACTGCCAGGGCTTTTTTATTTAATACAAAAGAGCTCTTAGTATTCAAAAATGATTTAGAGACAGCTGGCCAAGTGTTTGACCTGACTGTGTCTGTTCATGCTATTCTACTGGTGCGAGATAGCAGTAATAGAGCCAGTGGACAATTAGCCCAGTGTATGCAATGAAGATGGGTAAAGTGAAATGCTGATTTTAAATGAGAATATTGACATAATAGCATCTCAATCAGGGAGCACTGGAATAGCAGTGTAAAATTATACACTAATAACAGGGGAAACCAAGCCAGCAAAGGAGTGACATTATAGTTCAAAGAAAGATCAGAAGCAAAAAAAAAAAGAGAAAAGAAAAGAAGAAGGAAAAAAAAAAGAAGGCAGGGAGTGGAATTCTATCAACAAGTACTGAAAAATCCCACAATCTCTGTGCATTAAAATTTCATGCCAAAATGGGATGGTAGCACTAAGCATCTTTAGTTTCATGCTCAGAATTGCCATAGAAGCAATGAGGACTCAAAGAATGTAATGACAGAGACTGATTAAGGGTCATGATTAAAGTTGATGTAGAAACCACATTTGTACACTTTAAAAATGACATCTTCTGGAAGCAAGAAATCAAAGAGCCTGGAAGAGATGAGCAAATTTTTTTTAATTTATCCCATAGTAAGGATGAAGTCTTGATTGAAGATGTACCTGTCATAGAAACATTCCATAATAATAAATATAAACATGCTCAAATTCATCATTCCTGCTGGAATATGCAAGAAGACCTCAGAATGGCACATACTTCTGAAAGGGGGCCAATATAAAATGGAAAAGTAATCTAAAAGCAGTAGCTAAAAGGGCAAAACAGAACAAAATAACACTTTGGAGAGACATGGCAGCTATACAAAATCACCATTTTAGGCTGCATTTTTGCAGCTTTACCTTTAGGGTGTGTTACCCCTACTTGAAAAACTCCAAAACTTTATAAAAGGTTGCATGAGAAGTTAGCAAAGGGGATTATTAGACTGAAGAAGGTCATTAGCATTAAAGGACACCCTTTGAAGTCTTGCCCAAATGAACTAAGCAAAAACCAGCCCTGGTACACTCTGTCAAGTTAAATGCAAACCCGTAATAATAGCGGACAAAAACAATTTTGAAAAATAACTTGCTAAAGGCATAAAAACTAATAATAAAAACTTTTTCAAACACATCAGAGGCAAGAAGTGTGCCTGAAGGTCTATAAGGTTGATAGATGATCAAGATGTAAAAGAAGTGCTCAAGGAAAATAAGGTCTTTGCAGAAAAGCTAAATGAGTTATTTGCTTTGGTGTTCACAGTGAGGAGCCTAAAGGGAATTCCCAAATTAGAGCTGCTCTTTATGGGGGACAACATGGATAACATGGTTTAATGGGAGTTTTCATTTTTGAAAGTGGAATTTATACATCTGCTGGCCTTTTGGGGGGGATTTGATGAGCATTAGGATAAAGGCAATCAACCTGTTGCCTACTTTGAATTTCTGAAAAACATTGGCAAATTTCTAACCAAATGATTTTAAGGAAGTGAAGAATCCAAATTGTCTTGGATGATAAGAGCGTTTTGTGCTCGTTTCTGCTTTTACTTGCATTGTTTCTTTAAACATCCTGTGCTGCCCACATCCAGGGATCTCTGTGTGGCTGTTCTTTCATGAGCATGTGCATGGCAAAGGAAACACAGCTCCTGCCTCTGCCCTCTGACACAGCCTCCTGTACTAATGCCTCATTCAAGTAGAAGGGGTGGCAGTTTGATGGCTGGATTGGCACTGTCAGGTTTGTGAACAATCAGTAGTGGTTGTTCTGCCTAAAAGAGAGCTCTGTTCTGTCCTCTGTACCTCTGCATTCCTGTAATTCTGGTGCTTGGGGACATCTGAATCTTAGTGGAGTTACTTTGCAGTGCCATACAAAAAAAGGAGAGGAAAAAAAAGTGAAACTGTGTTTTGATGGGAAACGCCTACATATTATATGATTTCCCTGGATAAAAGATCATTATTCTCAGGGGAGGCCATTATATTGTCTTTGTGACAATATGCAGAGGTATAGGATAGGTTCACTGATTTCTTCACGTATGCCATTCCAAAATAGTAATTCCAGATAATCCTGTAGACAGGATTCTCCACTGCTTATTTTCAGCTTGTGCCTGGTTTATTGTGTCAACCAGAGCACATGCCTGAGAACAGGAACCCTGTGAGAAAAACAGCAACTGCCTAACAGCTGAAAGGAAGGTAACTAATGGATCCAGTGGGGATATTTAGGCAGATAGGCTTTAGTTACAGAGTGAGTGACTAGAGCTGAACGAATAATACTGTTTCCCTTCTGCAAAATATAATAGATATCCTTTATGATTTCAAGTTGCCAGGATCTTTTCCTTTTGCAAACTCATCCTATGAGGCTTATAATGAAGCAGAGCTGCTTCCAGAGTTGTTATTTTCCTTAAACCTGAAAAACTGCTCTTTTAGTTTCATAGGCATCAAAAAATAGCTTAATGCTGGTAGCATCACTAGCTGGCTTTTGCAGGCAGCAACCCTGCAGTTTTGCATATGTTTTCTTGATCTAGAGCCCAGTTTAAGCTGTTGAATGGGGTCTGTGTCTCTAATGTTCCCTAAGTGCAATTATGAAAAGAAATTGCTTATTTGAATCATTAATCAGTCTCTGGATGGCTGCAAGTTCTTATATTTCATGGCTGGTTTCCATGATGTATGTGACCTATTCATAGCATTGCTCAAGCTGCACTGGAACAAGACTGAATTCCTATTCTTGTTAAAGCTTTTTTTCTGACTCCCTTCACTAGTTTATGCTTAGAAACTCTCCCAAACCCAGAGCACCACTATATGCAAAGCTGCTGGAAAGGCTCCTCAGACAAGAAAACTGAATTAGTAGCTTAAATCTTTCAAGTTAGTGTTCCACGACAGATCGATGTTTCCTATGTGGATGCATTCAGTCATCTCTTCAGAATCTGATTACTATATGCCTTGTGAAAAATCCAATTAAAATTAATGTATTAATTAACAGAAGTTTAATTTTCTTCTTGTCAGGAGATACATCACGATGTTGGAATTTTACCACATCAAAGTTAGCAATAGTCCCCATCTTAAAAGTATTTTGAAAGCTTCTGCTTGCTGTCTTCTGCAGTGCTGACACCAGTGGATCAATAGGTTTTTAAAAGCAGACAGGAATCACCGTGATAATCTAGTCTGACTTACAAAGTACTAAATATCATCCATCATGGTTTTCCTAAATGGGCATCAAAGTCTGAGCTTCCCCAACTTCTGGTGGCTTAGCTGTTAGAGAAAATGACTGATCTAAAAGAGCTTAGAGGATTTATCTCACAAGAGCATCTGGAATATCAAATCTTTCTCCAAATATCTTCAAAACTCCATTCCTGTGCTGGTAAGGTGGTTTTCTTTAAACGAATTATTTTCTTTTTTTTTAAAAAAAAAAAAGAATTATATCTTTTTCTCTTCAGTACATCTACCTTCTGGGAGCTGACATATAGGAAACTGCAGTGTAGAGCTGGATTATTGACCTGGGTCATTTTGCTGGCTGGAGCTGCAGAATCTGACCATACTTTATGTGACAAATCTGCCTGAGCATGCCGAAAGCCAGGGATACTCCAACGTGTGAGCTGCCTCCTTCATTTCTGTGGGGCTTGCTGGTGTTCCAGGGTGACTCCTTTAGAGACAATGCTGATAATTATTTCATTATTTCTCAAGACATAGGAAGGATCACATTACAAAGACTGATAATCCTTGATTCACATAAATGTGCACCTGGGAGATACAGAGAGTTGCATGAGCATAAACAGCAAAATTTAAGTTAACACACACCATGGAGCATATGAGCAGGGAGGAAAGATCAACAATGTGTTTGATACTGCTGAAAATGGAGCTCAGCAAAATAATATGCATGACAAGTTTGAAAAAGCTTTGCTTCCTCCTCCATCCTGGTGTTTGTGTCTGGTTTATAGAATCACAGGACACTTGGGTTTGGGAAGGACCTCCAGAGATCATCCAGCCCCTCTCCAAGGCAGGGTCAGATAGAGCAGGCTACTCAGGAACATGTCCAGGTGGGTTTGGAATGTCTCCAGAGAGGGAAATCCATAACCTCCCTGGTTAGCCTGTCCCAGTGCTCTGCCCCACTCAGTGTGCAGAATTTCTTCTTCATGGCCACACCACTGGCCCTTCTTGGCCACAAGGACACTGCCGGCTCATGATCAAGGTAGACAGCAACCCTTTATATGTGCTGATGTATAGAATTTAATGGGGTTTTTTGGTAGTTTTTGTGCTTTTGCCCAATTAACAACA
The DNA here is from genome assembly GCA_013398275.1 of Promerops cafer. Lineage (NCBI taxonomy): Eukaryota > Metazoa > Chordata > Aves > Passeriformes > Nectariniidae > Promerops > Promerops cafer. Next base: position 2,162,575 of record VZSE01003876.1, read on the forward strand.
CAGCATAATATGTAATGTTACTAGTATTATTGTGTGATTTTGTTAAATAGGTTGTTGCTATAAATCTTTTTATTTATGGGCTGTCCCCTGAAAGTTCCGTTTTCAACTGTGTGAATACCTTGCATTTAGGTTTTCATTTTCAATAGCACCTTCTGAAATAGGATCCTGTCCAGTCTCATTATATCTTGAAGACAAACCTCCAAAGTTTAAATGCAAGTTAGGAATCAGTTTATGCCCTTCTGAAATGTAGTCACCTCTGGAAAAGACCCCATCAGCAGAGCACTATTTGAAGGCTGTTTACTTAGATGTACATCAAGAAAAATCTATTTCTGTTCTGAGTGCAGCTATTCTATTGTTTTGTATTTTTTGAAAATAAACTGCCTTCATCTCAGTATTGGTCTTCTGCTAGGGAATTTGTGGTGGTTTATGACTTCCCCCAAAAAGGATATTCACTGTAGAATTAAATCTCAGCAGGAGTAGATTTGATCCTCCCTGATGACTTGTAGTCTGTGGAAACGTTATTGCCTGTGCTTGGTTGGTGAGTCTGCCCTTCAGAAACTGGATGTTCTCCTCTTGCTGCAGTTAACTCATGCAATAGAGACAGCTTTTTATTCTGTTTATGTCCCTTGATAATGGCTGTATTGATCTGGCCTGATGTAAGCAAAGGTTCACAGTTCTCCCAATGTTGCTAAGGGTACCAGACTATTACTGCCACCAGCAGACACATTCCATCATCCCTCGGCCACGGTGTGAGAGCTGGAGCAGCAGGATGCCACATGTTGGTGACTCAGGAAAATGGCATGTGTCAGAATCTGGCATGTGTCAGACTTGGATGCTGCTAAAATTAGAGTAGATTTTTTGTCATTTTTGTTTTGACTGCCAGGCAGCGCAGGAATGTTTAAAGGTTAGCCTAATTTTCACTTGTTTGGAAACATAAGTCACAATGACAACGGTGTGCAAAACCACCTGTGAATTTTGTTTTCAAATAACTGAGCATTGCTTTCTTTTAAAAAATTATCAAAGTGGCTAAAGCTGCCCTGAGCCAGGAGTAAGAAGGGTGAGGAAGGTAGGATGTTGTCCAGCCTGACAGCTCTGGGCAGATTACTTTATCATCTCCTTGCCTGTTCAGTTCAACAAGGAATTTTCACTGGAAAGCAAAAGCCAGGAGAAAAGGTTTTGAGCCCGAGTTTTTCCTTGTGGCAGCTCCAAGCAGAGCTGCAGGAGTGAGAACTGGGGTGGTTTGGCTCTTTGTTTAGAAAACAATTTAAGTCTGTGTACTTGATTTTCCTAGCACAAACCCCCAGTTGTCCCTGGAAATAAGAAATAATATTCCAGCTCTGCAATGATGAATATGTCTCACCATGACAGAATAATTCAACCTGTTTTAGTCTATTTTTAAAAGCAAGAAGCCTGACACCATAACTGGGAAGGGGTGGTGGTGAGAGAACAGGATTAACTACTAGATCAGTAGGTTGGGGTTTTTTTCCCAGAGTCCAAGGTGGAGGATAGATTAGTGGATTTAAAGTGAAAACTGTTTTCATCCTTTCTCCTTCTCCTTGAGAGCTGGAAAATGCTGGTTGCTTGCTCCCATCTCATCCTGGTTGTAGTCTGTTAATTCCATTCTCCAAGTGGTGTGGTTACCTTCCAACAAGATTAGAGGACAGGAGGGACTGAACTGCTCAGTTGTCCTCTAGAGACCCTTGAAAAGGAGGATTTGGAGTGGGTTGCCAGGACAAGTGGTGCAAAGAGCCCGTCCAACCCAGCCTATTTCCAGTTGTCACAGTAGTGGATCGTTCTCTGCAAAACCAAATATTTAACAGTTATTGTGTGTTAGTCAAACTGAGATTATTCCACTGTTGTATAAGGTGGGATTCTGGACAGAGCGTTTGGAAATTAATTTGTTGATTTCAGCAGTGTTGTAATAGGAAAGGGCAATGAAAATTGATATAATAACAGACATTGTGATTTTATGTATTTAGTGAAAATAACTTCAAATGCAGTTTGCTAGATCTGAAACACAGAAATTCATCCAAGTGCAACATTATTTTAGTTTTCAGTCTTGTTTTGAGAGTGCCAGTATCTTTGACTGAAGTCAGGGGAAGCTGTAAATAATCACTATGACTGCTTTTAGCCATGCAGATTGATTTATCACCTGAACCATTAATATCTATGCACTGAGAGCAGTGGGGAAAGTGTATGTGTATGTGTCTATACATATATTACACCTATAGTATGCTTTATGCCTTGTTTTCCTGTTGATTATGCATTTTGCAAAGGAATTTATCTGCATCTCTTCCCCGTGGAGTTCAGAACTATGATTGGATCTAGTTGTGCTGCAGTTCAGGGAGAGGCTGGAGCATTTGAAATAAAGCTTGGGAGCCATTTTCCAGGCTATTACAAAAGCTGTGGTCTGCACTGGGTACCCAGGCCCAAAATGCCAGGCAGGAGCTGCCATCTGGCTTTGCAGGCTGGCCAGCGCCAAAAGGGTCTGTGCTGATTGGAGCCCAGCCCCTCAGTCAGCTGTGGGGAGCCATCCTGCAGGAACCTGGAGACTGACTGGAAGAGCTGAGAGGAATTTTCCTTCTCTAACTTGTGTGGTGCAGCGTTGGATGGAGTGCAGTGCCAGCTGCCACCCTCGTTCAGGAACCTGTACAGAGAATAAAGCTGCACTTGGGCTCACTGGCTCTGTACCCCAGCTAATTTTGTTGATAACAAAGTCAATGTCCTCTTGAACCACACTGGGACTTGATGGGGTATTTTAGGGCTTTTATCCTTTGGACTGGAAAAGATAGAACACACTGCAGACAGAGCATATTGGATTATCTCCTCCTAAGTGCAGATTTCACCTCACCATAGATTTCTGCAGCTTAGTAGAGTTGTAGTAATGCACTGGTGAAGCTATGTCACTTTTTGAAAGGCTGTCACTTTAATAAACGAAATAACTAGTTCTGGTAAGCAAGCCAAGGGAATGCTGCTTAGATGTCTCTGAGCTTTATTATTTTAGTACCAGTAAATTCCATTTATTTTAACTTTCCTCTGCTCCTCGAACTGATTGTGTGGCCTAAGCTTTTCTCACAGTGCTACTGTCCTTTTGCATTAGAATTAAAGGAGAAGAGGAGAGTGAGATGCAAAAATTAAAAAGGCAAAATGACTTATGTTTAAAAACTAAGAATGTGGAAAAAGCCAATTTGGCTGTAACAATTTGGCATCAGAAATTGTATTTGCAAAAGGAAGATATTTTTAATATGATCCACTTTTTTCTCCCCATTCTCAATATCTTTAAAAATGCATCTGGTAATGGCTTTCAGGAACAGCTCTCAGACAGGATATGTATGAAAAACCTTGCTGAAATTTTGCTGAAGGTACAAAAGGACAAATATTCAGCTCAGACAAATGGAGACAGAAGGGCACAGCGAGGATGTTAGCTTTCCCCTGAACTTCTTGTAGCAGTAAGCATTTTAAAGTAATTTTGAATAACCTCATGGAATATGAGTGAAAACAGGTTTACTGTACATTGGGCAATAACTGAGCAGGCTTGACATATTTTGTGAGTTGACACCCTTGAATGTAATAAAGTGCATGGATTGAATTTAGGAGCAAAATAAATAACACACAGGTTATTAAACTCCCTGTGTTATTCATGACCATCTTGCATTTAGCAAAACTTTCCTTTCTGAAATCTGCTGCAAGCTGCCATGGGAAATC